>CM061914.1:67127887-67307882 GCA_031002005.1 Vandiemenella viatica
ATGGGGGCCCTCAGGCCATGAAGGCATGAATCTGCCCATTGTCGCCCAGCCAGTTTGTAGAGCTAAAAAAAAAATAAGTCGGCGATTTTACCCGGGCCCGAAATTCCTAGTGCCGGCCCTGATGACCTAATATATGTGGGAGATCATTTATATAGATCAGGGGTGACCAACCTGTGGCTCGCGAGCCGCATGCGGCTCTTTGAAGGATTATTTGTGGCTCTCGATAAATGTACCCGAGTTCCCTTTTTGTTTTTCTGTATTTAAAAAATTATCGTTCCGTATGTGTTTCAAAATGTCTTTTAAATTACTCATAAAAAATATGAAAGACTAAGTGCAACGTTGTAACAAACTTCATTTCCTTCCAAGTTCAGAATGATAGGACTCATCGAAAACTGCGCGAACGAACATAATGGCCTAATCTTCCACAATCGACCTACTCTAGACCGATTTTGAATTCGTAAACTTTCATTGCAACTGACAGTTGACATTGTGCTCTGGAGGAAACAATTAACTGCGCTAACGAACATAAACAGTGGCCTAATCTTCCAGAATCGACCTACTCCAGACCGATTTTGAATTCGTAAACTTTCATTGCAACGGACAGTTGACATTGTGCTCTGGAGGAAGCAATTTGTATCACTCTTGCTACGGGTATAATTTGTAATCTGGAATTTTTGGTAAGTTAACTATTATTTGTTACGTAGTATGTAACACGTGTTGTTATTGTTTTAATAACACAAAACTTTTATTTTCTAAATTTCTTTATTAATTTCCAGTTCTTTTAAAAATATGACGACAGAGAACAAAAATAAAAGAAGAAAATAAGAGCAAGAAAATAGAAGTTTTAATAATGAGTGGGAGGAGAATTTATTTTTTTATTGACAATAACGGAAAAATATTATGTGTTATTTGTAATTCTACGGTCAAAAATTATAAAGCTAGCAATTTACGTCGACATTATGAAACCAATCATCCTCAGTTTTCTAATCAGTATCCACCAAATTCCAAATTAAGATCAGATAAATTTTCTTCTTTAAAATCTAATTTAAATAAACAACAGTCAATTTTGATGACCTTCAACAATGAAGCTAATAATGTGGCTAAAGCCAGTTTTGTTATTGTTTGGAATATTGCTCGTGCAAAACGCCCGTAAGGAGAGGGAGAGTTCATTTAAAAAAACTTGGAAGATGTACTTAAAGTTTTAGATCCAACTAATGCAGCATTGTACAAAGTTGTTCTGCAAATTCCCGTCTCCAGACACACAACCGAACGACGCATAACTGCAATTAATACATCTCTTGAATATTAAAAAATGATTTGAAGAACTGTTTTGCATTCAGCTTAGCCCTTGACGAATCGACAGATATCACAGATCTTCCGCAATTGGCAGTTTTCATACGTTTTGTTTCACCTGAATTCGTTGTTAAAGAGGAATTATTAGATTTAGTTGCACTTCAAGAGTCAACCCGCGGTGTCGATATTAAAAATGCATTAGATTCCATAATTAAAACTTATGATGTGCCTCTTAATAAACTTGTAAGTATTGCAACTGATGGAGCTCCGGCAATGCTGGGTAAAAAAATCGGTCTTATTGGGTTTTTAAGAGATGATTCTCAAATTCCACAATTCATACCGATTCACTGCATAATTCACCGAGAACATCTCGTTGCAAAATATTTACAATATCCTGATGTTATGAAAACAGTGTTACACATTGTAAATTACATTCGCACCAATGCAAAAAATCATCGACAATTCAAAAATTTCCTTGAACAGTTAAAGGACGAAGAACTTCCAAATGACATTAATTTCTTTTGTATTGTTAGATGGTTATCTAGCTACAACGTATTAAATCGATTTGTAGATTTGTTTTATCCGATAACTGCATTTATAAAAGAAAAGGAAATAACCTATTCGAAATTAGACGATGACGAGTGGTTGCAAGACTTAATGTTTTTGACTGATGTTATGGAACATTTGCAAACACTGAATTTACAATTGCAGGGGAAAGATAGAATAATATCTGACCTCTCACAGGGTATATTTAGTTTTCAAACTAAATTAATACTTTTTCAAAAGGACATTAAAAATAAAATATTTTGTCATTTTCCTCGAATTAAAAAAAATTGTTCCAATATTAAACAAGAAAAACTCAACGAGTATATAAAAAAACCTCGAAGGAATATTGACGGAATTCCAAAATAGATTTCAAGACTTGAAATATTTTAAATCGTCCCTTGATTTTTTTCTAAATCCATTTGAAATTAACATAATTCAAAGTGAGTTTTCAATTTCCAATGTAATTATGACCCAAAAAGCATCTGGAGATTTAGAATTAATAGAGATGCAAGAATATCAAGCTCTACAATTAAAATATAAGTCGACGCCGATCACTAAATTTTGGAAATTTGTACCAGAATCGAAATATCCTGAATTAACAAAGGCTGCTTGTCGAATTATTTCAATATTCGGTACAACGTACTTATGTGAATCATTTTATTCCACTTTAAAATTCGTGTAATCCAAACACCAATCAGTATTAACTAACCAGCATCTCAAAGAATTACTGAGAAGTGCTATCACCAATTATTCACCAAATTTTAAAGAATTATAAAGAGAAGTAAAATAAATGTGTTTAAGTTTTAATATTTAAATTCAATACACATATTTTGTACTTTTATTCATATGTTATCAATAAATATAATATTTGTAAAAAAATTAATGTCTTTTTTGCATACCTTTTAAATACGTATTTAATTGCGGCTCGCGAAATATTTCAAATTTTGAAAAATGGCTCGGACTATAAAGGAGCTTGGCCACCCCTGATATAGATTAAGAACAGCAGAGGGCCAAGAATTGAACCCTGAGGCACACTACATTTAACTATACCCCATCCCGAGTTTATAACATCTCCTGTATTAGCATCTTTCAGTGATACACATTGTTTTCTATTTTCCAGGTATGATTTAAACCAAAGTCCTGACTTACCACTAACTTCATACTAGTCTAATTTACCTAGTAGAATCTAATGATCAACACAGTCAAAAGCCTTAGCAAGATCATAGAATATACCTAGGGAATTTAATTTTTTATGCATTGATTCCAGTATGTTGTTTACAAAAGCAAAAATTGCTGAATATGTTGTAACGCCTTGTCTAAAACCAAACTGTACTTTACTGAGTAGGTAGAAAATTGTTATTATTTTACAGAATCTTTGCGGTCTACAGTTAAATAAAAATGTTTACTAATCTTGTTCTTTTTTGTTATTAAATCTATTAAGTGAAGCGAAAGGAACCTCAACAAAAACAAACTCGTTAAATGTGAAGTGACTGACGCTTTACATTTCATCATGACTATGACGAGATACACGAGAATCTTTCAGTCCAGTACAGTGAGACGATCATTTGTTATAACTGCTTTGGAATACTTTTTTTGTTCATAAGAGATCAAACAATTAGGTGATAAACAAGTCAGACAAAAAATGATTTCAACGTACTTTATTACTTTTGTAGATTATAAAGTACAATACTCTATATTAAAGTACGGGTGTTAGCCGCAGCTACGACCCCCAGATCACTTTAAAGGTAATTTTTTAACATTAATTCCGTGAAACAACCAAATGTATACTTTAAAGGAGAATGAAAACCGAGTAGGAACGCGTCCGTCGCACGGCAGTGCTACGGACCAGTGTGGACGCGAGGGGGGCAAACCGACACACGGCCGATTGTCGGTGTGGTGACCGGTGCGAGATCGGCTTGGTTCAGTGTGACCCGACCTTTACATTAAACAAATAAATATATGCTACAATAGTGTGGTTTTACTTTTCATTATATTACAAGCATTCAACCATTTATTCGTGAAATTTTCGAACGGATCGTCTAGTATTCTATAATTTACCACTAAGAAAGTCATTACCTGACATTTTTATCGAATCAAATGTTAATAACAAACAAACAACAATAAAAACGGCATGTGAAATTTGACATCAAAAGCTCACACGAATATTTAATACTTTAAAAATTGTTAACTTCACAAATTTATTCTTAAAGGAACTTGTATGCCATTAAGTCTTTGACTTAAACAAAATATTAATTTTTGAATGATAGGAATACTAGACCGAACTTAGCGTAGGGAATGAAGTTGCTTACGGCTGTTAAAAAGCCTCAGAATGTTCGAAGAGTGATTCTCAGGCCTCAATGGAAGATACGATAACCGTGGCACCGCAATTTGATGATCGATTATTATGTAACTCGACAAATACAAAATTAACAGTAAGATTTTTTGATATCCTGCTTAGTTCTCGAGAGCTGTCTCAAAAGTATTGTGTTTTGGGTTGAAATTCACAAGAAAAATTTACCAAATTTGATCATAGATTCTTATTTAACACGACGAGCAAAAATGGAAAGTAGAGAATAAAATTTTTCGCTTAGTTCTCCAAATATAATGTCTTCAAATTGAGGTGGCTAGGTTTAAATGTTGCCTGGACCAAAAAATAGATTCGCCAAACCCAATGCGAACTACATGCTTGGACATGCAGAGAGGGTGTACTTTTTTTAACTATACCTTGTCGTTAGGTTGGGCCAGATTAAAAACATCACTAAAGCAACAAGGAACGATGCCTCTTACTAATTTTTGATAATCGATATCTCGAGAATTAAAGAAGATATCAAAAATTTTTACTCCTGATTTTCGATTAGCCTCATCCATTTACATGAGAATCAATCATCAAATTGCATAGCCACGTTTATTGTAGTGCTGCTCACCTCAACACATAAAAATTCACTGCGAACTTTCAACACTGTTTCCCATAGGATTAGCCTATTATGTGTAAAGTAATAAGATATGCTGATTGTCTATACTACAACACCAAATATATAAGAACAATTAAGTCTATAATGATAGGCCCTACTCTTGCAATAACCTATTAAACACTTCAAGAACAATAATTTCAATGTGACTAACTTATGAAACGATATTCCAGATTTTTTTTCTAACTAGTTTGTTTGTGCAATCGAATGCAGCACAAACTGACATTATTTTAAAAAAAGCGTATAATATTTACAGCAGCTAACACAGTTCAGAATAGCGCAATGTTTTAGCAAATCTGTTATATCCACCGCGCATGCGCAACAGGAGCAGAGTATTTGCAGGAGGTTTCGCACATTTAGAGGTTCTTTGCCACTCTTTAGCTTCCTCCGTGGTGCACACTGAGTTCATTTACCGTGTTTTTGTAACGGCGACAGGTTTCTGTGTATATGCTCACAGACAGCGTTGCGTTTCCACGTGAGGAAACGCACGTTTCCTCCAGCAAGAACACCGTGAGCCCAGAGACTGTTCAAACTGTAGTCCTCGGATGACTACCTCGGATAGCGCCTTGCTACCCGCTTGCTTCTGGAAAGTTCAGTGGTGGTCAAAATCGCCAATACCTGATTACTGTCAATGTGACGGCGTGAACTCTCATTCGGGAAGTCGCCGACGCAAGACCCAGGAAAGAAATTCGTTTTTCACGATATCGTGTCGGATCGATACTTGGATTTGCCATAGCATGCGGGAATTTATCAACCGACGTCAACAACAAATTGTCCAGCCAATTTGTTAACTTGACTTAAAGAAAGGATGGGTAAACCCACACGTGTGAAGATAAGCGGCTGTGCTCCCACTCCACGTATTGTGTCGTGACATAGACGTTGTTGGCTCAGTCACAGGTATTCAGAGATCCCATTACAGGCAAAACTGCCGATCTGCCTCTCACATTCTCACACAAACATTACAATCCTTTTAAATATTAATTGTTACTTGAACATTGTACGAACTGCCTGAGACAGCAATCTTGACACAAAGCCTGTATTTGATATCCAAAATGTGGTCCCACACTACACCACCATATTCAAGTAATGGCCTGACCAAAAATGTGTAAGCTTATTCCCTCATGTCTCTGGTACATCCTCTCATTACTCCTCACAGTAAATGAAGGATTTGGTAACTTCTTCCTAGCACTTGACCAGTGTTTCCAGTCCATTTTAACTTATTTTATCAAAAGATATGCCAAGATATTTACACTTCAAATATTCAGCAAGTAATCCTGTCCCCACCATGTTATAATAAATAACCCGGATATTTTTATCTGTGCAACTAATAAGCTGACTCTTGTAACATAACAAGCGTCTGCGCCAGGTGTCTGCAGCAGCGACGCTTGTTAACGATGTATTATCTTTGAGCAATAGTAAGTCAGTCTGTCTCTGACCGCCGGACGAAATTGTTCGCGCGGAGGCACATTTCGGTCTAACAGTTTGGAAATTGTTACAGACTCAAGTAAAGTAGTAAAGTGAATTATGTAAGTGTGTGATGAATAGAATTTGTGATTCGGAAGAGAACATTTTTTTTTTTATTTTTTAAGTGGCTACATGTGGTGTGAGGAACTTTAATCAATGTGGTAGATCATTTTGTTGTAGAAACTCTTTATCCTACGAACTTGTAATTTTCGGCGAAGTTCGATTACTTATCTAAAATCTCATATTTGGTGGTGGTATATTTCCGTTGGGTGAGATAGCTGCATCTTAACTATTACAATAAAGTCACTTTGTGTGAAGTTGCATATAAACTGTTGAACTGTTCTTTTTATTTAGTGAACCCAACGCTCGAAATTTACCTAAACCTGGCGACCGCGGCATAAGACCCTTTTTTTTTCTGTTTAATGAACTTATTTGAGTTTCTAAGAAAGTGACTGTGTACTCAAATCAGTATTCAAAATTTAGCCCAACATAAAGCATTTGTACCCTTGCACTCTTCTTGGTATTTGTCTTTATTCCATGATGAATTATCCAGTTAGGTATTCTACCCAGGTCACCATGCAGGTATTAAAAGTCTTCTCCAGTATTAATCCTATTATGATATATGTATATAATTATGTTATCTGGAAAACAACCTAACATCTGACAGAAAATCGTCGCCACAATCACCCATTAGAATAACCCTTATCTACAATAATTGTGTGAATACTTTCCCCTCATATATCTAACATATTCGTAGTAATTTCTAGAAGCATACTTCAATGGTCTCCCTGTCTTCATAGCCCCATATTTAGCTTCTCTCTCCGTTATTATAAATTCGTTCTTAAATTGTATCAAGTATTCCTTTCCTGTTTCTTAACTCTGTTGTGATCTCTTCTCTCCAACCTGCTTGATTCCTCGACTCCTTATTACAATATGTTGATTCTAAACTTCTCTTTATTTTGTGGTTTGGAATAAATATTTCTTCATCCTTTTTTATGATATTGAACTCTTCCCACTTAGAATTCACTGTACTTGTGCCTTCTCTCTATTTGTTGAACCTTCCCCTGAAATAACTCTTCATGTTCTGTAATTTGTGCCTTTTTATAATTGCACCTATTTTCCCCTTTCAATTTTTGACACTGATGTACTAAATTATCTAATATCCATTAGAACTAAATCTTGATCACTTAATTTTTCAGGTTATTCACTCAACACAATGTTATCATCTAGCTATAGATATCTAGCATGTTCGTAACCCTTATGATCTGAACCGCCACTTGGTTGTTCAGATTTAAATGTTGGTACATCTACCATAACTCTAATATATTGAACTCTTCAATTTTTTCATTACCTTTAAATGAATCATGTGAGTTTCCCTAGTTTAGTGACTGGAGAAATTTGTCTACAAAAAGTATATCTGTGCTTATCAATTTCATCCGCTTTTACAAAACTAAAAGAAGGCAGTGATTCTCTGATTGTTTGAATTCTACGTGAAGTAACTGCTTGAATATCAAAAAAGACTTTTATAGACTTAAATGACACGAAAAGTGTTATTGGTTTTTACTCTAACGCTGTATGCAGACAAAACTTCCAATGCAACAGAGTTAAGCCAACGCCCGGGTACCAACTCACGTGACCCAAGCTGCCAAGCGCCATTTTGAGGTTGGAACGATATCGGAATATATCTTCTAGAACAGCGGATCCCAACCTATGGGTCGCGACCCACTGGTGGGTCGCGGCGTTTATTTTGGTCGGTCGCGGAAAAATTGAGGTTTTTGCCACCAAAATATATCTTAATGTTTTTGAAAAACAAAATACAGAAATAAACTATGTGTAGAAAGTGACTTAAGGTTAAAATTAACCAGTGTTAACACTGATATCGATGCCCTCATCAGTAAATACCAGTGCCAGAAATCTCACTTATTGTAAAGTTGTGTTTTTATAATAATTAAACGTATTTTTCATTATCTTTGTAAAAAAAAGCGGGACGCGTCTGTACAAAGCATCGCCTCATCGAGTTGACGGCTGAAATTCCAGGATTAGTAAAATCTTGATTTGCAAATTAAAATGGCTCTGATGTGCCAAGTCATATATTGGTGGGAAACGCCTATAAAACCCATTTTAGTGGTTGACTGGTAAGTTTACCATTGTGTTTTCCTGCTCCCAGTCTTCTATATTTTCATGCATTTGGTTGCAGTAAAACACAATTATAAAGTTCCCAATAAACCAAGAAAATCAGATCTGCAGGTGGTTTCCACCTAAAAGCGACTTGGAAGACCAGTTGCATTTTAATATGTTGATCGCGTTACTTCTAATTGTGGAATTTCAGCAGTCAACTTGATGAGGTGGTGGTCTGTGCAGCCGCCTCCCGTTCTATAACATGTTTCTTGTTTTATGTATTATCATTCCATGTTTTTGTTGATAGTATATCCTTTGTACTAAAATTTGCCTTTTCGCTGGATAGGATAGTTGATAGTGTATCGAGGTCATACAACATTTCCCATTCTGATCTTAGATAGACTCTCATATTAAGTGGGTCGCAATTAAGTGGGTCGTGTACCAATAAAGTTTGGGAACCGCTGTTCTAGAAGCATCGTATGAATGGACTTTAGTATCAGCCACTCGATGCTAATATACTACGCATAGATATAGGTGTCAAATTTAACCAGCAATACCTCCAGCACCAATTACTGGACCTTAGGAACTCCTCACACTTCTATCTGAAGAAAGCCATATACATCTGTTCTCACCACACAATATGAATCACGAAGAGTTAGAGGTATAATCGTTGGTCTGATGAAACCTTTACAAGCAGTAGAATTAGCAAGAAGCAATGACTCATTCAAATTAGGACTGTACAAACGACTATCGTAGGTCGATACGGAAAACTTCTCAAGTGGAACCCGATTTTTTTTTCTTTTTACTGAACCAAAATAAGAACTTATAACGTGGACAATACTACAGTTATGAAAATAACAGCTATATATTACAAGATTGCCGATCGATGCCTGTGCCATCTTCTTGAGAACTAATAACACGTTGATGATAATAGTGTCGATATAAAGGTCTCCTAACGCTGCATTAAAGAAATATTAATTTTAAGTCTACTACTACAACTAACCGACACATGTTGCTGTGGCAGACTTAAATGCGCATGAAAGGATTTGAAATGGCATTCCTAAAAAAGGCACCAAATCTAATAGAAGATGAAAAATTAGAATTAGTAATACCGTATGGAAGGGTAGCCACAAGAATTAGTAAACCGTCTGAAATATAATCAGTAGCAGACATCGTACTAACATGACATCGTATTATTATCCTTGAGCATTGCAACTTTTTTTTCACTGGACCACACACCGCTTCAAAATCCCCTTATAATGATTTAAAATACGGATTAATGATGCTTCATCAATAACACTCGAGTGCCGAACTAAAGACCTGCATTTATTGCACCCTTTATTCAATCACAATACATAGAATGTCGGCACCAGACATGATCATTGTCGTATCGGACTATCCTTAATATTAAAGATTGCAGATTAGCACACAGAACTACAGTTTCTTCAGCACACTTGATTAACGTTCCTATTCAGTATAGTCTAGAACAGTGGTCCGCAACCATTTCCCACTCGCGGCACACCACAAGGGTATCCATAAATCTCGCGGCACACCTTACCGGTAGGGCGGCAGTTTTATGTTTTATATTAAAGTAAATATTGTAGGTACATATACCTTCAATTGACACTTGTGCCTGCTTAACTGCACACAGGTGGCTGATCAATTGAGAAATTTCTTCATCGATGGATTTGAGGCTTTCCCTCTTGGATGTTTTAATCTCAGTCAACGTCGAGAAGCCAAATTCACATAAATATGTAGTTAGAAACGGCAATAACACATTTACTGCCATGTCTGACATAGCCAGATATTCATTTCTTATTGTTTGCCAAAATATATCTAAAGGAATTTCAAAGTTCTGCCAGCAATTAAATCTGAGAGTTCCTCTTGAATATTAATTGCAAGTCGTTCCGAGTTTGCAACGAATGGATCACGAACCCAGTTGAAATCTTCAACACATTTTCCAAAAAACTTTTTGAAACTCTGCCGCAAGGCTTCTAAAAGTTCTATAAACTAAGTCCATTACCATTTTATTACCGTCATCAAGTGAACATACAGTCTGGATCATCTCACACGACCCATTTTCAATCCTCTGTAACCACAAATACAGCTTATTCTCAAATCCTTTAACCTTATCCATACTAATGAGAATATTCTCCTTCCCACCTTGCATTTTGATGTTCAGCTTATTCAAGTGTAAGAAAATGTAGGAAATATATGCCAACTTACATACCCACTCACCATTTGCTTAATCAATCCGCGTACTTATATCTTTCAACAGTCAAAAATGCCTGGACCTCTTCGCGTTAACACCTTTCGTCGTGACAGCCAGCGTACTTCTATATGTAGCAGGAATTTAGTGTGTTCTGAGCCCATTTCCTGACATAAAACGGAAAAAAGTAGCGAATTTAGTGGCTGCGATTTTACGAAGTTCAGAACTTTTACTACTTCGTCCAGCACATCTTTCAGAGAAGGTGGCAGAGACTTAGCAACAATGGCCTGGCGGTGAATGAGACAATGATCGCATAGTACGTTGTGATTTACTTTGAGTACTTCAGCTGCAAATCCTTTCACTGGGCCTGTCATACACTAACGCAATCCTTCCATGTTAATTCATTAAGGAGAAAATATTCATCAGTCAAACGAAATATTTCTTCACCGGTAGTTTGCTCTGGAAGTTCTTTGCAAAAGAAGAAGTTACTTACAATTGTATCTCCATCGAAGCCTGCAGAAGTTGTGCGTGGCGGCTAATGTCTATGGACTTGTCGATCTGAAGTGAGAACTTCTGACTTGTTGTTTTTCTCCTTTGTATTGCCTTTAATATCACGAGACATATCGATAACTCGACGATTGATTGTGTCAGCAGAAAGAGGAATTTTTAAATTTCACTAGCATATTCTAAACCCAGAACTATTTTCAGCATTTTACAAACAGGTTTTTTAACAGCGTTTCGATTATTGTATGTGGTTTCTACGGTTCGGCTGCCTTATAACTAGCTTCCTGTACTTCTTCCGAAACACGTACTGTAGTGGTCATGAACGTTCTTTGTTTTTTATTTATTTTCCAACAACCGACGAAAATAATTGGCATCTTTACTTGACAGAGAAGAATGTAACATTGACAAATGTCTTTTCAGTGTACTGGGAACTATAGAAGCGGTACTGAGTTTTTCACGACAAACGATACACTCGGTAATTGAAGACGTTATTTCACCCCCCCCCCCCCCCCACACACACACACACATACAAAAGAAAAACATAGGATAAGTAATTATCACTATCTTTCCGCTGCATCAACTTTTATTTCTTTCTTTCTGGCACAAGGCTTTCACTAGTTGCACTCATAGACGGAACACTCCGTTCATAGTATTTGTCCATCTTGAAGAAATAAAATAGTCTGCTAATTCTAATAGAAAATATGAAGACCAATTACTAACACAGTTTTCGGACCACTTCAGAGCATAGCTATGATGTAACTAGAGTAATTGTAAGAAGCGGAATTTACACACTTCAAAGAAGTCACATATACCGTGCCGATTGTTTTTACGGTGATGTCTAACAATGCGTCGGAGGAACGGTACAGAAACAAAGTATTGTTGGGGAAGTACCGACTACGTAATAAAATAATATAATGCATGGAATGTCCTGCTAATCCAAGCAGTTAAGACTGAGGGAAAAGCAAATACACAGTACATGCGGTAAATAACATAGAACCTCAAAGCACTCAAAGCGCAGTTGTAGAATGGAGGAATAAAAAAAAATAATAATAATAATTAATAAACAAAACTAACAGCAACTGTGAGTAAATAAATAACATTTAATTTCTTAGAATACGATAAAACGTAGCAATTCACGCCACATCAATCTAAAATATAAATAATAAAAAATTTGATAATTAATTCCTTATAATGGGTAAAATTTCGCGGCACACCTCTCACCTTCTCGCGGCACACCAGTGTGCCGCGGCACACCGGTTGCGGACCACTGGTCTAGAATATGGACGGCACATAATCGAATACTCATACTCGGCGAACATTTTTGCACAACCGCCTGAATAACGAGAACACATTTGACTCGACCTTTCCCTAGTATATCCATGGAGGAAGAAATATATGGAGGAGAAGTGACGTTAATTCTGTGAAGCAGGCTCTAAACTCTCCCGCATGGTGGCAGCAGCGGTATTGTAACCCAAACAAATGCCGAGTTCACACTGTGTCTGATGTTCTGATTATTTCATTTTGTAATGTGTATAAGTGTTTTATAATGCCATCTTGTGTTGCATACGGTTGCACAAATAAGCAAGAGAGGAAAGAAACTGGAATATCATTTCATAGGTAAGTTGTATTCTAATAAATTTTGTTGAAATGGTCAGTGGGAATTGTAAACTTTGGGGCATGTCTATAAATATTTAGTCATAGCTCTCAATGGGATGACATTGTTCTCAAATTTTTGTTGGTATAGTGTAGAAAATCAGCATACCTTGCTATTTTGCACATAATAGACTAGCATTACTTTTTAACGAGTGTTGAAAATGAGATTTAAAGGGGTGTTTTTTACATCGCGATTCAGTGAATTTAGCATTATGCTTTCTTTCGTCACGTTGCAGTTTATGCTGACAGTGTATGATGAAATTAAATGTGTTAAATTATGGTATGTAATCTAAGAATCTTGATGAAGCAAACGATGTTGTTACTGCAAATACAGTTTGCGATTCAAATATGCGTGTGTGGGTATGTCTACATAGTTTGATTCTGTAAGGGCAATTTAATGGAGATTGTGGTTAGGTCTAAATGCAGTCTGTACCAGAATGGTTTTGTTGTTCCATAAGGGACAAAGAATTTATCTATTACTGTTAGTAATTTCATGAGAACCAAATTAGTGACAAAACGTGTATAGCGATGGAAACTACTTTCACTTCCAGCTATTCCCAATTTAGCTAACGATGTATGGTAACAAAATAACTATTTTTATTCTGGTCTAGGCCCCATTTCAACCTAACCACAAGTGGTAGTAAAAACAACTGAAATATCCATTCTGCATGTCAATCATGTAATTCATTGTGGCTTTGGCAGAATTAATTTTTAGTCCAGGTCGCATATCAACCCAATCCCAGTATATCCCGAAAACTAAGCAAGATATCGAAAAATTTTACTCTCTATTTTCGATTTGTCTCGTCGTGTTATATAAAAATCGATCATTAAATTTGACTTTTGCGAAATTTGTCTTCTGCATTTCAACCTCACTTTTGATACAGTATATCTCGAGAACTAGGCGAGATATCGAAAATTTGTATTCTTTATTTTTTATTTCTCTCGTTTTTTAAAATAAGAATCCGTCATCAAATTTGACTTTGACCAATTTGTTCTTCTGAATTTCAATCAAAACCATTTCACATTTGAGACAGAATATCTCGAAAACTAAGCATGATATCAAAAAAAAATTGTATCCTTCATTTTTTATTTGCTCATCGAGTACATAATAATCCATCTCCAGATTGCGACGTTACGTTATTCCTAGAGTCCCCTGAGGTTTTTGTACATATACGCCGTGTCTGTATGGGTTAGGCCATGCCTCCGCACTCCCCCCACTCCTCCTCCACCCGGCTTCACTTCATTGCGTGGTGAAGGTAGCTTGCGTCATCTCCATATATTTCCTTCCTCCATGAGTACATCTGCCTCCTCCCCCGCGTGACTGTTCTGGCCAACCAGCGTCTTTCTCTCTACGTCGCCTTTCAGCGATATTCTACTTTTTTTTAGATGATGCACTCCTCATCTATTTGGGTGTGGAACGATATCGTTTACACCCTGGTATCGAATCATTATCCTATTCTGAATAATACCACTAAAAAGCGAAAATTACACACTGGTAATATCGGATTAAAACAGAATTTTTCGTTTGCACTTGATACCAAATTTATTAACCACAAATATAAACTCTTAAATATAGCAATTCAAAACTGATTCATTCTGTCTCGATCACTTCATGCCACGTCTGCCTGCTACAATTCAGATCATCTACTACTGCCTTCGAGTGGCGGTTAGGGACACCAGCCGTTCACAACACGATGCAATATCTTACGGTATAATGTACACACTCAGCAGCTTATCTCTGTCATAATGGGTATTTATCATACTGTTATTCAAACAAGATATACCGTACTTTAAACCTCTCTTATGAAAATACATTCAACTTTACAAAGATTTATTCATTCTATTTATACAGCTACGTCACAAGTGACTATGGTAGTGGACTGCCCTTACTGGAAACGATATTTATATGGGTTGATAATGCTATTCTGATGTATGAAATGATTTATTCACACTAAAATAACTTTTTCGAATCATTTGCTCAGATGTGAGAGCAATAGCAGTGCTGGATCTAGGAGGAGAGAGTACAAACCGGGGCACTTGTGTCGGGCAGCACCTTCAGGGGGGCGGCGAACTTAGGTTCCAGTGTTTCTCACCAACAATGCTTGCTGGAAATCGTTGAGCACCGGTCTGTCTTCGGGTTTTTTGAAAGATGAGGCGTTTACACTTTTGTGCAAATTCCTAATAGAAGTTTTGTATTCGATGATATTATTGTTATACTAGCAGTTACCCGCGACTTCGTCCGCGTTGAAAAGTGTTGTAATATAAGATTTTCTTGAGAGGTCTGGTTGCTCAGTGCTTAGGGCGAACAACTGGAGATGGATACGTCCCCAGCTTGAATCCCAGGCTCGGTGAGGATTTTCAATGGTCCTTAGCTCGACCTTCACATCGGGCATAGGTTGTGTGACGTGAATTACGCCACAATGCTAACTTGTTTCTGATTCCGTGTTGGACTGTGGGTCCTCTATGTCCGGTAGGATTACTGGGTTACGTTAAGAGGCTACGAAAGGGACTGATTGCGGAGAGGTAAAGAAGTCTTGTTACCAGGTCAATACGACCATACAATTTATTTTAGAGCTATTTTTATTAGTAATAGTAGTAATAAATATTGTAATAAAATAAAAAAATCTATTTATGTTCCACAACTACTTCTCTGAATTTTTTAAACAGTAAAAATATTCTATTTGTAAAGAGTATTTTCAGTTTAATACATCCGTATATACAATATTGAGGATTTGTCTCCTAGGTTTTGGCTATTTTCATAGCCCTAGTTTTCTTACATTTCTTTGAAAGATTTGAATTTCGTTTACCCAACATCTCTTAAAATTACTAATTTCATCTCGCGAATAAAAATGAATATAGTTTTAATTAATGGAAGCTCAAATCGTCAAAATATTCGCAATACATTGATGGAATCGACTAAATATCAACAACAACAAAAATACTAACATCCAAACAGTAAATAAATACTTAAGTGGCCTAAGGACGCTCATTTACATTAGTAAAATTGCGATGCTAAAATTGAATATTTTGATTTGCATTGAATATCTGAAAACAATCTTTAAAAAAGGAGAACTTAATTTGCTCTCTGAATATTGATTTTTTTGAGGTTATATTGGTTCCATCAACAGAAATCTACATTTTATAGTAGTAATTGATTCTTTTATCCATAATAATCAGTGGTATTGCGGTAATGGTTTCTCTATCTCTGGAAACAACTGAATTGTCTATAGTCCAGTTTACTATAGTTCATTCGTTTCGATCCGTTAATTCTGCGCTAAAATATAAATTTCAATATTAAAGTAGTAATAGATTGTTTCTTCATATTTTGTTTCTCATTCTGCAAACATAATTGAATGACTACCGGCGCCGCTTGTCCGTCATTCCACTATCTGAATAAAACATTGATAAATTTAAAAGATTTACTTCGGGCAACTCCGCATGTTTCTGCTAAATCGTCGAAGCTTACTATAGATCTTTTGATTCAATATGGGTACAAAGCGATACATGATGTCACTAAAATGGCGTTAATGAAAGAAGCTTAATAACTAATAACGTTTCAGTTCTCATTCTGGCCCAGGCTGCGTTTTAAAATTACTGCTAGAAAATCAAAGCTTCTATCACTCGCACATTAATACATTCACTATATTGTATGTTAGTGACGTCATGAATAGCGAAATAAACTTGACTTATTATTAACGCATTAAATTAAATACTGAATACGTCTAAAACTACATTCAGCCGCATGAACCATGTCGTCAGCTTCATGACAGTTATTGAGGTAACGTAATTAAAAAATTTATACTAAAATGCTTTTAACTTACAGTGTACAACGGAAAGTCCACAATTCTCTACGATCTTTAATATTGCTGGTCAAATGTACATCGCGAAAAAGTGACTTTTATTGCTCGTGATTTAGAAAGGTGTATAATGAAATTAATTGTGATAGTAATTTATGATATACTAATTAGGAATTTTGATATAGAAAATTCTGTTACTACTGGAAATGTAGTTCCAGAGCATTTAATGTGTTGAGATGTGTTCGTATCCTTTGATTTTGTAGCGGCAGTATTAGCAGAAATAGTGGTTTGGTTGAAATGCTGCCTGGACCAGAATGTTTTTTGTTACAGCAGATGGCAGAAGGAATTTAGTTATTATTAGTAATAAGTAAGCAACTTTCATATGTTCCGTGCAAATGAGGTGTATTGTGTTGTAAACGACTTTCAGTATTACTACATGAAACCATAAGTTTATACATTAGCCCATTGAATAAATTCGTTTTAAGTGTAGCATTCGATAGATATTTGCAGAATATTGAACAGTAAAGAAAAAGCAGTACTATTCGTACAAAAATTCTGAACAAAAAATAAAAAGGGTTAGTTAAGTTTTAAATTTCGGCAAAAATAATTTGTAATACACAGACCGTTTAGTTACAAAAAATAAACAGGAAATAACTTAAACCGAGATAGAATGGAATACTATACATTTTTGTAAATACGACAATTAGGGCACGACCATTTTGCACTTTTAGTGAACCGACTTTCGTGCTGGTATACTCATTGCATTTTACTTTTTGTTCCAAGCTTTGATTTTTTATATTTATTATAACACATATATTATGAACGAAATTATGGTGTAATATTTGATATGTCACACTATTTTATGTACGCAAATGAAAACATCTCTTTGCGAACTTGATAACAGTACCTACCTTTCTTTTTTTAATTTAAGGTTAAGTACAGATTTGTATTTCCTGCTTCCAAACTATTATTTGTCAAGTGCGTCAGTTTTATGGCTTTTAAACTAAACACAAACTTGCATATCTAAGAAGGTTTTTGCTTTTATTTCTGAAAAGTAGTGTTTGCGATTTACGTAAAAAGCAAAGAGTAAACGTGGCACGGCTATCTACAAAGTAGGAAACTTTTTGTTGTTTGCGAATTGCTATTAATGGCAATTTCTAAAAGAACTATGCGTTTTTGCGGGATAAAATCTATCCTATGTCACTTCGCACGCAATTAACTGACTGCCAAATATCATTTAAATATGTTGAGTTATTAAGGCGTGATTGATTGCCGACGTACATCCAAACACACATCCGAACTTTCTCATTTTCTCATTTATAGATATATATATATAGATTTTCGTCGATATTGTTATATTTTTATATTAAATGTAGAAGATGAAAAACTGATTGACTTTGTGAGAGGAGTGTCTGAGTACCAAATAAGCCAGATAGCAAGAGTTAGCAAATGCTACGAGCCCCGCGCCTTCTGGGGACCTCGCGTCTATGTTTCTTATTGATCTGACTTTAATGAATATTGAATATGAATTACTTAATATTATTGATTTAATTATCTCTCATTCTCCCACATTAAATCACTGTGCGGTTTAATTTTACATCAAAAACTTTAATTCCTAAAGCAAACCAAGAGCCTCTTGTTCGCATTTGCTACAGGCCCCGCGTTGTCTTAATCATGGTGTGTGTTGTCTGATTTGTCCCACAATATATACATGTTTACAAAGTACAAAATCTCATTATCTATTGCCGGAAAAAAAATCCAGGGTCGCAACACTTTTGTATCAATTGAGGGTCCACTTGCAACACCGTCTGCACTGTTGATCGTATTGTCTCTGCTACTGACACAATATATGTTTGATAATAATGACCTGGCAAAAGTTACACAAGTACCATTAGATCTCGTAGATTCTGCGCGTTAAGGTGTTTCGCTGTATAAACTGAGTCTTGGTCCCCACGTACTTGATTTCGGTTTTCAAGTGGTTTTCCGCAATCATCATGGCAAATGTTGGGACGGTCCCCATCTCTGTTTCATAAACAATGCATTATGTACACTCATCTCACACAGAACATGGTTACAAATTCCACAGACAGATGGTTGATTCATCATCAGACGCTTGAAACATTCTGTCTCGACCACATCACGTCTGCATGCTACAAATTCCAGATCATCTATTACTGACTACCGCTTTCGAGTGACGGTCAGGGTCACTAGCCGTTCACAACACAATGCAATATCCACTTCTCCATAAGACCATCACAGGCTTAGCGAACCGATTGTCTGAGTTGTAAATATGCTTTCAAAATACGAGTAAGTACAAGCCTCAGGAAAGAGGAAGTTCCTAATCTGACGTTCGAATGTGGCAAAATTCCGTAATAAAGATGATTGATTCCCTTTAGTTGATGCGTTGCCTCTCAATTAGCGACCTGAGTTTGTCCAGAAGTAATGCAAATGTTGATATGCTCATTCTGAAATATTAAAAAACTTGCGATCATGTGGAATCAATTTCTTACCTATGGACTTTAAATTCCCCACGTGTTTTGCGGAACTTCCATGCTGGATGCATATTCCATGTCTCCATCTTGTGTTCTTTTTATTACCTTCTAAATTACCAATATTTTGTCAAAAACGCAGAAGGAATTTAAAATTTGTATTTGTTAATATGTATCAAAAGTAGATGGAGAGGAATTTAACAATAATATTATATAAGATAAAAAAATAAAATAAAAAGGGGTAGTTAGATGACAGGGAATTGCCACAAGAGTGCGTGCTCCATCGCAATTATATTAATAGTAGGCCTAATGATAAAACTGCCACATTCACGAAATCTTCAATAGAAAACATTAACTGTGTTATGGCTTACATGCCGCGTTTGCTCCAAGTAAAGAACAATGTCGGATTCTCCGGTTTGGATCATTCACATCACGTGTCCTTCATGTCACTGTGTAAACCGACTCATACTCACCGAAATCAATGTGTTGGCTACAAAAGTAATAAGAATTTTAAACAAAATAAATTCGTCCCATTTAAATGGACATATTGTTGATGATTTTCTCTTGTTTAGTGTATTTAAATGTGTGCAATGATCGGTGATGTCTATTACTAACTTATTAACATATGAACATGCCTTGGCGATAGCAGTTAGGTCATGAAATCCAGAGACAAATCGCCAAATCAAAAAAGTTGTTCTAAGCATGGAGGAAGGAATTCCTCCATGGTTCTAAGCATGGAGGAATGGCACTAATGTTGCGGTTGCCTGTCAGATACTTCAAGAACGATAATTACAATGTGACTTACTTATGAAACGCTATTCCAGGTTTTTTCCTATCTCGTCTGTTTGTGCAACCATACACATCACAACTTGGCATTATAGAAAATTTTAGAATATTAGAAAATGAAATATTCTCAGCAGCTGACACAGTGCAAACAGCCCAATGTTTTGGTACTCCTACGATGTCCGCCGCGCAGGCACAGTTTTTTCACGAGGTTTCACGGATTTCGCGTTATCTCGTTTCCATATATTCCTTCCTCCATGGTTCTAAGTGATTGCCTTTAATTTAACATCATTGGCAGCGATTTTGTAATCTTAAAAAAATATCGTTCGGTATCTTTGACAATTTGACTATGGTGTATTTTGACAGTACGACCAGGTGTGGAAGTGAAATATAACAGTGACTTTCAAGTTAAGTTTTATTACATCCAATTTGAACATTACACAAAGTCGTCTAAATCTTTAATATAGCAGCAAGAGGTAATAGATTAAGTGTTTTGTGTTTCATCGTACCTAAAACGAAGAGAAAATGTCTGCTTCAGCAATGGAAAGTATCCTTTTAGTGTTTCTGTATTTCATATTCGACACAAGTGTCCACAGTGTATATGCTTGGGTATCAGAATAAATAGTCAATTTTATGGATATCGTATGGTTTAGGGAATTGTTTTAAATTTATCAAATTCCGGATGAGTCATTGTCATACTGTAAAGATTACGTTGGCTGATATTAGTGTTATAGATAGAGACCTTGAGCGTTATGTTATACACCGTTTCTGGCCAAAATATTTCTTGTAGGCTCACAAACCCATCTATCTAATGAAAGCTTGTAAACCATTGCATAACAACAATGTTATTTTCATTTTTATAGTGTGTTTTTATCCTATTAAATGCCTCAAAATATTTGTTTAGACAGCAAAAATTATGTAGGCCACTAATTTTCTTTTGTTCAGTGGTATCTGAATCTCTCCTAACACGAAGCTCTTTCTTTTGCTGCGAATAAATTTCATTCGTGGCGGAAAGAACAATGAAAGCAAGAGATCTAGGATGAATACACAAAGACTAACACACCTTGCAATAGTCCATAGAACAGATGAATATTTAATTTAATTGCAATGGAGCACACACTCCGATGGCAATTTCCCTACAATACAATACATTCATTTTCCATTGATCCCAGTATAAGAGACTGGCTCTGTGGGATGTGGAAAGTTGTCAATTTACAGATAAACAGTTGCATAACAAAATAATAAGTACACCACTAGATGTACAGTCATAGTATACATGGTACATTAAACACTTCCATTGCAAAATAATACATACACCAGAAGATGTACAGTCATAGGATATATGGTACATTAAAAAAAAAAAATTAACAAAATAATACATACACCACAAGATGTACAGTCGTAACATATATGGTACTATAAACAATTACATAAAAAACTAAATACATACACCAGGAGATGTACAGTCATAGCATACATGGTAAATTAATTATTTGAACTATATTTACACAAGATACTGGCAGTTATTTTTAAGAGACCTTAGAAATAAATTCTTCGACAGAGTAGAAGGAGTTGTCAGTTAAAAATTCTTTCAATTTTTTCCTGAATTTATTCTTATCATCTACTAGACATTTAATATGTGTTGGGAGCATATTGAAGATATGTATCCCTGAATATCGGACCCCTTTTTGAACAAATGACAATGACTTGTAAGTCTTGTGAAGATCATTTTTACTTCTAGTGCCGTAATTGTGTATTTTACTATTTGTTTCAAACAAAGTATAATTTGTGACTACAAAGGACATTAATGTGTATATATATTCAGATGCTAATGTTAAAATCCCTAACTTCTTGAACAGCTCTCTACATGAAGTTCTATTGCTAACCCCACACATTATTCGTATTACACGCTTTTGGGCTCTGAACACTTTATCTCTATGGGTAGAATTGCCCCAGAATATTATTCCATATGACAATAAGGAGTGAAAATAAGCAAAATAAACTAGCTGCCTCATACGGAGATCACCTAAAGCTGAAATTGTACGAATTGCAAACGTGGCTGCTCCCAATCGCTTTAGTAAGTCAGAAACATGTACTTTCCAATTTAAATTATGATCAATACACAAACCTAGAAATTTCACACTATCTACCTCTTGAATGGACTGGCCTGCAAATTTTATGTCTGTCAGGTGTTACTGTGTGTGATGTACTGAATTGCATATACTGAGTTTTATAAAAGTTTAAAGACAAGCCATTAGCTGTAAACCATTTATTAATCAGTTCAAAGACATAATTTGAAATATATTCTGTAGATAAATCTGGAGTGTTTTTAATTCCTATGTTTGTGTCATCTGCAAATTGGACAAATTTTGAGTTTTTAGATGAAACACCGGGTAGATCATTTATATATATTAAAAACAATAGTGGCCCCAATATAGAACCCTGAGGTACTCCACATCTGATTAATTTCCACTCAGAAAACAGTGGACCTCTTAAGGCAGCCTTAAAATTCTCCATTGACACTTTCTGTTTTCTATTTAGAAGGTAAGAACTAAGCCATTTGTTAACAATGCCATCTATACCATAATACTTAAGTTTCTGTATCAGAATTTTATGATCTACACAGTCAAATGCTTTAGATAAGTCACAAAAAATTCCCACAGGAATTAATTTATCATTTATTCGTTCTAAAATATTGTCAGTGAATGCAAATATAGCTTGTTCTGTTGAATGACCCTTTTGAAAACCAAATTGTGATTTAGTTAGAATATTATTATTTTTTAGATGTTCATAAACTCTATAGTACATTGCTTTCTCAAAAACTTTGGAGAAGGCTGTTAGTAATGAAATTGGTCGGTAATTTGATAGGGCTGCCTTATCTCCCTTTTTATAGAGTGGTTTAACTACAGCATACTTAAGCCTTTCTGGAAAAGTCCCCTCAAGTAGAGATATATTGAATAGATAATTTAGTATATTACTTAATTCTGTGGAGCCCAATTTAATTAATCTGCTTGAAATCCCATCATAACCACTTGAGTATT
Source organism: Vandiemenella viatica (assembly GCA_031002005.1). NCBI lineage: Eukaryota > Metazoa > Arthropoda > Insecta > Orthoptera > Morabidae > Vandiemenella > Vandiemenella viatica. The sequence goes on from CM061914.1 coordinate 67,150,754, forward strand.
TGCTCTTAAGGGATTTGATAATTTTTCTTATTTCTTCTGCGGTAGCTAATTTTATAGACATGGAGTTAAATTTTTCTTGGAAGCCTTTTTTGACAAAACCCATACTGTGTGTCACTGAGCTATTAGCAGTCAACTTATCACCAACAGATAAAAAATGTTTATTAAAATTATCAGCAATTGAGAAATTAGATTCTACTGAATTTTCTTTGACAAAAATATCATTACTTGTTTGATTACTCTTTCCTGTTTCCTTTTTTACACTGTCCCATATTGTTTTAATTTTATTTTCAGAATCATGAATTCTATGTTTGTAGTACATACTTTTAGATTCTTTAATAACCTTTTTCAGTATTTTGCAGTACTGTTTGTAATGTGTTTTAACATTAGCAATCTCACTGTTCCTAGAGGCAATATACAACTTCCTTTTATTAATGCATGATGTTCTAATGCCAATAGTTATCCAAGGCTTTTGTTCTTTTTGAGAAGCATGACACTTTTTCAAGGGGAAGCAACTTTCAAAGAAATTTAATACAATGTCACTAAAAATGTTGTATTTTTCATCCATACCTTGAGCACTGTATACCTGTTCCCAGTTTGTGGCATTCAAGCACTTTCTAAAACAAGTAACTGACTCATCATTTATTACACGCTGAAGTTTAAAGACATTACTCTTAGTGCTAGTTCCTATTGAAGTGTTGATGGTTAATATCTGGGCATCATGATCCGAAAGTCCATTGATGGATGGCTTGATGGTATAACTCCCAACTTCCCCCTATCCTGCACCCACCTACATTTGCCCTCTACAAATTTTAACTTTAAATTCTTTTAACATTTTCAGTAAGTTATTCATCATTCCCCTTGGTAACTCATTCCAATCCCAGACACCCTTACCTAAAAAAGAAAATCTTCCCACACCTTTGTGCCTGAAATCGAGTGCCAGCTTGTGGTCATGGTCATCTTTCCCCTTCCATGAACTACTTTTCATACCTACTGCAATATCTTTCCATGCCTCATTGCCAGTATACGCCCTGTACACTCCCATGACACCCCCTCATCCTCCTCCTGTCTTGCAATGAATCCCATTCCAGCTCCTTTATCATATCTGTCACTGATTGCATTCTGCGATAATTTACAGAAACAAATCTAGCAGCCCTTCTTTGCACCTTCTCCAACTGTATTTGATAATCAAAATGTGGGTCCCATACTACACTACCATATTCGAGCAATGGTCTGACCAAAGTTTTGTAACCCAATTCCTTTACTTCTCTCATGCATCCCCTCATCACTCGCACCAACAAGTGCAGGATTTTGAAACCTTTTCCTACCACCTGTCCAATGTGTCCTGCCCAGTTAAGCTTGTTATCAAATGTAATGCCAAGATATTTAAATTTCAAGTCTTCAGGAAGCAATTCTTTCCCCACCTTGTATTAATAATTAACCATTTTTTTAATTTGCGGCCCTGTTACTAATCATGAATGAGGGAGTGGGAAAATTTTCTTTTGTGGGTAAAAATGTCTGGGAATTGAAATAAATTGCCAATTAAAATAATGATTAATTTACCAAAAATGCTGAAATAATTTGAAATTAAAATTCATAAATCAATGGGGGAGGAATTTAACACTAAAAGTATATCAAACAATTGTAAAAAATAATTAGATGACTAAGGGAATTTCCACCAGAGTATACGCACCTTTTGCAATTAAAAATAAATTAAATAGTTGCATGTAAAATCATATTTATCTTTGAGACACTTGACAAGGGGGACAGATGTTAACTAGTACTGAGTTAAATAAGTATTAGGCTAGTAGGCCCTACACAAGTCTAAGGGATGTCTATTCCACGATTGTGGAATAACTTTCTCATTCCTAAATTTATTGCTTTTGATGAATCTGGAATATGGTGCAATGCATTGTAGGCTTACTCTCAGATTCTGATACATGAATGTATTCTTGTTCCTATGTAAGGGGCTTTTTATTTTGAGAAACAGGATTGGGGATAATTGTGTTTTTGTTGTGGTGAACGTTGTACCAGAATGAAAACTGGCATTCCATTACACACTTAAAAGCAAAATGTTTGCAATATATTTTGTATTTAATGGGATGACATGCAAAAATTCTGCATTTAAAATACTATGATTAGCAAGGTTGGTAGTTTGTAATAGAATGAAAGAAGACCCACTGTAAACCGGGGATACTTTTGGACAGCAGGAGCAACTTTGGGACACCACGTTTTTCAGTTTCCAGCTGCCAGTTAAGAAATACAATATTTTTGTTATGGTCATTCGAAGTGTTAACTTAGCCGCTTTATACCTGCAGTTGTTCAGAACTTTTTTCACAAAATTTTTAATTTTGAAACTATTTTCAAAGTGCTCTGTTGTTCTGCAAACTTTCATATAGCAATGAATAACTAGAAGGAAGTATACGTGAAAAAACAGGTAGCCACAACAAGGAATACATATCTTATATTGTTTTAGATAATTATAAAAGAAATATAAACAAGATTATCTACAAATTTTGGTAATGTTTTGTAATGTCACGACTTCCAGAGGGCAACTTTGGAACAGTATCAAAGCAATTGAACTGATAGTTTACCAATTATTTATGAGGCATATTATATTTGAAATGAAGTCTTCACAGATGTACCACTAGATAGTGTGACTAGCTCCGTCGTCTTCATCAGGTGTCGAGACATCTACACGGGTCGGCTGACCTGTACCGATGGTCAGCCGACCTGTGTAGACGTCTCGATACCAGATGAATATGACGGGGCTAGTTGTCGAAATATCATGTTTTCGAAACACTATCCGGCTGTACACGCGTGAAGACTTCATTTGATGCATACGCCGGGAAAGTCTCCGTTCTTACATATTATATTTTCTCTAAATTAGAATTGATAATCAAGGCGAAAAGTACAGTTTTTAGTGCCAAAAAAAGTTAATTTAGGTATGTTAATGGCATTTCTCCCTTTCAGGCCCTACAAATTTTTGATTTGATGAAATTGGAAGATCAATGAAGAATTAAATTGGAAATAGCTCTAAATTTGATTTGAACTGAATAGTTATTATGTCTGATAGGTCTCTAAGGTGGTGGCATTAGATAGCTAATTTTTCTAACAGTGGTAAAAAGAAAAAAATCATAATGAAAAAATTCTTTAAGTTTGAGAATGCCAAATTCATACATTGTAGATCAAGTTAAATACACACGTTTGAAATATTCATTGATAAATCCTTAATGGGTCACATCATCCAAAAGACCTCTGAAGTCAAAACGATAGGAAGAAGAGCGGGTCAAAATACATCCAAAGCCGATGCAATACAAAACACAAAAGCTGGAAATGTGTGTAATTTGAGACAAAATAAAATGATTTTACTCTAACTCTTTTCCTATTGATTTTAACCAGAAAAATGGCTTGTCCTAAAGTTTCCCCACTTCACGGGGCAACTTTGGTACATAAATGGAGGAAAATTTCTGGGTGAAAAATAGTGTCGCGTTGGAACCGGGACAGGTGTGAATTCGAAGGTTACTTGTCAATGAACACAGCACTTAAACTGAGAACAGGTTTATTGAGAACTCAAACATACACGCAGCACTGACTGCCTCTTGGGCAGAATGCTCTTCTATTTATACACAGATAGAACGTACTAGAGATTACAAGAGTAGTTAACAAATGAAATGTGTAGAAGTTACAAGTGACCTTAGGAAACATGTAGAATCTTCTGGAAATAATAAACAGAATTAAATAATTTTTGTCAGTGGGCGGGATTGAACCGGCGACCTTCGGTACCGCAATTCGTGACGCTACCCGCTGCGCCATGCTGGCAGACGGTACACTGGCGTTCATGCGGCATTGCTCCCTCTCCTGAGGAAAACAGCGTCCCGCTGTTAGATTTCTTTTGGGGCACGCTGAAGTGTCCTGGATCTTGATCTTGTCGTGGGTCCTCTGTATGGCAGTTCTGGAGGGCCCCTCCTGTTTGTACTATTATCTTCCTGTCCGACTTCCTCAGTATCCAAACCGTCCTCAGAGTCCTTGAACAAGAAGCTGGTTGTGCCTAGCTGCTCGTCAGGATTGTAGTAAGGCTTCATGCGGAGGACGTGAACAATGTCCCTTCGCTTTCGTCGTTTCGAAGACGGCTCATAATCCTCGACTTCGTATGTGACGTCTGACCGGCGGCGTATGACACGATACGGACCAAAGTACCGCTTCAGTAACTTTTCTGATAGCCCAACCTTCCGGACAGGGGTAAAAATCCATACGAGATCTCCTGGGTTGTACGCAACAGGTCGGTGCTTGCCGTCATACCGCTGACGGTCCCTCTCCTGGGTGGCCAGTGTTCGTATGCGAGCCAGCTGTCTTGCTTCTTCGACCCTGGTAATGAGCTGTTTTATATAGTCATCCTGAGTGTCGTCCGGCTGGAATGGGAACAGCGTATCCATTGTGGTCTCAGCTTCACGGCCATGGAGCAGAAAAAACGGAGTGAAGCCTGTCGTATCTTGCCTTGCTGTATTATAAGCAAATGTGACCACTGGCAGTATTGTATCCCAATCCTTCTGCTCAACATCCACATACATCGACAGCATATCGGCTAATGTCTTGTTGAAGCGTTCTGTGAGACCGTTTGTCTGAGGGTGGTATGCAGTTGTCATCCTGTGGACAACGTCGCATCTTGACATGACCTCTGATACTAGTCTTGACTGGAATACCTTTCCACGATCGGATATCATCACACGTGGTGCTCCATGCTTCAAAATAATGTCTTCTACTAGAAATTTTGCAACCTCTGGAGCTTCTGCAGTCGGCACAGGTTTGGTGACAGCGTAGCGCGTGAGGTAGTCGGTGCAGACTATTATCCATCGGTTACCGGTTGTCGACTTCGGGAACCTCCCAAAAGGTCGATCCCAATTCGGTGGAATGGAACTGCTGCAGGTGGAATTGGTACTAGATGACCTGGAGGTAATTGCGGCACATGTTTCCGTCGCTGGCACTCTTTACAGTGACTCACATAATGCTTGACAGATCGGTAGAGACCCTTCCAGTAATACCTGCGTCTGATTCGGTCCAGGGTCTTCACAAATCCCAGATGACCGGATATTGGAGCGTCGTGGAAATACTTGAGAATAGCTGGCTGGAGATGAGCTGGACGACCAGAAGCCACTTGTGGCCTAGTGGATCGTAGTTGTTCTTATACAATGTCCCATCTATCAATTGAAACCCTCCTTTGGCCGGTTCTCCTTTCTCCAAGGCGTCTATTGGTTCTTAATAACTCTGAATCTTCCCTCTGTTCAGCTTGCAACGTCACCTAATTCAGCGAGGGCTGAAATTCCATTCATGCTGTTGTGTTCTATTAAAGGATTCCTTGAAAGGCTGTCGGCATCCTTGTGTTTGCGTCCGTTTTTGAATACCACCGTGACGTCGTACTCTTGAAGTCTAAGTGCCCATCTTGCTAGTCGACCTGATGGATCCTTCAAGCTGGTTAGCCAACATAAAGAATGGTGGTCTGTTACGACGGTGAAAGGTTTGCCGAATAAATACGGACGAAACTTGTTGATAGCCCAGACAACTGCGAGGCATTCTTTCTCGGTTGTAGAGTAGTTTATCTCGGGCTTAGAGAATACTCTTGATGCATAGGCTATCACCTTCTCAGCACCTTCCTGAATTTGCACAAGCACTGCACCGATCCCATACCGCTGGCGTCAGTGTGAAGTTCAGTTTCTGCATTCTCGTCGTATAAGGCTAGAACTGGTGCGGAAGTTAGAGCCTCCTTAAGTGCCTGGAAAGATCTTTCTTTAGTTTCATCCCAGTAAAAACTTGGCGTCTCCCTGCAAAAAGTTCTTGCAGTGGACGTGCCATGTTACAGAATCCTTTTATGAAACGCCGGAAGTATGAGCACAGCCCAAGAAAGCTTCTCACATCACGAATGTGCTGAGGAGTTGGAAATTCCATGACTGCCCTTACTTTATCTGGATCAGCGCGGACGGCCATCTCCGTTGACCAGGTGCCCCAGGATTTTTATCTCTCTGCGACGAAGAGGCACTTCTTCGGATTGAGGGCGGAGTCCTGCAGTCTGAACACACTTCAGGCACCGTTGACAGGCGACTCAGATGTTCTTCAAATGTTTTCGAGAAAACAACAATGTCATCTAAATAACAAAGACACGTCGTCCACTTAAGGTGTCGAAGTAAGTTGTCCATCATGCGTTCGAATGTGGCCGGAGCGTTGCATAATCCGAATGGCATTACTTTGAATTCATAGAGGCCATCATGTGTAATAAAAGCCGTCTTTTCTCTGTCAGCTTCGTCAACCTCGATTTGCCAGTAGCCTGTCTGCATGTCCATGGTTGAGAAGTATGTAGCTCCTTTCAAGCAGTCTAAGGCGTCGTCGATGCGCGGCAGTGGGTAGACATCTTTCTTTGTGATTTTGTTCAGCCGCCGATAGTCGACACAGAATCGCCACGTACCATCCTTCTTCTTTACGAGGACCACCGGAGATGACCAAGGACTCTCCGAAGGTTGAATAATGTCATTATGCAACATCTTATCCACTTCCTCTCGAATTATTCGCCTTTCGACTGGTGACAATCGGTACGCGGCAATAGTCTAGAGGTATGATTCCTGCTTCGGGTGCAGGAGGTCCCGGGTTCATATCCCGGACGAGCCCCCAAATGCCGCATGAACGCCAGTGTAACCGTCTGCCAGCATGGGCTGTCGATGTATGTGGATGTTGAGCAGAAGGATTGGGATTACAATACTGCCAGTGGTCACATTTGCTTATAATACAGCAAGGCAAGATACGACAGGCTTCACTCCGTTTTTTCTGCTCCATGGCCGTGAAGCTGAGACCACAATGGATACGCTGTTCCCATTTCCAGCCGGACGACACTCAGGATGACTATATAAAACAGCTCATTACCAGGGTCGAAGAAGCAAGACAGCTGGCTCGCATACGAACACTGGCCACCCAGGAGAGGGACCGTCAGCGGTATGACGGCAAGCACCGACCTGTTGCGTACAACCCCAGGAGATCTCGTATGGATTTTTACCCCTGTCCGGAAGGTTGGGCTATCAGAAAAGTTACTGAAGCGGTACTTTGGTCCGTATCGTGTCATACGCCGCCGGTCAGGACGTCACATACGAAGTCGAGGATTATGAGCCGTCTTCGAAACGACGAAAGCGAAGGGACATTGTTCACGTCCTCCGCATGAAGCCTTACTACAATCCTGACGAGCAGCTAGGCACAAACCAGCTTCTTGTTCAAGGACTCTGAGGACGGTTTGGATACTGAGGAAGTCGGACAGGAAGATAATAGTACAAACAGGAGGGGCCCTCCAGAACTGCCATACAGAGGACCCACGACAAGATCAAGATCCAGGACACTTCAGCGTGCCCCAAAAGAAATCTAACAGCGGGACGCTGTTTTTCCTCAGGAGAGGGAGCAATGCCGCATGAACGCCAGTGTACCGTCTGCCAGCATGGCGCAGCGGGTAGCGTCACGAATTGCGGTACCGAAGGTCGCCGGTTCAATCCCGCCCACTGACAAAAATTATTTAATTCTGTTTATTATTTCCAGAAGATTCTACATGTTTCCTAAGGTCACTTGTAACTTCTACACATTTCACTTGTTAACTACTCTTGTAATCTCTAGTACGTTCTATCTGTGTATAAATAGAAGAGCATTCTGCCCAAGAGGCAGTCAGTGCTGCGTGTATGTTCGAGTTCTCAATAAACCTGTTCTCAGTTTAAGTGCTGTGTTCATTGACAAGTAACCTTCGAATTCACACCTGCCCCGGTTGCAACGCGACATAGTTTAATAGTCTTAATTTAGTTTTCAATACCATTATTCGAAAGAGGAAGGACAGATCTAACCAAATAACTCACTTTATTTCCTTAAATTGATACCATTTTTTCTGAATTCTCAAACAAGTCCAAAAAGTCCGGTTTACGGCGCCTCATTTAGAGCACTTGTTTAAATATGTAGGCTACATAAAAAAATACTTATAACATATTAAAAAACAATTATGGATAGCTTTTGGATGTGTAATATATATATATATATATAATTAAAATTAAGGAAGGATAGGGAAATATGACCCAGCACTTACCACAGATGAAGGCGGCTGGGACGACGAACAAAAAAACAAACACAGCCGCCTTCATCTGTGGTAAGTGCTGGGTCATATTTCCCTATCCTTCCTTAATTTTATTGCCTTAAAGCTTTTTCCTGCTCATTGTTATTATATATATATATATATATATATATATATATAGGAGGGCTGTCTAAAAAGTATCCGACCTTTGGCCAGAAAAAATATTTCGAATACCTGACGGAGTTAGGACCCTAATCCCCTTCAAAGTAGGCCCCTTGTGCTTGCACACACTTAGCCCACCGATCCTTCCACTGCTGGAAACACATCTGGAAGTCTTCTTTTGGAATGGTGTTCAGCTCCGTTGTCGCGTTCCTGCATTATCTCTTCTCTACTCGCAAAAATGGGTTCCTTTCAGTGGCATCTTCAATTTTGGAAACAACCAGAAGTCGCAAGGATCCAGGTCTGGAGAGTAGGGAGGTTGGCGAACGGTTGTAATTCCATGTTTGGCTAAGAAAGTGTTGATCAATTGGGATGAATGTGCAGGGGCGTTGTCATGATGCAAGCACCAGTTGTTCGCCTTCCACATGTCTGGTCTTTTGCGCCGAATTGCGTCACGGAGTCGCCGGAGAACATCTTGATAGTACTCCTTTGTCACTGTTTGTCCTTCTGGTGCGTATTCGTGATGCACAATTCCTCGGACATCAAAGAAAACACTCAGCATGACCTTGATTTTGCTTCGCACCTGCCCTGCTTTCTTCGGCCTCGGAGAATTCGGACTGCTTCCATTGCGACGACTGTCTTTTTGTTTCTGGGTCGTACCCGTACACCCATGACTCATCTCCAGTTACCACGGTGTTCAGAAATCCAGGATCAGTGTTGGCGGTGTCCAGGAGGTCCTGTGCAACATCAAAACGGAGGTCTTTTTGTTCCAGCGACAACAACTTGGGTACGAATTTCGCAGCCACTCGGTTCATGTTCAAATCTTCACGCAAAATTGCATGTGCAGAATCTTTACTCACTCCAACCTCTTCTGCAATCTCCCGCACTGTCAAACGACGATCTGCCATCACCAAATTTCGCACCCTCTCAACATTAGCTGCACTCCGAGCAGTTTGGGGCCTGCCACAACGCTGCTCACTCTCCGCTGATGTGCGGCCATCTTTGAATCGGTTGAACCACTCCTTAATTTGTGTTACACCCATCGCATCTTCTCCAAACACCTGCTGAATCTTACGAATTGTTTGGCTTTGAGAATCACCAAGCTTTTGACATAATTTGATGCAGTATCTTTGCTCAATTCGTTCAGTCATCTTGCGTGACAACGAAATCCGACGACCACTACGAAGAGCACGTTACTTGTTGACCATCAGCCAGCGATTGGCACAAGCGAACGCGGTGAAAACATTCACGCATGCGCAGTAAGGTTACTCCTTCCACCGTGCAATGTGGCGCCGCCTTAGAATCACTACTTTACGCGGGAAAAATTAAGGCCGGATACTTTTTAGACAGGCCTCGTATATACATACAAACTGTCACTGACCTCAATCAAATATAACTAACCTGTACAAAATACATGCAGCATCTCCATATCTCTGTGATTATAACCCATAAGAAAATTTCACAAGTAAAATGTTTGCATATGAATTGTATAGCAAAATAGAAATATCTCCAAAACTAAAACAAAAATCCGAGAAGCTCCTTATTGAACAAAAACCACTTATTGATATCTCTGTGATATGTAGTGCTGCTATCTATTGGTAACACACTCAATCCTTGTCGACATCAGTGAAGCAGTTTATTAATCTGTGATGTATTGCTGTTATGAGACGGCTTGGCTCTGAATTGTCTCATACGTGTGAGCTTCATAGTAATTACTTTTGCCTTTAAGGGTCAAATTCTGAAGAATTCATTTTTTTAAAATATTATGTGACCAAAGTGGAGATCTTATTCTTTAAAGTGGTACCTCATTTATCAATTTTGGTTAGGTATGAAGGGAGGTAATGGCTTGTGACAAAACAACAATAATAATAAACCTTTCAAATATAATATATATGATGTTTTTGATTGCTTAGAAGAGCACCATTTCCCCGATGTTGAAATATGCTTCACATTACACAGAAAACATCTTATTCAGTTGCCAGACCATTTTCCACTTAATGAATATTATATTTGCTATATTTCAACTTGTGGATCTATATGTACACAAAATAATGAAGGGAATGAAAATACTGTTAACCCTATCCTACTGGACAGGTAGGCCTACTGCAATCTTTAACAAATAATTTGATAATACTATAAATCCTTCTTGGGTTTTCTGTCAGATAATTTCTGCCATGCATGACGTTTTGACAGTTACTTCCGCTGGCTTAATCAGGTGAAATGGTAGATTGAAGTGGTTACGGCAGCAACATATCACCAACTATGATTTCCTCGTGATTCTGGCTCATACAAGTACTGATAACAATCACTCCATCAGATAACTACCTTATTCTGTTGCTAAAGAAGGGATACAAGTCCAAAAATTTCAGCACTCTGTGTGTGTGTGTGTGTATGTGTTCTTCAATGTTCTTCAGTGATCTTCAACTAAGGGGTGGTTATATCCTTATTAATTGCATTACCCTAGGAACTTGTGTGCAAAAGTTTCATACCAATAGAACAGTTCCTTCTAAGGTGGTATGCATTATTACAAGACAAATAGTTGAATTCTATGAAAACCGAAGTAAATCAATATCGGATACAATGAAATGGATTGGAGAAATCAAGAAAGACCTCAAATTAGCAGGAATTGTTCCAGATTTCGAAAACAGACACATTTAAATAAAAAATTCACAAGTGGCAAGTTGACCGGGAGGAAAAGATTAAAGAAAAGATCAGGAACAACATGGTCAGATGAGAGGAAAGAAGCCCACAGCAAGCGTATGAAGGAAATATGGGTACAAAGGAAAGCGAACAAACGCTTCTGAGTACTTTGCGTAGTCCTAATGGGCTTATCCGCAAATAATAATAATAATAATAATTATTATTATTATTTTGGACCACCTACTTCTTTAATAGTAGAACATAGAGGACAGGATGAGTAACAGAAATGAATAACAGAAAACAACTGCCTTGGTACTGTACAGTGGCAGTTAGTTGTGAAGACATAGAAGATAAGTAACAATGGAATTACTGCTCAAAAAACTTATATTTTTTAGATTAAAATTTGTATATAAAAAATTTCATACAAAAATATTAAAACAAAATTCAAAACATAACAAGAAAAATTCCTCCAGGTGATGAAAGCAAGAATGGTGGAGGGGAAAGGGAAGTAAGAGAACTCTATCCCAGATTGAGACTTGGTTGATGCCTAATATCCAGCATGTACTGGTAGGGCAGCTCCTACCATTTTAAGTTAAGAGGAACTGCAACTGGCTGGGAGGATTCTGATAGCAAACACTGTGTAACGAACGCGTCTTGTGACCGTTAGTTACATTAATAAACTATATGTTTATTTATTTTTTAATGGAGAATATTTTAGTTAGCTTGTGGGTGCTAAGCAGCTGGCCAGGTTCCTAGAACTGGCGGGCGAGTTTTGCTGGGGTGATGTGATGCTGGGGGAGGGGAGTATTGTATTGTGCTAGCCAGGTAGATTTACAGAGTGACGGAGAGGAATTTCTGTTTTCATGTGGAACGGAGGAACATTTGGTGCCTGCCGGCAAGGACGATCGGTCGATGTGGACTGTCTGTGCGTTAATTGAACTGTGCTGCCTGCAACGGGACATCAGCCACTTTTTTTGAGCGGATGTGCTCAGGCAAAGGATGTCCTGAGGAACTGTGCCACACTGTTCCATAGCAGAGCAGAAAACTTCATCCAGTGTGTGTGGCTGACATTAAAATTCAGTAATTATATATCGCCATATGAAGGACATTGTGCTACTTACAAGTGCAAGTTCATAGCATTGCCCAGCTACGACCCTGCAGATAAGAACTCTCATAGCCCGGAGCAATCATTTCTTTCAGAAGTGAACAGTCAAAATGTTGAATTTGTTTACTGTTTAATTTTGTGTATTTTATATAAAATACCCTGGCGCCCACAGGACAACTGATTAATTTTAACTAATTTGTTGTATATGTCATGTCAGCAATTGAAATAAAACCATTTGTGATTTCTCATATAAAGTATTCACGCAAGTTATAATCATTCAATAAAATAATAACATTAATTATGATTTTAAATCAGGTAATGAGGTCAGAACGTTACAACTGTGAGACAAGAATTGAAGTTGGTAGTTACCATGTTCATGCAATAGTTCCACGTCCTGATATTAATTGCAGATGTTTCGGTCAAATTGTGTGCAATTAATACCAGGTCATATCACCATCCTAGGAACATGGAAAATATTCCGGCCAAGAAACCATGCGATTGCATAAGAATTAAGTTGTTACTGTTTGTTTTGGCATGTTGCATGCAACAGGATGGTTGAGATTTTGGGTGAACAAGTTTGGTAGGATCTTGGGGAAGATAAATCTCATTTGAAGGCACAATGTAAGAAAATCATTGCACTTTTGTGGGAAACAGTTGATTGATTCAAGTCCTGAGAGGAACTGTGAGATAACAAATGGATTAACCAATATTAGCAAGTGTATGGTGATAGTTGGGCTTTATTGTCTGGGAAATAGCATGAGAAATTCATATTTTTAAGAGACTTATTTTGATTGCATGTAAAACCATATGGAAAATAAAAACCTGGATTTTTATAAAATATTTTCTATTGTATTTTCATTAATTAACAAAAACAGAGCATTTATTCAATTTGAAGTTTGCTGTGAAAGAGTTGGAGAGAAATTCCAAGAAATGTGAGAAAGAAGAACGTGTGGAAAAGAACAAATGCAAGAAAGCAATACAGAAAGGGAACATGGAAGGTGCTCGAATTCATGCAGAGAATGCTATTCGACAGAAGAACCAGGCATTAAACTATTTGCGAATGAGTGCTCGAATTGATGCTGTAGCAAGCAGAGTTCAGTCAGCTCTCACAACTAGAAGGGTAAGTTAATATGTGTTGTAGATTCAAAGGTTTTACTTTGTATAGTGAAAACTTCACAATATGATAAATTTCGGACATAAAAAACTGAATTTTTTATAGCGTCTTTATCTAATTAACTGTAACAGTATTTTGAATGAAAATAAAACTTGTTTTAATTGGTACAAGATTATGAACTGCAAGTTGATATTCATTTTCAGTACTTTCTGTAGAATCATTCTTGTGTGATTAATAAAATGCATTGTTAGCAAGAATGAACAAATGATAACAAAAGTTAACTAAAATAATTTCTAAGTTCTGAAATTGAAATTTCAGCTGTGGTTCATTGCAATTAATATACATTTATTTTTTCAGAAATTATCAAAATGTTTGCTGTCACCTGTCATTTTTAAATTTGAGACGGAGATGATGTGTTACCATTTCGTGAGGATGATGGTTTACAAGCAGATAGCAAAACTGCTAAAATTACCATTAAAAATCAGATTGCCCCATCATTTAATTATTACTGTTATGTTTAAGAGATTCGTGAAACCTGAATCCTTTTCTTCTATTTATAGTTAAATACTCAAATGCAATTTTCTCACTGTACAAGTAGGCATTTGTTCTTGTTTATAGATTTCTTTTAGCATTCATCAACCAAACAAAATGGTGCTTTATAATTCCTCAAAAAATGACCATTATTTAAATGTCATCATCATCTTCTTCCGCCTCCAGTTTCCCGGGTGCGGTGTAAGAGCGCTCTCCACTTTTGCCTGTCCAAGATGTTTCCTCTTCTTGGATTTTGGACCATTGTACACCTTTATCTTGTAGGTCCAATTTCACAAGATCAGTCCATCTCCTTCTGGGCCGGCCTCTTGGTCTTTTACCCTCCAATTCTTTTTCCAGCAATATCCTCGGTGATCTTGTAGAGTCCATCCACTTGATGTGTTCTAGCCATCGCAATCTTGCATTGGCAATTTTTCTTGGAAGGTTTCACTGACTGGGATCTGTTTGCGGATCACTTCATTCCTGATCTTGTCTCTTCTGGTTTTCTGGACCATTGATCTCAGGAACTTCATCTCGGCCGCCTGGAGTCTGTTTTCATCTCTGTTGGTAGTGGTACATACTTCCAGGCTGTACGTTGTAATTGGTAAGAAGTATGAATTATACAGTGCCAAAGTTGGAAACAAAGTGAAGTGGTAATACTAACCAAAGGGGGTGACAGGGATCTGGCCAATCCAAAATCTTATTGGCCGATCTGCCTGCTTAATGTGCTGGGAAAGGTTCAAGAAAAAGTACTGATCGCTAAATTGCAACATCACAGAAGTAATATGGGCATGAACATGAACCAATACGGCTTCAGAGCAGGCAGGTCGACCGAAGATGCAATTAACAGAGTGCGTAGACTTAGTTAAAAGCAGTTGTAAGAAATGTGTTATAGGAATTTTTGTTGATATTTGTGGCGCTTTTTGATAATCTTTGGTGGCCGATATTGTTCCGGCGCCTAAGAGAAATGAAGTTTCAAGCAGTCTTTATAACACACTGAGGGACTATTGTAAAAATCGTTATGCCACACTGAGATGCCCACGAGGGAAGGTAGATAAACATTTGACTAAGGGATGCCCTCAGGGGTCGGTCAGTGGACCGGTTTTTGGGACATAGTTTTCGAAGAAGTGATTAATCTACTGGAGGGGCTGGATGGCTTACTGGGACTGGTTGCCTATGCAGACGACTTGCTGTTGCTGATTGAGGGTCGGTCCAGACAAGCTATAGAGAATATAGCTAAAGTGGTGATTGAAAAACTCCAAGCATGGTGCTCGGAGGCAAAGCTTAGTCTCGCGCCAAAGAAAACTCAGATGATGGTATTCAAGGGAAAACTGGAACGTAACCCTACTATCAAAATGAATAACATGAACATAAAAAGAACACGGACAACCAAATATCTTGGCGTCACCCTGGATGAGTCTCTGAACTTTGCATCACATATTACTGAGACGTGCGAAAGGGCTAAGGTTGTGCTTAACAAATTTATCAGTATAGGCCAAAGGAGATTTCACCTTTCTAACACTATGATAAGAAGATACCATGATGCTATCCTAGCATCTCTGGTAGGGTACGCATCCAGTGTCTGGGCGCACAGACTTCGACTGGTGAAACCTAGGGAGGAGGTTTCTAAGAGTGCAGAGAAGTGTGTTGCTGCGATTGAGTGGAGCCTACAGTACTACCTCCACAAATGCCCTACCAATTGTCATAGGTGTATGGCCGTTGGACCTCGAAATCAGAAGAAGAGGGGCCATATACTGGTTACGAAAAGGAAATCAGGCCAGGGTACAAGAGATTGTGGGAACAGTTGCACAAAAATGTGGCAGAAGTCAGCGCTGCACTTCTCGTTGAATGGCAGGAGCGGTGGGACAATAGTGCCACAGGCAGATTATACAGTGTGTTTCCGAACATACAAGAACGGCTGCAACTTGAATACTTTCATCCCACACCAGGCCTTATACATTATCTCACGGGCATGGTCCATATAACAGCCTACTGTGTCAAAGAGGACTGAAAGAAATGAACTTATTATGAGTGCGGGGCAGAAGGAACCCCCGAACATGTAGTGTGGTCCTGTCCAATAGCAGAAGAAGTAAGGACGCTGGATATCAACATAATACGGAGTAGATCAACGCGAGACATAATTCTAGATGAGCGATCATGGACTATTCTCGATAATCTGTCGAACAAAGTATCTCAACTGCACCAAAAAAGATATCTGGACCGAGCGGCAGTCGGGCATGGGGACCGGCCTATGGAAGTCGCACGGCCAAACATACAGGCATAGAAAATTATTCACGGACAAGAGTAAACAGTATTCTTCAGAAACTTCCGGGAGCCGGAAGTTTTGTCCCGATGTGTCGGTCGATCCTGTCCTACTGGAAATCCAGAAGGGCATAGCTGGAAGACTATCCCGGGATGATAGTGGTGGGTAGATTAGTGTTGATAGAGTAGTATAGATTTCAAGTTAGATTAGAATAGACGTAGTATATAATTTTTTTTTTCCTGACATAAAAACGGATAAGGCCTTATAGGGGAAAAGTAGATTATAATACCAGAGGTGATTATTGCAAAAAAATTTAAAATGTATAACTATTAAATTAAGTAATACTACCATTGTTAAAACGGAACCAAGCCTACTACAGGCCTGAGTCAGAACGATGGCGTGGCAGAATGAGTAAACATCAGCATACCACTTACAGCAATCAAAGCACTTCTATCACGGCCAAAACAGTTTTGTTTGTAATGTAGAGGGAATGATCATTGACTTTTGCACAAATACACGATGAATCATAACAATATTTGGGAGTTAATTTCCATATTAATGATAAGCCAGGATGCTTCAAATTTGAACTGGCTCAGGACTGTAGTGGCTGAGAACATATAATTAAGTGAATGTTACTTATAAGCAGTTGTTATTACCGAGTAATCTCGTATAACTAAATGATAAATTACAGAAAGATATGTACAAACTGGGTTAACTGCAACTAACTGAATAATGGGATACTCTAAGAATAACTGGAATATTTCAATAAAAAGCACTATAACAACAATAAGCGATATTTGTGATTCAATATAACATTAAAATTTGCAATAGCAGCTGTAACTGTTATTACTGTAAGCAAGACCAAATGTAATATTATAGAATTAATTAGACAGTAAGTCAAAGTGTAACGGAACTGTATGCCAAATTCCTTGCATGTAAATATTTTGTACAAATCTCAAAATACTATGTAATCAACAATGTAAAAATTAATACGTAGGGGCCTAATTTAGTCACTAAGATATTAGGCTGTATAAATGAAGGGTAAATAAAAAAAAGTGCCATTTTGGATGTAATTGGAACATAATTGTCCCACAAAAGGTGTCTAACTTGATGGTAAAACTGAGCTCCTTTTTGTACCCTATTGGTAATTTCATTCTGGGATCGACTGTCAGAGGTCACTTTACTGCCAAGGTACTGAAAATTATCCACCTGATTCAATTGTTAGCCATCCAGATAGATAACGGGCTTCATATTCTGTCTGCTGACAGCCATAACCACTGTTTTTGTGTGGCTTATTTTAAGGCCAAATTCCTTAAAATGCTTATTCCAGAGGTTCAGTTTCTGTTGCACTTCCTTTTCTGTATATCCCCAAATCAGAACATCATCTGCAAATGCAAATGATTTAAAGTCCTCAGGGTTGAGTTGCTGTTTTACTCTTTTCATAATTTCGTCCATTACGATGATGAACAACAGCGGTGATAATGTGCTACCTTGCTGAACACCTTTGGTAGTCACAAACCAGTCTGAATAGGAGTCTCCAATTTGAATGCAGCTTTGGCAGCTCTCATAAAGCATTCTAACTTTGGTGATCAAGTTTGTTGGTACCTTCCGTTTGGTCAGACATTCCCAAAGTTTATCCCTAGGTATGCTGTCATAGGCCTTTTCAGTATCTAGGAAAATAAATATGACATCTCTTCCTCTCTCCCAATGTTTTTCCATGATCATACGAGTAGTGAAGATGAGATCTGTTGTTGATCTGTTAGGTCTAAATCCATACTGCTCTTCTTCAAGCTGTGGTTCAATGACTTTCCTCAGCCTGCCTTCTATAATTTTTTCCATTAGCTTGCGTCCATGGGATAGAAGTGTTATGCCTCTGTATTTGTTACACTTTCTTCGGCTACCCTTTTTAAATATTAGCACTATGATTCGCTTTGTCCAATCAGAGGGGACTTTTCCTTCTTTCCAGATGGTATTCATTACTCTATATACCCAGTGAAGTCCATAGATTCCTGCTGCTTTGATCATATCTGCATTTACTTCATCTAGGCCTGGTTATTTTCCTTTAGCCATGCTTTTCAAGGCTTTTCCAACTTCTGACCATGTCAGAGGGGATTCTATATTTCCACCTTGGTCTCCTGTTCCTGGACTGCTCTCTTCTTTGCTTGTTGCTCCATTTCCATTGTACAGAGGAAAACTGAAATGAAAAATATTAATGTTCATCCTTTTTAATTTTTATTAATTCAATTGAAAAAGAAACAGCCATATTAACAATTGTAATTATTTTTAATATGCCACTGAACACTGCAGAAGTAGCAAAAACAAAAATGCATTCGATAAGAGATCGAATGCCAGAGTTAAAAAGACCTATTTCTTTTTATTAATTAAGTGGCACAGTAAACAGCTATATTAACTGAAGTAACTACGTCTGGAAGACAAGGTACATTTTCCACACCCACATCTGGAATTGCTTTCAGATTTCCTAAAGCAAATGCATTTAAAACTAGATTTGTTTGTGTAAATAACCGCAGGACACAATAACTGATACGATATAAGCATAAATTTGTATTAAGGTTTGGATAGAACATTT
This sequence comes from Vandiemenella viatica, assembly GCA_031002005.1. Classification (NCBI taxonomy): domain Eukaryota; kingdom Metazoa; phylum Arthropoda; class Insecta; order Orthoptera; family Morabidae; genus Vandiemenella; species Vandiemenella viatica. The sequence continues at coordinate 67,169,230 of CM061914.1, forward strand.
TATTTTGTATGTAAGGGAGTGGAATAAATTACAAAGGAAAATGCTGGGCCCTTTACCACAAATGCAAAGGATTTAAAATTGAATTTTTCAACGGCAATAAGAAGTGAGTGATGAAAATGCATGCAAATAATTTGAGAGAGAGAAAAAAATTTTAATATGGAAATGGGTATGTAAAAAAATAAGTGCCTCCATTATGTCTTAGTAAAAATTTTATTTTCAAAACTACTTTTCTGACTTTTAAAATGAACTATTGTAATTAACAAACACAATAAGAAGAAAAAAAATTTAAATGTTCAACAGAAAGCACTAACCGTTGCAACACTACATTTCGCAATACTGAGAACAGGATACCAATGTAACTAAAAACTTATTTCTGCATTTACACATTGCAATTAATTTCCTGGATTAAAAGAAATTGCTCATCTTATGGTGATAAAGGAATCAAACATGTATAGCACTTAAACCTAGAATGTTGACATTCATTTGTAATTCCAAACAACATTATACTATTTTTGTGTGCTTTAGTAAATTGTTAAACTGCAATAAACAAAGGCATTACACATATGTTCTAAATATACCTACCTTTTAATGGAACAGCAAAAGGCATAAGTTGTTCCTTTTGGAATTCACATAACACCAACTCTTGAAATGTAGAGTGCACAGATATTTCTTGTTCACATTTACGATGCTTGGCTGCGCGGATTTTCAGATACGATACACATCACAAGCAAGTCAGGATGACAATGTAAAAATGAAAGTAAATCGGTGACTTATTTGTTCATAATGATAAAAATAGTCTTATAATATTTAACAGGAGCGATAAGCATATGGTACATAGGTACAAACATAATGGTGTCCACGAAGTAATAAATTCTTTCATGCAAAACACAAGTTGTATGACAAAACAGTATGGCCTTTGATAGACATTGTATTTTAAATCAGGCTTATTATTAATGGAAAGAATAACATACTTCCACCTGGCGGTGTAATATCTATCACCAGCACTAGCACTCCAAGAATCAGTTCAGAGGATTACTACCGTGCTGAAACCTACTGGTCCAACTCGTCCATATGATATGAGCATTCCCTGGTCAGCAAATTACAATTTTGAATTTATTTAATAAATTTGCAATGAATATTGTAGGCCTACATTTCATACTACCTCCTTGAGAATATCTGAACTATCTTTGCCCCAACAATCCATGCTTGAAATAGCATATTTAGCACAATACTGCCACTTGCTTTAAGGATACTGAAGAATTTTGCACGTTAAGAAACTATGGCATAATCTTGATTTTTGGAATTTTTTTTTGCCACTTGAATTGTGAAAGATATTGTCAAAAACTTCATAATTTTTAATATTTTTTTTGTTTTTTTTTTTTGTTTTTTTTTTTTTTCTGTTTAGTTAGAAATAGTATTTAAAACCTGTCTTCATTACATTTTAAAATAAAAATGAATATATTCTTGTTTCAATTACATTGATGGTGGGTTATTTTTTTTTTTTTTTTTTTACATTTTTAGGTCACACAGTCAATGGCTGGAGTTGTGAAAGCTATGGATGCTGCAATGAAAAGTATGAATTTGGAGAAGATCTCTGGTCTAATGGACAAATTTGAAAGCCAGTTTGAAGACTTGGATGTACAGAGTTCATATATGGAAAATGCAATGTCCCAGACTACAACAACATCTGTACCTCAGGGTGATGTGGAGAATCTCATGCAGCAAGTTGCAGATGAAGCAGGGTATGTTCTCATGCTTTAGCTACATAACTTTTCAATATTAAGCTGATTAATTTGTGAAGTGTGTGTTAATACTTGACATTATACTGCTGTTATATCAAATTTGGGAAATCATTTGTCAGTCAATAGTGAACGATGAATACGGAGATAAATTGTCAGTTACCATATCTGGAGCAGGATGGTAATGAAACACAATACACAATGTTTAAAAGTATCAAAGGGTATAAATCTTGAAGCAACCAAAGAGAAGAGCAGATAGAAGTGACAAGTCTGTTGCTAAGTTTATTCTAAGGAGTATAACACTAGAAGTTAAAAAGAGCGAAAAGACTGGTGTTGTTAATTGCGAGAGTAACATTAAAAGTTTTTCAAGGACAGAAAAGCATTTTGAGAAGTTACTATTTATAAACTAGCAGTTTCTTAGACCCAGTTCTGCACCGAAGTGGATTTTTTTTTTTTTTTTTAACTGCTTAACATCTCTTAACAGTGAGGTCTTTAGAGACGGGGAAGGAATGGGAAGTAATTCAGCCATGGCCTTTTGAAGGAAGCATCCCGGCATTTTCCTGGAGTGATTTTGGAAACCATGGAAAACCCAAATCTGGATGCCCGGACAGGGATTTGAACTGGCGTCCTCCCGAATGCGAGGCAAGAACACTGAAGTGGAGTTATACCTCCGCAAATTGTTCCCCATCTTTCTAAAGGTCATAGGTAACAAAAATACAACTTAAGAACGAAGTTTCTCCTGGCGTTGAGGATTTATGAAATGCTCTTGGGGTAACTATATGAGTTAAGGAGTTAAGCACTTCCTTAACGCTACATTACCTGAGAGCATTTCGTAAAGAAAAATTCAACTATTCTTTCTTGTCCTTCCTCTGGAGAACATTAGTACCAATGTGATATCTCACCAGATTTTTATCCAATTTTTTTCCCCGATACCCATTAAGGTTACCAAAAACTAAATTTCATCTCTACTGCTTCCTCGTGTTGTTCATTTCGTAAATAATAAAAGGTTTTTACCTAAAAAAAATCTCACATTTATTTTTGCATCCTATTATTCTACGTCATTAGACAGTCAATTGTGAGAAATAATATTTTTTCTATTCCTATCTAATATTATTATCCATATTAAGTTACTTCGTGTAGCGGTGAAACATTTAAGTGTTAGAAAAAATTTGTGGCAAAATTATTTTACAGTTAGTATAAAAAAATAACTAAAGTTAGTGTAGCTGCACTGTACCTTTGTATAAAAAGGTGAACCATCACTTACATTCCTTAATGGTGTGGCACTGAAACATCACCTTCAGATACAGGAAAACTTTAGTAGATGAGAGTTGGGCGAAATGTGGCACCACATTCAAAATGCCAGAAATAAAGGTGATATAAGTTGATGTATGTAAAGAAACTGTAACTAAGGTAAATAGTAATAGATTGTCACAAAGTACAAAATATAGGTAAATTCCCAGTCAAATGAAAATCATAATTCTGTAATTTTTTAAAAAGTAATTTGTGTGCCATCATGCTCCAGGTTGATAAGCACGCTACAAACAACCTACATAATCACCTCTAGGTGACATTACAGTGTAGATGCATTAACATTGGTATATAGCTGGCTATCTTACTGAGACTTGCACTAGGGAAGAGCAGCTTTCTGTTTTTGCTTAGAGACCTATTTAAAATTATTGAAGTTTCAGAATGGTGATGCATGTTTCCCTTAGCAACAAGTATATGAACGGACAAAGAAGTTTGCAAATGGTATGACTTAAATGGAAGGTTCTTCTTGCCCAGGTCGAGTACATTGTGTTGACTCCATTGAACATTGCAGCATATGAAACCATAGCGAGGGAAAACCTGCAAGTAGCATTGAATGAAATTAAACCAAGTATAAACATTACTCATGGTTCAACATACCATATTGTGCATGATGTGCTCCAGATATACGAAGTGTCTGCAAGGTGGGTTGGACAACTGCTGACTTCTGAATTGATACCAGTGAAAAACTTCTGCAGCAGATGAATTCCTTTCAAGAATATTTACTGAGGTTGAAATCTGGGTACAGTTCTGCCAATCAGAAGAAATTGCAGCATCACTTATCTCCAAAACTGAGGAACACATTGGTGAGGGAGGTGGTGCTGACACTTTTGAGGTGAAAAAGGTGTTATCTTGGAGCACTAAACACCTAGAGAGACCACTGTCATCAGTGTATCACACTTGGATAAAAATCTTTGGTTAGCAATCTGTTCAGAATAACATTGATTGCTCTCTACAAGTGTAATTTTGATTCATGACAATTCAAAGCTCAATAGTATCAATACAACAGTTACAACGATAACAGTTTTTCATTCTGACTGGCTTATTCATCTGGCATAATCACGAGACCTTTCCATAGTAATTTCCATACATTTAGACGATTCACAGAAGCAGTAGGGTGAAAGACGTTCTGTTCTGATGGAGTTGCATGCTAGGTGGTGCATGAGTAGGTGTGTGGGCCACTGATAGAATATTATTCTAAAGTAATTCTTGCACATTGTAGCACTGAAGGGCTTGAATTGAGTGAGTGGAGATAATGTTGAGAAAATTAATACAACTTGTAGAACTTGTGCAAAATTAATAATTCTTAAAAAATAAGTTTTTCATTTGATTCACCTCATGCAAACCTCTTCTGGTGAGGAAAGACAATAGCAAATTTAGTGGATTGCAACACTTTACTTTTTACTCATGAATTATGTGTGTTAAAATTGTTTCCTAGAAATGTATGTATCATCTCCAATTCTTTCCTTTCTTGTCATTTTTCATATCATCAATTCTTTTTCAAGATACTCACATAATTCTTTTGTGATGGTGGATTGTGTGTATTAATTTTGTTAGCCTCGGTATTTAAGTTTTAGCTCTGCATTATTAAAGGCTCAGCCTGGAAATTAGTTTATTTCTGTTAAATTTAAAGATGTTTTGTCCAATCAGATTAGTGTTTTCTTTTATAATAAGTACTTATACAATCCATCATTACTGCATACTTTAATTTCCTTTAATGTTCAAATTTACTTTAGAAAGGCTGTACACACACTTGTGTTATCATACCTACGACTATAGAGCTGTCAACCCCTTCACCATCTCTTTATATGACTTGGTCATCTGTAGCAGACACATATGTTCTAATGAATGTTCACCATCAAAGTAGTTCCACAATTTGCAAAAAGTCCTCATCTTCCTTAGTTGTTCCACTACTGTTATTAACTGACTTCACATTTTCAGCAATATCTTTGCCAAATGTGAACAGATTTCAACAATTTTTCTTTCTTTATCCCATATAAATTTCATTGAGATCCTATAATCTCTTCTTTTTTTTTGTGGCAACTCAAATTCCAAATTTTTGTATATGGCTTTAATATTGTCTGGCAGAGCATTACTCAGTCAAAAAGTATGCAGTAGAACTCCAATTATCTGAATCGATGATTATCCGAATCGCTTTTTTAATTAAGATGGAAACCAACTGCAAAAAAGCTTACCCTCTTTTATAAAAACCAACCCAAAGCTTGGATGCAGCATCGTTTCCGAGTGGTATGGCGAAATTTTCATCCCCGAATTGAAAAAGTACCAAAAATCTCTTGGAAAAGAAAGAAGTGCTTTTGGTTGTTGATAATGTACCAACTCATGCCACCGAAGAAGTTTTGGAAAAAGGGAATGGCTAGTTTAAAACAACATTTTTACCACCAATGATCACAAGCTTATTGCAACCAATGGACCAATCTGTTATCGAAGCCATGAAATGCCATTACAGAAGACAATTTTAGGGAAACTTTAGGTGGAGGGCGAAGACGAAGAATGTGTGTTGGCTAACCACAAAAAAATAAATTTGAAAGATTGCACTTACATGATGGCGGAAGCTTGAGGCTTGGTTATTAAGGCAGTCGCATTAAGACATGCGTGGAACAAGTTGAAAGGCATACCAACTGAAGAAGACATGGAAAAGAAGAAAAAGAAGCTCAAGAAAAGAAAGGGAAGAGACAGGAGAAGATGTAGATGACGTGTCACTTGAATTAAGAAACATTCTTTTAAAAATTCCCGGATGTTCAGACGTTAGTGCTGAAGATATAGATTTGTCAGACTGTGGGTATGAAATTTAAATGATGATGAACTTATTGAAAGTGTGAGAGAAGAAAGTGTCGAGGAAGAAGTTAACCTTAATATCGAAGTTGAAGCAGACACGGGACCATCACCGTTGATGGGAATGGAGTGTCAGTCAGATTGTGATAACATGCAACTTCTCACTCTCAAGTGATTGCGCGACTAGGCTGCCCGAAAACGTATGAGTATAGTCAAACAGCTCACTTTCACCGTGATGTCCAGCAAGCAACGACATATTTACAGTACAGTACGTACATAATGTACTAATGTACAGCACTTGTATGTACGCTTAACATGTAAAAGTGTTACCTTTTCATTTAATTAATTAAAAGCTGTCTGTCTCCCTTTTTTAACGTACATCCAATAATTAATGAAAATGGACCCTTTTTCAGAAAAAATCCAATTATCCGAATTTCTGATTATCTGAATGGGGTCTGGTCCCAATTGATTTGGATAATTGGAGTTCTACTGTACCATGATAAGTACTACATTTACAGTGACGTATTCGGTTTATATCACATTTTTCATACATGACTGTATTAAACTTCAGCATGTGCACACCTCCTGAAACATACGATTCATTTCCTACAGCATGAATAAGGTGTAAAACTGAAATACATGTTTTTCACTCATCACAGCTTTCAACTTTGGTGGGTTATTAGTCACTTTCCCTTTCCTTGTAATTTATTTTTCATACATAACTTTTTTTACAAAAAATAAAAACTGCCCCAAAAGAGAACACCTACTCTAAAAATTTTAAAATAAATTTATACCTGGCTTAGAAAAAAATAAATGTAAATAGACAATATTTTACATTAATAATATTGAATTTTTACTGTTCATCACTTATTTTTGAAGTTGGTGCCAGCTGTGACTCAGTGGACAGCCTGCCTTGCAAGGAATGAATTAATGCACTCTATTCCCTGTTCAAGGTGATATGGGTGGGAAGTATCTAAAAAAGTTAAAAATATTTTACAGCATATAGTGAAGCAGAATTTGCTTTTGCGGGAGATAGTTTAGCAAAAGATGGTATTTTAATCTGTGGCTCGACCTTGTTGGTGGTCGAGGCATATATCTGGCCCTACAGTATTGGCTGGCAGGCTGCATCAAGCAGTAAAAGCTTCACAGTTAATCTATTGTATTATTGTCATTTTCTTGCTTTTTTAAAAGTTCGATGTAAAAATTAACAAAGGCTTATAGGATCCGATTAAAGAATACATGTCTACACTATCCACTCCCAAGATTTCTTGTTCTAATACAGTTATTGTAACTACTAATCAATTGATCAAAAGATAAGTTTGTATAGTCTTAAATCATTTGATATTACAATGTTCCTTTTTAACTCAATCCTGGCAGTTAGATACATGTATTATTTCAGTAATTGTCAAATATTTACTTGAACATTTACATTTGCAGCCTGGAGTTGAATATGGAATTACCTGAAGGCCAGTTGGGATCAGTTGGTGCATCGACCCAAGTATCTCAGGAACAAGATGAATTGACACAGCGCTTGGCTCGCCTGCGTCAGGTCTGAGTACCTGATTTTGTATAACTTGAATAAGTTGCCTTATTTCCAGTGCTCACTGGGTTAAACATTGTTCAGCTTGTTGATTTACATATTGTATAGGAACATTAAACCTTGTACTTGCTTATCTGTAAGTGTAAAAAAAGACGCAGCAGTATTTCTTTTTTTTTAAAATGAAAAAAGTATATCTATGTGCCAGCTTGAATTTATTTTTGTTTCTTGATTCAAAATGTGTTTAAACATTATGAATGAGATGTGGTAGTACAGTAGCTGGCTACTAAAGTTATGGAAGTGTATCAACAGATGATATTTTTACTGTAAATTTGTCCTTCAGAAGTGGCACATTTCTGGTGAATTTTTTCCAAAATTTATTTTGAGGTCTTTTTTATAATATTATACTATTTTAGATTAGTAGATAAAATTTCATTCTTTTCTCTTTTACTCCATAAAATGTTTGAATTTCTATCTGTGCTCTGAAATGTTTGCAGCAACAAATTTAGTAAAAATTGAATTCATTATATTTTATAAAACCCTGTATTGTTTATAATTTTACTGTGTATATGTCTGCAAATACAATCATTATTGTTTTTAAATTATATTTTAGATATTCTCAACTAATGATGCAAGTTTACTCAAGCCTGTACATTTTAAATATAATTGTTGTTGCTTTACATTATGTTTTATGATTCCAGATTGTTTGTTTATTCTGAGAAATGTTCCTTTGAAAGCTCTTCAGACTGAAAAATGAAATCCTTATCTACTTACTCATTTGTTCATCAGTCACTTACTCATAACTTCTAAACCATTTAAGTAAGAAATTTGTAATTACTCATTAATTTAGCTCTTATTAACAATAACATAAAAATTTGAAAAACTGTGTGCATATGGAGGGGTAGTGTGATAAAGATAATTTTGGGTAAGGATTAAAAAATATTTCGTTCAGATAATCTTCATGTGACTCAAATGAGAACTGGTGATTGGTGACTCAAAATGTTTTGATTTTATTTTTATTCTATAACTTGTGGAAGACTTTGTTAAAAAACTGTTTTGAAGTATGTGGATGTTTTAATGTTATCTTGGGCAGTTATAACTGTGTCTTAACCCATGACATCTGTCATCACTATTAGTAAGTTTTGTTGAAATCTCTTCATTAATTTTACATGTTGGGTAAGCAGGTAGACAAAAATTCCAAAGTTTACGGTTTTGGCATCTGTGTCATCGATAGTGTACATTGGGATTAATCATTTTAAAAAGAAATTTTATGTACACAACTTTTTTTACATGAGAAGTCTCTGTAATGTCACATCAGTCACTCTCTGAACAGATCCACAATAGGCTTTGTTTCTCCTACGGCCAGTTTGTATATTGCCTGTTATTTATAACTCCAAAATTCATGTCCAAATATATCTATTTTTGGTTTATTATAAATATATAGTTGTCTCCTGTAAACAACATATCTTGTATCAAAGTCATTAGAATGGCACCATTTGGTATATTTTTAAAAATCGGTAATTGGAAGAAGATCAAGAGGAAAGACCACCAGATAGTTGGACGAAACAAGTCCAAAAAGGGAGAAGCTAATGGCAAGACAGGAGATTGTGAAAGGGGCTTATTCATTACCACACCTACCTGCTGGAGTGGAAAATCTATTCGTTTCTCACTTTCACTTCTTTTAATTCTGCATTCATTTGCTTCCCGTCTCTTAAAAATTCCTCCATCTACTACTCCAGTGGTTTCATCCTTGTTTACCATCCTTCTATGAAACTGCCTTAATACAGAGATCCATTGCTACACTTTGCCTGTCCAATTCATCTGGTATATCTTATGCTTAGCATAACTCTTCCTTAACCTATGTTTTTGACTCTCAAACCACTTTCTTTCCTCCAGACATTACTGATGAAGTAGCATAAACTCTCCATCAAGTTACCTACAACTTACGTAAAAGTGCCTCCAGCTTTTTTAACATGCGAATTCCTATTTCGAAATCTTAGCACTTGTAGAAGTCTCTGACACACCAGTGTTCGATGCATCAGGAAATACAAGGGAATTGATTAATTTACCATAAACGCTGGAAGAATTTAAAATCCATAAATGGCAAAAGTTGATGTGTGGGAAATTTTCACTGAAAGGATTTAAAGTAATAAATAATAATAGAGTAAATATTTGACAAGGGAAATTGCCATTGGAACATGTACTCTATCGCAATTAAATTTTAATTTTTAAATCTGCTTGTCTTGCCTCCTTTGTGAATCAGTATTGCTATTGCACTTTTCCAATCCTCTAGTATGCAGCTAGTCTCCAGGCTCAATTTAAATAATAAGTTACTTCACACAGTGACTAGTGAAAATACAGGGTGAGGCATAATGAAGAGTGATTTTTAAAAGGCTGTTAAGTAAAAACTGTTATTTTTTTAATATTATAATCATAAAGTACATGAAACCACATTTCCTGCAATAGTAAAACATCAGTTACGTTTTGAAGATAACTCCGGTAAGATGGCGTCTGTTTAGACGCACACATTGCACAGCATTGCCAGTGGGATTTGAACAACTTCCTGTCAGATCTGCTCTTTCAGGGCTTAAATTGTCTGAGGAGGGTTATGTTGGTAAACTTTGATTTTCAGATAACCCCTCAAGAAAAAGTGAGGTCTGGTGAACGAGAGGGCCATGCAATATCCCCATTTCTGGATATCACATGATTTGAAAACAATATTCATGCTTACTCGAGCAATGTGGGAGGTTGCTCCGTCCTGCTGGAAAAACATTTCATCGTTCACTTCGTAGTGTGCAAGTTTCCTAACATGTCTGCGTATCTCTGCAAAGTCACTGTTACAGCGTTGCCAAGGCTGTCTTCAAAAAAGTATGGTTCCATGATCCCTAATTAAGACATGGCACACCACACAGTAACTTTGGTGGAGTACAATGATTACTGATGCAGTTTTTTTTATGATTAATGTTGCTCCAAAACCGAAAGTTCTGATTGTTCACATAACCGGAGAGATGGAAGTGAACTTAATCAATCATCCATAAATGGTTTACATTGTCCTCGTCTTGGTTAATCAAGTCAAAAATTCTAAGCAGAACCGGCTTGGGCTCACATAATCTGTTTCCTTAAGGGCCTGAACCATTTGGATTTTGTAGAAGTGAAAGTGCAAATCTTGGAGTAAAAATTCTTCTTACGGTTCTGTTTGAAATCCCAAGTGAAGCGCTGTGCCGGTGAGCTGAGTGACAAGGGCATCTCTTAATGGCAACTCTTGCATGTTCACTGTTTTCAGGTGTGCACACAGTTTTTGGTCTCCCGGTTTTCTTCTTTGTCGTTGACTCGATCTCTTCAAAGTTCTCAACCCACTATTTAATGGCACAGGCCCATTCCGATTAATGTTGAAGTGGTGCTAGCTGGTATGAACTACCATTCTGATAAAATGCTTTGACAGCGTATGCACGATGTTGTGGGGCCCAGCGCTCCATTATGACTGAATGCTATTTCGCACCAAACTTAACTGACGCAATCACCTCCACCTCTCTCCGATGCAGCTTGATTCACGCGCTTTTTTAAAATCGCTCGATATTATGCCTCACCCTGTACATGAATTACAGAACATGTAGCAAAAAGAAACTAGTACCTTGTTTTGCAAAAGAAGTGACAAAAAAAGGTTTTTGGAAAAAAAATCCATTTGTTTGACAACTAAATTTGAACCAATTGTTAAAAATGTGACAGTGCCTCATGCAAAATTTAGGTATTAATAACAGAGCTTCAGTTACGAGACTGCTATGCGACGTCTGAAATCATGTGTACATCAAATTCTTCCATTCCTCATACATTACATACATGTGACTCCTGACAAAAATTATCATTAGTATTGTTTCCTCTTGTGGACTAATGTATAAGGAGCTTTCATCCATTTGTTTTTCCAAGTCTCCACCAGTCCTGTTTGACTGGATCCCTTCTTCACAATTTTGATCTTGCTCCCAGTTTTAATTCCAGGATTTTTAATGCAGTCCTGCATTCCTTCTCCTGACATGTCCAAACCACCAGAATCTTCTGATCTCAGTCAGTTTCTTAGAGAATGCTGCTTATTTCACCTCCTCTCTAATTTTCCCATACTACTAGTTTTTCCTGCTAGACTGGATATGAATTTAATTTCTGATGCATTAATTCTGCATTGTCTCTCTGACCTAACACCCATGTTTCTGCTTCCTACATGACCTCAAGTTTGAAACATGATTCATATAAAGTTCTCTTGCAGCTGGAGACATGCAAAGACACTAAATGATTGTCCTGGGGCTGTGACTTCTTGTACCCTGGAGAAGTTGTGAAGACCGAGCTGGAACCCCGGGGAGTGACAAGGTTCAATTCATACAGAAGACATGGCACAGATGTAGAATTCTCAGTCCAAACAGAAGGGATCCTGAAGAAAATTGCACTTGAGATATGTCTTCCTCGGATGACAATGTTGTAGCCTATCTCCATATAAATAATCTTTGGCGAGTTCTTCCTTTATGGGGAGCACTTTTGACCGGATAACAAACAGGGAAAGATATCCTCAACATTTTCAAAACTTTTAGAGAATGCATCAACTATGTTTCCTTTATATATTGAGAAAAATAAAAAACAGTACTAGCTAAAAATCAACATTTTGTCCAAAAGAAAGGATGTTACTTTTTAACAATTACACAACACACAAAAGTGTACTTGCAAAAATTTTATTTACTAAAACTACTAAAGTAATTAAATATGCAAGTAGTTCATGAATCAGTTTGTGTGCTTGATGCATTGAATGTGTATCTTCAAGTTGACGATAATGTGACATTGGTTGAAGCCACTATCGGCTATTAGTGTTACCCTGCCGTCAGTACTCGAGTTCAAATTTTGTAACAGCATCCATAGTTCGTGGGGCTTTTAAAAGAATTAATGTTCGTCGATGCAGTTGTGCAGCTATATTTCTTAACACAATGTTCAATGCTTTTTTCCTACCACTTATCACTTATAATCAAAAGATTTGGTTGCCGTGCGGTCGCCAGTTTAATAAGCTTTGCTAATTGGATAAGCTAATTAAATCGCAGTCACAGAAAACAGGCAAGAGACTACTGAGAAACACACACACGCGTGTTAGCTTTCACAGTTCACTCAGATTTATTCTTGTGGAACTACATAATCCAAAAGCAAGCCACCAGACACTAAAACTAATCATCTTCACCAAAGAATGCAGATTCGAGTATAATTAAAGCTGGAAACATTGAGTACAAGCCCGGTAATTAATTACTGAACAATCGACATGGTCCAACTCAGCAGCAGTTCACCATACACTGTTTATAGGAAATCAGGTCACGCAGAACAACCTTTACAGTCTACAAAACACTTCCGCACAGTCCACACAATGTTCTATCCCTCAGAACATCGGTTACGCAACAGTACAGCGGGTTCGTACCACACATACGCGGAACACATGCATGCGGCTGCGGCAAGTCGGCTACCGTCTGCCGTAATGTACTCGACTGCGCTAGACAACGCCAAAGACATTATATACACATCTCAATATCAACTAAAAAATATCTGTAATATTCACTGTTTCGTCACAAATTCTATTCTGAATTTGTGTTTGTGTTGTGCATTAATAGCTTTAATATCTTTCAAAAAGCCATTTCTGGATCAAGTTAATGTGCTTTTGGCTCATTTCTTAAATATTTGGGATAATGGAGGTTCGAATCCACGTCCAACCATCGAGATTTTGGTTTTCTGAAATCACTGCAGGAGAATGTCAGGATGGAGCCTTCAAAAATATGGCCGACTTCCTTCCCATCTCTAATGCCATCGACAATGTGTAAAGCCACAAGTAACAGAAAATGGAGATATTCAGAACAGTTTTATCTAATTTTTTTATAGCTTTGCCCTTATCTTCATAATAATATTGCAATTAGCAGCTACAGTTGGCTGTGTGTTAATACACAGATGGCGTGGAAATAGTGTGGGTTTTTTTTGGGCCACAAAACATTTTCTGCTTCTTTATCTTTGGAAGGATGAGATTTTAAAAATTTCTGCAAAATTAACAGATGTGGTGTAAAATAATAACATTCCTGCAGAGACGGATAACAATACAGTTTTTCTAATACATACTATACCACCCTCCAATATTTTTCCATCTATCCTTAGGATCAATATAAATCCTCTCGGGTGTCCAGTCAAATGCCGAGCTTAGGATTGCTCAGTGGATAGAAAAACATCTAGTGCTAGTAAAACAATTTTTTTTTTAATGTATGTTGTTACTGGATGTTTACTTTAAGCTGAAAGGACAGTAAAAAATTCAACCAATGAAAACTCTGAGGTATATGGGAAAAATTACAGCTAGAGTTCATACCTACTACAGTTAAATGGGCTGAAATAGCTCTTCACTTAATGGAATTTACACATCTGCACTGGCTATACTAATGGGAAACATATCACAATTTAATTTCTCTCAAAATTTGGTTCCGCCTTTGTAACTGACTGGGAATTGTTTCTATAGTTTTATTGGTAGTCGCAGAAGTGCACGGTTTATTTCAAGTCATAGAGTTTGGCAAGTATGGACAAATTATTGATGGCACAGTGTGTAAAAGTAGCTGTTTTGCAATTAGCTTTACAATGACAGAGCCTCGGTTCATCCAATCCAACTTCCTGGAGGAGCCACAAATATAACTCTCTCTCGTAGCCAATGAATCATTCCCACTTGAAAACAAACATGATGAAATCATCATCTTGCAACCAGTTATATTAAATTTTAAAGCCTTACCTGTTTCATTTAATTCTATAGTGATCCTTTGTCAATCCTTTTACTGAACAATGTGACTGAACTAACTTACTTTAAAGTTCCTAAACAAATTTGGATTTCAATCTGCCAAATAAACTGCAGGAGAAGTTTTCAAAACCACGCGACTACCAACTTTTAGACGGCTAGAGATTTAAGAATTAAATTGAAGAAGCTTGAAGTTAATAAACACTCCTGTAAAACTCTCACTTGCAAGTTCAACACATACATACTATTCCATTGTCTCGTCACAAAATATGGCCGACATCTATCTAACAAGAACATGGATGAATGTACTTACTTCAAAAACAGTTGACCCCTATTTATAGCCTAGGCTTTTCTGAAATCAAACTATCCCCATGTTTCACTTAATCGGCCAATCATGATTAATTCCTGGCGCAAGACTTTACGAACATGTAACCTTAACCATCTTAAAATTTCTAGGTTCATCTCTCTTATGGCAATAACATGATGTATCACAAAAGTTTATTCCACTACCAATCTTTGCAAAATTTACACAAAATGTTTCCCTGTATTTTAAAATGCTTTCTATGTAATCAGATTTCTATAATAACCTTTATCTTAACCAAACTAGACATTTATTTCAATGCTTTTTCCATAAAATCATAAAAACTTTATTTAATCATTAAACCCATGTTACAATCTTATTCCTTATATAATCTCATCAATTTTGTTAATTATTAAACTTACATAATGCTCTTAATTATGAATCATCCACTTGGACTTAACCACCGTTAAAATCCAATTAAGCCATCACTACTTGTTTATACCGTACCCTTACTACATATGCTCATTTTACCATCACCTGCAATATATTATCTCAGACACTGCATACCGATATTGATAGCCATTCCCCCACCCTACCCCACTACTCGGTTAGTCATTAGGTAACGTTCGTTGTGTACACACGTTCCGAGCCTAATGGCCCATTTTTCTACTTGTGAACAAGGCAGATGCAAAAATATTGTGTAGTTGTTTGTCAGCATAAGTGTTCCCTCGCATCGCATTTGTCCACTTTGGTATATGGTGGGTTAATTTCCCTTTCTTTTCTTATTTAATTATGAAAATATCAATTAATTACATTTTACCTTCAAACTGTGAACTATAATAAAATTCTTCTGGACACAACATCCCTTGCAATTCTGAATCAAACTATCCCACGTTTCACTTAATTGGCCCATCATGATTAATTTCTGGCGCAAGACGAATATGAAACCTTAACCACCTTAAAATTTCTAGTTTCATCTTTCTTATGGCAATAACATGATTTATCACAAAAGTTTATTCCACTACGAATATTTGCAAAATTTGCAGTGCTAAACATCGTAGAGATTTTTTGTAGCTTCCTGGATCAAAAGTGTCAGCAGTCTTGATCTTTACTAAGGAAATACCCTTTATTATGTCATAATTTGACCTGACCTGTCCACAAGTGTGAATGTTACTGCTGAATTCCTGGATCATGAGCTGATATGAGTTAACTGTACCTTGATTTTTAGTGTGAATCGGCCTCAGTAGAACAGAGAATAAGCTGAGGTGGTGGTGAAAGAGGTGCATCATACCAGGGTGGATCTTGTACAGGTCTTAAGTTGCCATTATCGGCCACAGTTGAACCTCGAAGTGAGGTGTTTTAAGGTGGAGATGGAGTTGTTGCTTGAAAAAGGTATTCGTTATTTCCTGAAGGTTGCACCTATGGGTTGGGGTTTTACCAGGCTTGGCTTATACCTAAGCAGAAGGGATATTGGGTTACTTTGAGTTTTTAGCTAACCCTGTGAGCACACAGTTGTGATTGGGTTAGGCCTGTGTTTTTTTTTTTTTTAGTTTAGAGGCTGCTGGTGAAGGTATAAAAATAGGTTACCAAAGGAAACTGAGTGGAGATGCATGATGTGAAAAATAATAAACGCTAAAAAAATAGTTGCAACTATGAAAAGTGACAAGTAAATCCAATTTTAAGACTTACTAGTGAACTGTAAGGGTATAATAAACCAAGTGAAACACTAACCACAAGTAGTTATAAGGGTAGAGTCTTGCTTATAGAAAGGAAGGGAAGAGTGAATGATGAAGACAAGGCTCTTAGGGAATTACAATTCATATTAAGAATTCTCAATTTTAACCTTTAACTTGTATGAGAAGCGTTTTTATTTATTTATTTACAATCTCTCTTGTGCTCTAAAATATGATTTAATAGTCATGTCTCAATTCTTTCATTAAGTTCCAGTTAGGGGACATTATTCTGTAATGGCAAAAAAATTAACATGAGTATAAAAAAACAAAGCTAGTTCACTGTGTTGGAGTCTCGCCCTCACATATGTGCCCACTTCTTCTGAAGCAGGCCAGACATACAAATATACCAGAAATGTTACTTCTAAAGTTCAAGAAATAATAGAGAAATTAATATGCTTACTGTTATATACAATAAATTAAGAACAAAAGGGAAGGGAAATGCTTCTACAATTATGTCTTCACAAGGGTGATGTGACCGTTTGTGTAACTTCGAGTCCAAGAATCTTCTTCACAAGAAGAGGGTCAATTTTCAACAAGTTGTAGAACCTAAAGGCTCTCCACTTCAATTCAGATGTATCCTCTCTGCCAACTACACATGTTTCCAATATTTCACCAAGGATGTGCTGTGTCCTTGCAGGCATTTTTATAAATAACTTAAGTGCAGCTGTTAAAATGAGGTGGCACATCTCTTCATTTTTAGATGTATTAAAGTCACTGGTCAGAGATTCTAGGATGTGTACAGCATGGTCACCTAAAAAAAATATTCAAAATTAAAATCTGTTCACTACATATAAGTAAAATTTTGAAAAACACAGAAATTAATATCCTTTCCTAAAATAAAAAATAGAAACATAAGTCACTTACCTTTAATTATTAATGCATCAGAAAGCAAACTGTAAATGATACTCATTGCAACATCAATAACAGATGGGAATTACTGATAGATACCATTTTGGATGTTCAATATAACAGATGTACATTTCAAAATATTATGGAAAATAGATTATTACACAAAGTACCAGTTCCAGAGCATTTTAGAACGTGAACTGAAATTATGAATTCTTTTGCACTTGCCATGTATTTTCTGTTAGTAAAAAAGTGCTTCTTGCAGATTTAAAACATCAAAATGAATGACTGCCTGTACAAGGGCCAACCAGCAAACCACAGGCACACAATCATAGCAAAGGGAGCTTGCACAAATTACGCGGCTCATTCCAGGGGGAGAGGTTGGCTGGAAGGCGACGCTAAGCTACGTGGGGGGAAGGGGGGGGGGTTACAAGCCAAGCCACGTAACATTTTTTCACAGTTAAAATAAGGTACAGAACACACAACAGCACGTGAATATTTATTTCCTTCATTTAATTATCTTCATATGTAATCTATGATAGTCTGACAAGAGAAAACAGTACAAAATATCTTCTAGAATCAAATGGGAAAAAACCTACATGGGGGGGGGGGGGGTAGAAGCAAAAGCCACATGGGGAGATGGAGGGAGGGGTTCACAGGAGGGCAAAATGGAGCTACGTGATTTATGGACGCTCCCAAACAAGGACTGAAGCTATAAACAGAAACAATAACACCTGTACAGGGGCCAACCATCCATCTTAAAAACTATGCTAATCTATTCAAAATTTTTGGGACCACTCCACACCACACATTGAAATGAAAATGTTGCCACTGTCATAGCTTAAAAATAAGGGTTAGGTCATTGATGGATTGACAACTAACCTTAAAACAAAAAATAAAATGGTCTGTTAAACTGATGCATCATCAAATATGTGCCACAAGCAACACATTTCATTCAGTCTTCCAGGAAAAGAAGAAATCTGCACATTAAAGAACAATGCCTTGGTCGGAGGTGAGTAAAGAGAACCTCATTCCTTTGGAGCATCCATACACTGCGTGGCTCGATCTAGGGGAGGAGGGGAGGGGTTGGCTGGAAAGCTTTGCTGCACTACGAGGGGGGGGGATTTACAAGCCAGGCCACGTAGTTTTCCATTCATATAATTTTTTCACAGTTAAAATGAAGTTCAGAACACACAACAGCATGTGAATGTAATTTACAATAGTCCGACAAGATAAACCATTACAAAATGTCTTCGGGAATCAAAAGGGGAAAAAAAACGCTATGTGCTACTTGGTGGGGGGGGGGGGGTAGAGGCAAAAACCATGTCGGGCTACATAGGGGGGGGGGAGAGAGGAGGGGTTCACAGGAGGCTGAAATGAAGCTACGTGGTTTATGGACACTCCATTCTCATTTGCTGGAAGAAGCTGCTTCCGTGGTTGCATGGTCGACATGATGAGCCACTGCCTCTATCATACATCAAAGATGTTTCCTTCTGACAATGAGGCAGGTTCAGCCTTTGAGACTGAAGCGAAGACTATCCCAACCTTATTGCAAGCTAACTTCACAGCTTTATCTGTTTCTTTGCATCCAATTTTCAATATGAAACCTCCTCCTGACCAGAAAAACTACAGGGAATAAAAGGTGTACTATATGTTCTGGATGAGTCTGTTATCAGGACACATTTCCCATTGTCTCCAACACTGGTGGGCAACACAGAACCATTACTCTTCTAAAACAGTCTGGAAGACTTGGTAGCTCTATGACAGTTGATGTAGAAGTGCTGTAAATGGGATGACCATGTGTTGAAGCAATATGTGAAAGGTGACACACCATGAGGGATGCTGCCAAATCGTAAGTGGCAGCTCACAAACCTCTTCACAAAGGCTGCACTCGTAGAAATTTCAATACCAATATCGTGGACACTAATATCAGCTAGTAGTTGGCCCATGCCAATCAATATTCTAACCATGATTGTACCCAGGATCTAAAAAAATGGAGCAGGCAGAAGATATATGCTTTCCATGACCTACTACACAGACATTTTAATGCATCAAATATTATTGCTCTGGCTTTCAGATCTCTTAGATGTGGCAGCCAGTCTGCTATCAAAGTGAAGTCCAGAAAACAAAAAATTTAATTGAAACAACATCTGATGAAGTTTTGCCAAAAGAATACAGGAAAAAAGCATCCACCTGGGATTTCTCCAGAGAATTGAAAACCAGTTCATACTGACCATTCATCTAGCCTGTTTACTGTGAGTTTGGCTCTCGGCAAATCATATTTCCTTAAAGCATTGGTCATTGGTAAGACTTTAAAAGGATCCATTTTTCAGAAATAATAACTTTGCTGCATCCTTAATTTGTCCACTTACATATAAGATATGTACAGTAGAACTCCAATTATCTGTATCGCTGAATATCCAAATAGCTTTTTAAAGATGTGTGCGGAACAAGTTGAAAGGCAGACCAACTGAAGAAGAGAAAGAAAATGAGAAAAAGAAACTCAAGAAAAGTAAAGGGAAGAGACAGGAGAAGACTGGATGATGTGTCACTTGAGGAATTCAGAAACATTCTTTTGAAAATTCCTGGAAGTTAAGAAGTTAGTGCTGAAGATATAGAAGAGTGGGTGGTGGGTGATTCGTCAGAACCTGGGTATGAAATTCTAAATGATGATGAACTTATTGAAGTGCAAGAGAAGAAAGTGTTCGAGGAAGAAGATGACCTTAATGTTGAAATTGAAGCAGACACGGGACCATCAACTAGTCAAGCATTTGCCGGCCTTGAAACTGCATTGGAGTGGATGGAGCGTCAGACCAAGTATGATCACATGCAACTTCTCAATGTCAAGCGCATCTGCAACTTGGCTGCCTAAACACAGATGACTACAGTCACACAGCAGATGTTCAGCAAGCAATGACTTTATTATTACAGTATGGTACGTACATATTGTACTAATGTACAGCACTTGTAAGTATGCTTAACACATAAAAGGTGTTGCCTTTTCATTTAATTAATTAAAAGCTCTTTTTCTTTAAAAATAGTTTTTTTCTCCCATTTTCAACATACATATAGTAATTAATTAAAATAGGCCCTTTTATGAAAAAAAAATCAAATTTTCCTGAATTTTTGATTATTCGAATGGGGTCCGGTCCCAATTGATTCAGATAATTGGAGCTCTACTGTATATATATTTCTAAATAATGTACTCATGACTTAAGTAAGTCATTCTGACTAGAAAAATCTCTATATATATGACCACTTAAATTTAGGTTATCTTCATCACAATTTCTGGTATTAGTACATTCCCTAGTCCAGGACTTAAGTTTCATATGATCTACATAATTCAGAAACCAGTTTCTATATCTGCAATTCACAAACTTTGTGGGTGGCAGAGTGTGCTAAGCACCAATCTTAATTCGCCCATTCCAATCCTGAATAGCACGAGGAAAGAAAGAATACATAAAAGCATCATGTACGACATTTTATTTCTCGAATCTTATCTGTCCGGTCATTGCGATCCAAATAGGTTGGCGGAAGAAGCATCTTACTGCACTCGTAGGTCATTAGTATTTCGCATATTCTTCAATAAATTCAAAAGCAAATGACGTCGTCTGTCTTCCTAATGATCCCAACCCAATCTATGATCAATTCTGTGACAGTTTCATAAGGGCTGTAGCAACCAGTTACGAATCCAGTGGTTCTCCACTGAGTCAATCAGGCCCTTGCGATATGGACACCACAACAGTAATCCAGATGTGGACACACTAGTGTTTTATACGCAATTTCCTTTGTATGAGCATTACAATTCCTCAAAATACGACCTATGAATCATAATTTAGAATTAGCTTCGCCTACGAGGAAAGTTATGTGCAAGTCGCATTTCTGAAATGCTTCATAAAATTTAACTAGTCAATTTTTGCCTTTGCCATGTTTGATTAACAGAGAATCAAAACCATGCAATGTACTGGCATAGCTCATATGATCAAGTAGAACTCTTAAAAATTCAAAGCTCAATTGGGATTTCAAACCAGGACCATAAACTTTGAGAACAAGTACCTTAACCACTGAACTATAAGCCCATTTTATCTCTTTCTGCTCCTCCTCCCCTCTTTTTTTATTTTCTTTGGGTTTTCTGCCTCACTGAATGTCCTTAAAGATGGGAAAGGACAGGGAGAAAGCAAGGGACAGGAATTCAGCAATTGCCTTTGAAGCAACCAACTGCCTGGAACGATTTGGGAACCAATGGAAACCCAGTTCTGGATTGCCAGACCAGTATTCGAACACATGAATGAAAAGTCTCCTTCGTCAAGGGAACAGTACATTCAGATCAATGTAACATGACCTCTACATTTTTTAAATTGATTATTATTTAATTTTTATTTAAATTGCAAAAATTTACTTCCAAAATGGTTACTTTCTCTTTTTTTGGGATGAGGCATTTTACTGTCAATCAATATATAACATTGAAACGGAGGAAGGATAGGGAAATATGACCCAACACTTATCAGAGATGAGGGCAGCTGGGAATGATGAACACAAGAGAGACGAACACAAGAAATGCAATATTCAGCAGTTAGCCTTATTCTTGCCTGGAGTGAGACACCAGGTAGAGCATGATGTGTACACACTGAAGGCTGTATGGTGAATGGAGGTAGCGAGGCATGGCCGGCAAAGATTGTAGTATAAAAGGGGGGACGGGGGCTAAAACTAGATCGATAATGCTGAAGGTCTATTATCTTTGGAGGTGGGGAACATCAATATAATTATTGGGTGAGGATATAAATATTATAAAACATATTTTGAGAAACTTTAAGTAGGAAAACTAAAATAAAAGCCATCAGAAATAATAAGTGCTGGGCCTAATGGGAGGGACTTTTTGGAGAATTGAGGACTGGAGGATGTCGGGTGTCTAGGATATTCTGGTGAGCTAGTTCTCATCTTCGCAGTTCAGAGGAGGTTGTGGTGTGATTGCCCTAACTGAGAAACAGTTGTTGAGATTTTGGGAACTGGCATGTTTTGCCACTGGATGGGTTAAATTGCTGGTGTAAACTGTTTGCCTGTGGTCATTTATTCTGATGGCTACTAAGTTTGCAATGAGGCCTATATATGAGCTGGTGCAATGGAGGCATGTGAGTTGATATATGAGGTGTGTTGTGGTGCAAGTAGCATATCCAGTGATGGGGAATGTCGGATGAGATTGGATGGTCTGCTGAAATGTGCCTGGGGCAATGGACAGGATTTTATGGAGAATGGTGCACATCCCCGGGAAGGATCGTAGGAAGTTATGCCCACAATGAAGTATTAGGTTAATTAACTTGAGACTGGGGAAGAACTGGATGATGAAAGCAGGGCTTCGGTTAATATCAAGGGGTACTGCATTGGAGTTGTCGTGCAGAAGAATAAGGCTAACCGCCAAACTACTGTGTTTCTAGTGTTCATCTCTTTTTTGTTCATCATTCCCAGCCACCTTCATTTGTGTTAAGTGTTAGGTCATAATTTCCTATTCTTCCTTAATTTCATTGCCGTAAAGCATTTTCCCGCTCACTGTTATTATAAAGTATAACATTGGAGATATGTGGTTTAATGTTGTTTCCCCCCTTAGCTTCTTGTGGCAGAGACAGTAAATGTTGTCTTTTGGCCCATCTCACATTGTTTCACATCCAAAGAGTTTATTTTCTGTGAGAGAGGTTGTTTTGTTCAATACGTTAGTGCCTTTCACAATTTATAATTTGGGTACCATTATTTTTAATGCAAGAAGACATGATTGATTTAGTTCTTTATTTTTTTGCTTACAGCTTGTTGACGTCATAAGAGGTGGGAATGGACAGGGGGCAAGAAATGGAAAGGAATTTAGCTGTAGCCTTTTGAAGGAACCATCCTAAATTCGCCAGGAATGATTTCAAAAAACATGAAAACCAGAATCTGGATGGTTTGACAGGGATTAGAACCAACATCCTCCCAAATGTGAGGCCAGAGTGTTCCTGCTCTCACTTTGCACTATTACTTAATGCAGATTGTGAGTAGTCAACTAACTTGTAAAATTCTGGGGCTGTCGCTCACAGCAATTGTGGAAGTACGAGGGCCGTCTGATAAGTACTTAGCCTACAAAAGCAAAACGAAAATTTTGGAAAAGTGGTGATTTATTTCTCAACATAGTGTCCTTTTAGGTCGATACACTTGACCCAGCGATGCTCCAACTTCCTTAACCCATCTGAAATATACGTTTTCTGGAGATTTGCAAAGCAGGCCTCCGTGGCGGCGATAACCTCCTCATTCGGCTCAAATTTCTGTCCGGCGAGTGTCTTCTTCAAGTTTGGAAACAAAAAGAAGTCGCACGGGGCCAAATCTGGAGAATATGGTAGATGGGGCAGCAGTTCGTAGCAAAATTCGACCAATTTGGCCGTGGCGACGGCGGAGGTGTAAGCCAGTGTGTTGTCCTGGTGGAAGAGGACTTTTTTCTTCACCAAATGGGACTGTTTTTTCTACAATTCGGCATCGAATCGACCCAATAATTCAGCATAGTAAAGCCCTGTGATCGTTTTGCCCTTCTCCAGGTAGCCGGTGTAGATCACACCTTGTGAATCCCAAAAAATGGTGGCCATCACCTTTCCGGCCGATGGTACAGTCTTCGTCTTTTTCGGAGCATGATTGCCGGGTAATGTCCACTGTTTTGACTGTTCCTTGGTCTCTGGTGTGTACCAGTGAATCAAGGTTTCATCGAAGATCACGTAACCATGCAGAAACTCCTTCGGATTGCACTTAAACAGCGTCAAACACTGCTGTGAAGTGGTCTCACGGCTGCGCTTGTTATTCGGAGTGAGCAAACACGGCACCCATCACGCCGAAAGTTTTCTCAAGCCCAAACTTTCATGCAAGATATGAATGATGCGGTCTTTGAGATGCCTACTGTCCCAGCAATCTTACGCACCTTCAATTGGCAGTCTGCCAATACAAGATCGTGGATTTTTGTCACGTTATCCTCCATGGTAACAGTTTTCGGGGCACCTGGGCGTGGCTCATCAAAAACCAATGTGCGACCACGTTGAAACTTGTTAAACCAATTTTTGACAGTTGCCATCAAAGGAGAAGAGTCACCACACACTGCATCCAAGCACTCTTCGATTTCGCTGTGCGAATTTCCTTCCAAAAACAAGATTCAAATCACCGTCAATATTGCACTTTTTCCATTTTTCTAAAATCCGTGGACACACTCACTTTTACACGCGATCAAAACAAAACTATGAATCTGATTTTGCTGAAATTTTAACAAAGTACTACATGATAATAAATTTCTCTGGCGACAGTGGCGCCATCGCGAAGAGAGGCTGAGTACTTATCGGACCTACCTTGTAGGATTAGCTGGCGGACATTTATATAATAGAATTTTCTCATTTTTTGTGGCGAGTATATGCCAACATCTGTAAGGGAAGCTAACACCCATTTCTAATTAAAGTTTAGGATGTTATATGATTGCAATGCCTAGCAGTAAATTTACCCCAATCACTTATACTGCCAGCTTTTTTCTTCTTCATCAAGTCACTAGGCTGAAACAAATTTTAATGTGTGTAAGAATATTACTCTAGTAAGTTTTGTGATTAACCAAATAACCTTAAACTTCTAGGACTAAAATAAAGGTAATTAATGAAGTGCTGCAGTTGCTGAAGTTGTCTATGTAGCAGTGGTACAGGAAGCACTTACACTGATTATCTGAATCTATTGTTTTTAAGATCAACCTGACAAAATGAAATGAAGATGACCAGAATAACAATAGTAAACTGAAGTATGCTGATGTCAAAAGCTTCTTTGCCAGCACATAAGATTTTCCAACAGACAGTTTTTAGATGTCTTATTAAAAATGTAGCAAGTTTGTTGTTTATGCAGGATATAAAGATAATAAAAAAATTATAAATGAGAAAGATTAAACTGAAAAGTAAATTACGGACATGTTATCCAGGTTTAAGCTATTCTAACAGTTAAATATAATATTAGCTGGAGCTAAGTTTAATAGAAGAGTCTAAATTACATTACCCATTATTTCTCCATAATCTCCCAACAATACTGGAAGAACTGGTGGTGGTTCTCTGCCAACTGTCTTCATAGTTTCAACAATTTTAATGATCAAGTCAGATACATTTTCTGATGGGAATGAGCTGAGGCTTACATCTTGAAGCCCTTCAAGAATAGCAGATGTAATGTTACTGCAGGTGTTCTTTCCTAACAGTGAAGTAATGGCTGTTAAGAAAGGAGCTGACAAAAGACGCTGTGCACAAGTGCAAAGACATCGTGCAGCTGCAGTACCCACACGTTTGTCTGAAAGGCACCGGTCATGCAGTGTTGTGGCAACTGTAATGTATAAAGAAGCAATAAGTCATAAAATGTCTTTATTTAATTGCAGTTCTTGTTCATAATAAAATGAATGTTGGTAAATATGTTTGACAGACATCGACACCATTTGACTGATCAACGTTAAAGTACATTTACATATTTTTTCATTGATAAGGTTTCCAAACTAGGCACTTTGTTCTAACTCACCACAAAAACAAATAGTTCCTTTGAGAACCGTCATTATCAATTTTGCTATCACCAAAGTGTACTCTACTTTGTAGACAGTAATATCACGTTTGTTCTTTGGTTCTTTCATAAATCACACACACTACTTCTCAGAGATCAAAGCAAGAATATTATGACATATTCAATGGTGTATTCAGTTTAAAAGTATGAAAATGGATGCACTAATAGTCCCAGAGCAGGAATTATAAATCAGTTAATAACCTTAAAAAATTAAATTTGTATGTACAACTGCTCATAATGCAATCTGATATTACTATTATTATTATTCTAGGCGGTGCTATTGGCACCCATAGGTATTTGAGCAAGGAGAACATTTTCTATTCCTCTTTTTTATATGTGAATGACATTCAATTCTACTTCTATTTTTTTTTTTTTTTTTTTTTTTTTTTTTGTATGCGGTTTATTTTGTTCACACACAAATAAACTATTATTGGATACCTCATCTGTCACCAAACATTAAGTAGTGGAAATTATTTGAAATGACACACTAAATCAGATGAGATCAATAAGACATGTGCAGCAACAGTCAGGTAGTAGAGCTGCTGAAACATTTTTCTACAACGAATTACAAATTCTAGATTACATACAGATCATCCAGTCTTTCTGTAAGGCAGTCTCCCACATCACCCACCTCCTATAATGTTCTCCTGTTGATAAAGGGCTCGTCCCGAAAATTTCTGTATCATTTGTATTTTTGTCTTTTCTGTGTGTTGGTGCCCCACATCCAGCATCTAAAGATAAGTGGTGGCTCATTTCCCTATCCTAATTTAATTCCTTTTCACTACTTAGCACCTTTGATTTCATTGTATATATATATATTATATATGGTAACCAGGAAATAATAGGTGTTAAAGGATAGCGAAATGAACCACCACTTCCCTTAGATGATGGTTGTATGGTGTGAACACATTAAAAAGAACAAGAATAA
This sequence comes from Vandiemenella viatica, assembly GCA_031002005.1. Taxonomy (NCBI): domain Eukaryota; kingdom Metazoa; phylum Arthropoda; class Insecta; order Orthoptera; family Morabidae; genus Vandiemenella; species Vandiemenella viatica. The sequence goes on from CM061914.1 coordinate 67,195,761, forward strand.
CATTGAATATTTTGGGTCTTGGCCCTTTATCAACAGAAGAAAATTATGGAGGGTAAGTGGTGTAGGAGACCAACTCACAGAAATGACTATTAGTCAGGAACATGGTGGGGGTAAATTCAAACAGAGGAAGGGAGAGGAGGATAGTAAATTGGAGCTAGTACTCGAGCAATGCAAAATGTTGCAAAAAGAGCATGGTATCTTCACAACATAAATCTGAGTAAGCAAAAGTAAATAAGTAAACCAAATAAAACTGAAAAAGGGAAAAACAAAAAAATTAAATAAATAAAAGAATCTATGCAGTTAACATCACCTATGGTATGTGGTGGTTTAATTTAGACAGTGGGTATGGAGGCAAGGAGAAGATAGAGGGAAGGAAAAGTACTGACTGGGTATTATCCCAAATTGAGACCAGGAGGTTGTCTTGTGCCCAGTTTGTATTGGCAGGCAAGCTCCCACCTTCTGAGTTCAGAGGAGCTGCTGTTGTTTTGGAGGACTCTGATAGCACGGACCGTGAAACAAGAATTAAAATTATTGGTGTCCTGGGAGATGGCTTGGATATCTACTGGATGTTTTGGATTCCAAGTGAAAACTGTCTGCTTTTGCTTATTTACTTTTGCTTGCTCAGATTTATGTTGTGAAGATTTTAATGTATTATTCTGCTCTTTTTGCAACATTTGGAACTGCTCGGGAACTAGCTCCAATTCACCATACCCCTCTCCCTGTCCTCAGTTTGAATTTAACCTCACCGTGTTCCTGACTAACAGTCATTCTGTGAGTCGGTCTCCTCCACCACCCACCATTCAAAATGTTCTCCTGTTGATAAAGGGCCAATACCCAAACTATTCAATGTTATTCATGTTCTTACCTTTTTCATGTGTTCATGCCATGCTACCACCATCTATGGTAAGTGATGGTTCATTTTGTTATCCTTTTATATATATAGAGGTAACTAAATATACACAGGCAGGATAGCATCTGCCTAGTTTTGCCTGTATCTGTATAAAGGTAATTATCTGATATCCTAATAATGGAAGCATTACCTAGGTTTTGAAACATAAAGTTCTATAGTGCCAGGGTTTGATATTGATTTAGAAATACTGTGTTTTGGTAACAGCTATGGAACAAATTTTTAGGGTCTTTAAATATTACCCACATTACGAGGTAGGTTCGATAAGTACTAAGCCTCTCTTCACAATGCCAACAGACAAATTTATTATCGTGTAGTACATTACCTTAGACGGCTATTGCTGAAATTTCAGCCAAATCAGACTCATAATTTTGTTTTGATCACTGTGGGTGTGTCTGTGGATTTTAGAAAAATGGAAAAAGAGAAATATCGGTTGGTGATTCGATTCTTGTTTTTGGAAGAAAAATCGCACAGCGAAAACAGAGCGTTGGATGCTGTGTACGGTGAGTCTTCTCCTTTGAAGGTGACTGTTAAAAATTGGTTTAACGAATTTCAACATGGTCGCACGTCAGTTTTTGATAAGCCACGCCCAGCTGCCCCGAAAACGGTTACCATGGAGGATAACGTGACAAAAATCCACGATCTCGTATTGACAGACCGCCGATTGAAGGTGCGTAAGATTGCTGGGACAGTAGGCATCTCAAAGACTGCATGGTTCATATCTTGCAAGAAATTTTGGGCATGAAAAAGTTGTCGGTGCAATGGGTGCCATGTTTGCTCACTCCGGACAACAAGCGCAACCATGAGACCACATCGCAGCAGTTTTTGACGCTGTTTAACTGCAATCCGAAGGAGTTTCTGCATGATTATGTGATCATCGATGAAACTTAATCCACTGGTACACACCAGAGACCAAGGAACAGTCAAAACAATGAACTTTACCCGGCGGACCTGCTCCAAAAAAGGCGAAGTCGGTCCCATCGGCCAGAAAGGTGATTGCGACCTTTTTCTGGGATTCACAAGGTGTGATGTACACCGACTACCTGGAGAAGAGCAAAACAATCACAGGGCTTTACTATGCTGAATTACTGGGCCGATTTGACACCTAATTGCAGAAAAAACTCCCAATTTAGCGAAGAAAAAAGTGCTCTTCCACCATGACAACGAACCGGCTCACACCTCCGCCATTGCCATGGCCAAATTGGGCTACGAACTGCTGCCCCATCCACCATACTCTCCAGATTTGGCCCCGTGCAACTTCTTTTTTGTTTTCAAACTTGAAGAAAACTCTCACTGGGCAGAAATTTGAGTCGAATGAGCAGGTTATCGCCGCCACGGAGGCCTACATTGAAGATCTCCAGAAAACGTATTTTTCAGATTGGTTAAAGAAGTTGGAGCATCGCTGGGTCAAGTGTATCAAGCTAAATGGAGACTATGTTGAGAAATAAATCACCATTTTTCAAAAAATTTCGTTTTTTCTTTTGTAGACTAAGTACTTATCGGACCACCCTCATATTGTTACTTCAAATTAATTAATTCAGGTTTTAAACCACTGTTCAAAAATCAATCTCCCATTAATTTTATCTTCAAATCAGTTAAAATGTTTATTATTACTAGTGAGTATTAACAAAGAATTTTTCTGTTCATCGGAAAATAAAGTTGGTTGAAATTATACATTTTGGTTTTGCCACTGCATCAGAGATGGATCTAAATAGAACAGTGATGAACTATATTAGAAACCATCAACCAATGGTCTATGGACCACTATTAAATTTCCTTCCAGTTCATGAAAATTGTAGTGTTCAAATCATAAAGCCACAAAATAAATCCATTCAAAGTAAAAGTCTGTTAGCTTCAGTTTTGACATGCAACATATGTTAACAGCTACTGTGTAGGTCAAATGGTATGACAATCTGCTGTCCTGATGCACACCAGAACAGCTTCAATATTCAGGTGTTACCGGTGGGGTGTTATGGGGTGAGCACAAAGAGTGGAGCCATACTGCACAACCACAAAATGCTACTAAGGAATGTGCAGTACAGAGAGAAAAGCTCATTTTATTACATACTAGCTGGTACCCACGACTTCGTTCGTGATTGTAAAGAATTCTTATTGACAGCTATAGACATCTAACCACCCTAGTGCACGATGGGAGACTCGATACTATTACCACACACAAGTACCAGTCTTCTGCGCTATGTAGTTCCGGCAGCAATGTAAAATTTACGGATACACACAAGACTTTGGATGAAACACGAAAATATTCATGATCGACCAATTTCAAACACCATATCTCTCACACTCCCACAGTTACCGAATTTCGGCCAACGTTGTGATCGATGGGAGACTATGTGTTACTACCACACACAAACGCCAGTAATCTGCGATTGATAGTTTTCACTTAAAAGTGATACACCGTGACACATGCGTCTTTGGCAGAAATATGAAATTGCCGCAGGTCGACCATTTTCATCCCCCATATCTTCCACACCCCCATAGCTACAGACATCTAACAACCATAGTGCACGACAACAGACACGATTCTACTACCACACATAAACACCAATGCTCTGTATTATGTAGTCGTGGTAGAAAAGTGAAATCTGCGGAGGCACATGCCTTTCGTCGAAATACGAAAATATCCTTGGTCGGCCACTTACAACCACCATATCTACCACAGTACCACAGTTTCTGAAATTCCGCCACTGTTGTGATCGAAAGGTGACTCTGTGCTACTACTACACACGAACGCGAGTTATCTGTGATCTATAGTTTTCGCTTAAAAGTGATACACCATGACACTTTTGTCTTTGGCAGAAGTATGAAACTGCCACAGGTCGATCACTTTCAACCCCCATTTCTCCCACACCCCCATAGCTAGCGACATCTAACAACCATAGTGCACTACATGAGATACGATTCTACTACCAAACACAAACACCAATGCTCTATGCTATGTAGTTGTGGCAGAAAAGTGACATATGCGGAGACAGTCGAAATATGAAAATATACTTGGTCGGCCACTAACAACCACCATATCTACCACAGTTTCTGAAATTCGGCCGCTGTTGTGATCGAAAGGTGACTCTGTGCTACTACTACACACAAATGCCAGTTATCTGTGATCTATAGTTTTCGCTGAAAAGTGATACACCATGACACTTTTGTCTTTGGCAGAAGTATGAAACTGCCAAGGTCGATCACTTTCAACCCCCATTTCTCCCACACCCCCATAGCTACCGACATCTAACAACCATAGTGCACTACATGAGATACAATTCTACTACCAAACACAAACACCAATGCTCTATGCTATGTAGTTGTGGCAGATAAGTGATATATGCGGAGACAGTCGAAATACGAAAATATCCTTGGTCGGCCACTTACAACCACCATATCTACCACAGTACCACAGTTTCTGAAATTCAGCCGCTGTTGTGATCGAAAGGTGACTCTGTGCTACTACTACACACAAACGCCAGTTATCTGTGATCTATAGTTTTCACTGAAAAGTGATACACCATGACACTTTTGTCTTTGGCAGAAGTATGAAATTGCCACAGGTCGACCACTTTCAACCCCCATATCTCCCACATCCCCATAGCTACCGACATCTAACAACCATAGTGCACGACAGAAAAGACGATTCTACTACTACACACAAACACCAAAAGTCTATGTTATGTAGTTGTGGCAGGAAAGAGAAGTATACGGAGATACGAATTTTTGGTCGAAATATGAAAACGCCCTGCACTGACCAACTTTAATCATTATATCTCCCACATCCCCACAGCTATTGGCATTTGGCCAACGTTGTGCACGACAGGAAATTCCATGCTACTTCCACCCACAAACATCAGTGATCTGTGCTTGGTAGTGGTGGCTGAAAAGTGAAATATAGGAAAAAACACGTCTATTTTTATATATGTATATAAGATTATAATACAGAGTATTTAAATCATAGTTTCACTGTAGCCACTGGCAGTGAACCATTTTTTGTTTTGTTTTTACTTTGATCTCTACAGCTCAATAAGGTCATTAGAGTCAGGAGAGAGTGGAGGGCAACGGATTCAACCACTGCCTTTTAAATTTAAAAGAATCATCCCAACATTTTCTTGGAGTGATTTCAGGAAATCACGGAAAACTAAAATCTGGATTGCTGGATAGGGATTCAAACCCGTCCGAATTCCATGCCCATATGGACTACTGACATGGTCTTTGTTGAGTAATATTTTTGTCTTATAATAGTATGAGACCTTACAAGATTGTTCTTTATTTGCATTTAGATTTTACTATGAAGCCAATGGATTTTTTGAAAGATTATATATCAAGAAAATCTATCTTAGGATTAAGATAAGATACTTTCATCAGCTATGACCGTGCTGTAATATTTCTTTTCCTGATAATTCTGGTGTTATATAAATTATATCTGTGTAATTCATGCCAGAATTCAGTTCCCAGCTCCCTTGAAATACTTCTTCTAAAGCAAGGAGTTACAACGAGGGGAAAATTGTCTATTAGAAAAACTTTACACCAGAAACTAATTGTCACTCCATTTATGTGAAGTTATTACTGGTATCAGGAAATTAATACAATATTAAAAGTATCAGACTTCGAATCCAAAATGAAGATTGCAGGTTAACCAAACAAGACAAATTCACAATGCCCACAAGCATTCCATCATTCATATGAAAGTCATGAAGTACCCCAAAATATACTTGATAAAAACTTATTAGTTAACTAGCTGGTACCCACGACCCATGACACATGCGTCTTTGGCAGAAATATGAAATTGCTGCAGGTCGACCACTTTCAACCCCCATATCTCCCACACCTCCATAGCTACCGACATCTAACAACCATAGTGCACGACGGGAGACACGATTCTACTACCACACACAAACACCAATGGTCTATGCTATGTAGTTGTGGCAAGAAAGTGAAGTATAAGGAGACACTAATCATCATATCTCCCACATCCCCACAGCTAAAGGCATTTGGCCAACATTGTGCATGACAGGAAACTCCATGATAATTCCACACACAAATACCAGTGATCTGTGCTAGGTAGTGGTGGCTGAAAAGTGAAATATAGGAAGACACGTGTCTATTTATATATATATATATATATATGATTTAGTAACAGAAACAACCATGTAATGTTAAAGTTCACTACTGACAAAACTTGAAACATTTTTTAAGAGTAATTCCCATGGTTACATCACCTGAACCCAATTGCATTTAAACTGCGATAAAAACAGCAAATGTTCGGCACCAAGAAGTTTCCAAATTCAGTTCATCACAGAAAATCTTTTATCTCCCACAAGATGTATCTTTGAGAATTATTGTAAGTCCCACAGAGCAATACCATAACATTGGCCATTGAAGATTCTCTCTGCACTGATCGAAAGGCCTTTTATATCATATCATTACAAACATTCAGAACTGTGGAGAATTCCTGCAGTAATCCACTTTTCTCTTAGGAAATATCTCATGATACTAAAAATGTAACAAATTTTCACCAAAATTTGACATTTCAAAGTTTAAATTATTTTAAACATTTTTAGTTCTGACAAACTTTCTCAAATTTCTACTAGTTAGCAATGATTAATTATATAAGTTGGATGGTTGTTAATTTATCTTACCATGTTATTGCAAAAATACTTACTGCCTCATGTAGCTTTAGTACTTAAGACTAGAAAATTATTGTAAGAATGAAGACTTTCCCGGCTTATGACTGCAATGTAGTCTTCATGGGTGTACCGCCGGATAGTTTTGTGGAAACACAATATTTCGACGGCTGGCTCCGCCGTCTTCTTCAGGTGTAGAGACATATGCACTGGTCGGCTGACCCAAAGATACTGATACTCTACACCTGAAGAAGACGGCGGAACCAGCCGTCGAAATATTGTGTTTCCACAACACTATCCGGCGGTACACCCGTGAAGACTACACTGTAGAAAATTATTTATTCCCTCTAGTTTCATTTGGCATATTAGTTGAAGCTATATTAATTTTTCTTTAGAAGTTATTCTGTCAAATGTGTTTCTACGTCTTGGGTTATGCCTTGACAGCTGTGATTATTGTATTTCAGAATTAAATATCTTTTTGAGTTATTCACGTTATTTGACCTAAATATTTAAAAGTTGGATATTTTTTAATATTATATCTTTCATTTAAATTAGTCCTTTGATTTGAAATTTTGTATTAACTTTTGTCTGATCGATGAGAACATACATATTTAGTTAAATCTCTTTTATTTATTTAAATAAAGGTAGCTTTATTGTTATTTATGAAATTTGTTTGTGTCACTTGACAACTAAAGCTCATGTTCAGAAAACTTTTGTAAACCAATTATACCTGTAAATAAATTTTTCCACCAATATAGTCACATATCAAAATGAATGTTTATATTTTTAGTGCCCTTGCGAACGTTTGTGGCAGTCAGCATTAAACTTTTGCTCTATCTGTATCGACCAACACCAATCCAATTTCAACTCGAAAACTCCTTCAATATCAAATTTAATTTTGTACAATCTAATTGTGATAAAAAAAAAAAAAGATTTTACTTGCTACATTCCCCTGAGTGAAAGAAGGCTTATGTTCTGATCCTTTACAATTTCATGACCAGATGAAAATTCAAACAAGTCAAAAGAAGATGATTACTAGCTATGTCATACTTTATATTTACTTGCGCTTCACAAAAAAAAAATCATTTATAATTTACGAGTATTAAGCAGATACTGTAATTTTATATGTACAAGAAACTTTGCCTTCTCAGAACACTAGAAAACTAGAGGCTACATTGCTTTCAGTCATTGCCATTTAAAGAATACTTGATATAAATAACTAAGAACAAGGAAAACCCATCTTGAGGTCTGTAACGAGTGAATAACACGTAAGACGGACACAAAAATACAATATTTTGGTATAAAATCTTATTTACGCACTCATTCTCCAATTTATGAATAAAGTGTTATACTGAAATATGGAATTTTTGTGTCCATCTTACGTGTTTATTCACTTGTAATAGTCCTCAACTTTGGTAAGTGATGGATTTTACCGAGCTTTTGTTATTTATATCACCTAAAACTGCTTTCTTTGTCCTTGTACCATTAAAGAATACTTGTTAATATAACTGCTTACGCCTAAAAGTTGATGTGATAAATGTTTTTCAGTTCTACTTGAGCTGTCAGTAAATTGATTTACTATTGGTTAAAGTTAAATAGAGACTGTAATGTTAGGAGTATAAGAAATTTTGAATCAGGCCACTAGAATACTAGGCTATATAGTTTCCAGTCACAACAAATTAAAAAAGTTAATATGCCCAATGATCATCATCATCTTTGTCTGTCTCCAGTTTCCCAGATGTGTTGCAAGAGCATTCGTCACCTTTGTCTGTCCAAGTATGTTTTCTTGGACTCTAGACCATGATACGTAGATCCAGTTTCACAAGATCAAGCCATCTCCGGCTGGGCCAGCCTCTTGGTTTTTTATGCTTCAGTTCTTCTTCCAGCCATATCCTCGCTGTTGGGTCCATCTACTTGACACGTCCCAGCCATCATAATCTTGCTTTGGCAATTTTTTCACAAAGTGTTTCAATGACTGGGCTGTGTTTACGGATCACTTCATTTCTCATCTTCTGGTTTTCTTTACCATTGATCCTAGGAACTATGGCCAATGATACTGAAAAGTAATTTGTTAATGGGATAAATGTTTTGCAATTCCACTTGAAGAATCGATTCACATCAGTAACTGTGCAACCCTGAATTATTTCATGAGGTATAGAAAACATGAAGGGAAAAACCTATTTGTTGTCTTCATTTACCTGGAAGGACTAGTAGTTCAGAGATATACAATGTCTGAATATTGTTTGTGAAGCTAAAATCTGTTGGTCTTCTTATGCCTTTCTAATTGTATCAACATATTTTTTCAGTTTTCTAATAATAAAAACCAGATACATAAATTGAATTGATATTAATGTAGCATCTTCTCTCTCAAAATAAAATTGCAGCCATGCATTAACAAATACTTTAGCAAGGAGGCAGCAACATATCTATCAATAATTAAAAATTTTAATATTAAAAATATTCTGTTTAATAAATAGAATACTATCAAAATTGTTTTTTGCCTTAGACATCAGATGGTATGTGAAATATAGATAGTCTGTCAAATATTTCTCCCATTTTTCTACTTTGTGGAGTCAAAAGATTGAAGAACACAACTTACAACTGCCAATGTGGCTGCTGAAAAACCTCTCGGGATTCCAGCCGCATCAAAGTGAAGTCGACGTTTCAAGAGACGGCACTGCTCCCATTGTCAAGCCCCACTTAATTTACTGAAAACTGTCACACAGTAGTCTCTTATATATGGCTACCAAACAGGAGAAGAGGGGGATTCACATGAAGGGGCGGTCTACCTGGACAAGTTCTACTTGGTGACGTCATGTTTTGATCACTATTATGCCCCAATATGGTCCAGTCCCGTGTGCCTTGCAATAATCTAATAACTGGCCTCCATGTTTGGCTTAAGCTAAGTCCCTGATCCCGATTTATAACATTAGCCTAATTTCGATCGCCTCTTTCACGACACTATCATAAAAGTTATATTCATGGCAGAGGCGTGTTGTTTTGTCAAAACATGGCATATGACCGTTATCAATTGTGTGTTCAACTATAGCAGATTTTTCTTTCTGTCCTAGTTTAAAATATCTGATATGTTCTTTGCATCTCTCATCGATCGTCCTTAAAGTCTGTCCTATATAAGAAGTGCCACACCCACAAGGAATTTTGTAGACTCCAAGTGGCCAGAGATTGAGACCATCCTTCGGGCTTCGTAATAGCTGACCAATCTTGGGTGGAGGCTGAAAGATATAGCGAATGTCCTGCTTGTGGAGTAGCCTAGCTATTTTTTATGTCACTGCTCCGCAGAAAGGTAAGAAGGCACACAGTTTGTCTTGATCCTAGTCATCTGTTTTGTTTTTGTTTTTTCTGCCAATGATTGCGTGTTGAATTTCCTTGTAGTCATAACCATTGGCACTAAACAAGCATTCTAAGTGTCGCAGCACTTCCTGTAGATGTTCATTGTCAGACACTGCCTTTGCCCCATGGACAAGAGTATTCAGCACTCTGCGCTTCTGAGAAGGATGGTGGAAGGTAAGAGCATTAAGGTAGCCAATGTGGCTGTATGTGTTAAAGCAGTACTATATTGGATTTGTGGATGTACAATGGGTCCAATCTAGGCTCAAGCCTGATGTACTAGCCATCCTGATTACAATTTCCAGGAAATTTTCTGCAATCAGAAAGGTAAATGCTGGGGTGGCACACCAGTCCCGCCTTAAAAATTAATATTTATAAACGCTAAACAGAACACAGTTTATACTATTCACCCCCAATTAATTTATAATAATTCAAACCACTCTGAACATTAGTCCTCTGAATATAATTTAAAATGTTTTGTGTAAATTATTCACATATAAAAAATAATACACTCGAACTAATATTTTTAGTCATTAAATGCAAATATTCATAATAACAACACTTTAAACTAATTGCTATAAATAACAATGAAACTGAGAGTCTTACAAAAATGTTTTTCTTACTGTCTATGCCAGTAAAACATAAGTGAACAGAAGCAGTTAACTGTACGTCATCTAAAGCCTTATATCACTTTGCAACCTTGAAATAAAGGATGAAAAAAACTTATGTATTTCACTTAACCCAAGAAGTTTAAGGAAATAGGCTTTTTATAGCATAACTCTATGAATTAAAAGACAAGTCTGTTTTAACACAAAAATGTATAAAACCAGTAGAAAATCCATAGCTTACACTAAATTTTTAGTTTCCACCCTTTAGTTTAAATTTTCTTTTGGTAAGCTAGGAAGAGCATAAACAGCAAAACTTTTGATGGTAAAAAACATCCTCCTACATGTCACAACCCACTTACAAACACTAATTGGTATCTCAAAATAAAGATATCTACATCCAAAATAACTCACCCTTACTGGCCAAGTCAGTGGTGATGTTGTTACTAAGAACATATGGCAAAATATCAAGCTTTTTAGCAGCTGTTCTATAGTCCTCATTTGTAGCTGGATAAAGCAACTCATGTTTGTCTTCAATGAGCTTCATCCATATTGGTCTTCTCCTCACTGACAACAAGAAGTCAAGCAGACAGTGCAGACCCTCATGCCCAGTATTGGGAGACCGAAGGTACTCAAGAATTGTAGGTCCTGCACGATCTGCCACCTGGGGCTCCAGCTGTGGTTGTGACAGTTTGATGAGGTGCAAAAATAGCTGGATACAACTGACTACAACAGGTGCACTGCTGGTTACAACCAGATATGGATCAACTAGGCCTGCGCAGAAATTTCAAAAATGATATACATATGTATATAGAGTACATATCCTCAAAATGTAATTGTTTTATTATTTTTAAATAAGCTTATACATAGGCTCTAATGGAGGGGAAAAAAGGATACGTCAAACAAATATTAAGTTAACTAAACAAACCCTCCAATCACCAAAGTTGTAGTGTATAGGGCAGAAGCAACATAAAACATAGCATTAAAAAAAATCAATATTTTGAGCTATTCCCTCCTTCAGGAAAACATAATCATGTGACAGAGATCATATCAACACCCACAGACAACATTGCATCACTCATAAACTCACTTAGTGTGTTGAAAAGCTCCTCCTCAGATGCAGGAGTATATTTTGCCAGGACCTGCAGCACAGTGGAAAGCTGTGGATTTGGCAGTGATGATAGACGGTGAAGGAGGAACTGTGCCATGCTGCGGTTGACTACAACACCGCCTTCTGCTGCCAGAATTGTGTCAAGGACAAGCAGGCAATTGGTAGACACCACTGGATCCTCATCACGGATGCACTCATATAGCCTTTAAATACGTAATACCCTGACGTGACATACTGAATTTGACATTCATGTGTGTTTACTTTTAAACTCAAATAAATCAGTAGAATATAAAACCTCTAGCAGAATAAAAACTTAGTAGTTTACTCAAAGCAGTATCAACAACTTACACAACAGGACAATTAATGCAAGTTTTGTAAAAATCAATTTCAAATTCTCAAAATCGGTAAACAATCATATAAAAGTTATTGGGAATTTAAAACTGGATTCAAAAAAGCAAGCACCCTCCCATTAAGAAAATATTCTCTATCTTTAACATGATTACATTAACAAGCATCTCGTCCTCTTTTTTGGCTTTTTAAATATGAACCACATCTATTAGACATATGTTAGTATGTCAGGTTGAGAACCTATATACAAGTTACTGCTATGCCAACGATTCCAACAAGGACTTCTTGATCTCTAGTTAGACTCCTTACCACAAAAATACCAGACTGCTGAATGGTTTAGTTATACAAATTTTGAAAAAAAAAAAAATATGGCGAAAGGAAACAAGTATTTGCTGAAGCAATAATAATATAGAGATTGAGGAAGTAGTTAAATATGTAACAAGTGATGAAAATACTGAGATCATTATAGGCAACTGAAAGTTATCATGGGAAACATAAAAAAAAATTAAGGAAGGAAGTAAGCTAATCTAGAAATGAAAAATCCAAGATGGTATAAGAAAATAGAAACTAAATTATATCATAGTTAAACAAAGATTCACCCTATATAAAACTTCACACTTTTCGCAGGCGTCATTATTGGTAAAAAATCGCACTTACTTGTCTATTTTTTCGGGGTTTGCGCTGCATTTTTTTTATTGACCTCACCAACGTTTCGGCACCAACCTGGAGCCTTCGTCAGAGCTTCTATCTATCTAGCCAACTGGTCCCTTTTTTTGATAAACTTGAAAAAAAAGGACCAGGCACTAAATAGATAGAAGCCCTGACGAAGGCTCCAGGTTGGTGCCAAAACGTTGGCGAGGTCAATAAAAAAACGCAGTGCAAACCCCGAAAAAAGAGACAAGTGCGATTTTTTACCAAAGATTCACCCACTCCAACTCTTATCTTTGGTATACTAAATGTGTGTCTATTACTACACCATTATATTCAAGCAACTGTCTGACCAAAGTTTTTTAGCCCAATTCTCCTACTTCATCCTTTCATGACCTTCTCCAGTAATTGAAGGATTCTGCCATCTGCCAGGTTGAGTTTATCATCATATCTGATGCCAAGATATTTAAAGTTCAGGTCTTCAACAATCCCTACAATCATAATCAACATTTAGCCTTTTACCTGCATTCCTAATAAGCTGACTCTTCTTTGTAATCTTTGTATCTACATCCCATGTCAACCTACCTAATTGATTTCTTCTCAAGGTCACACTGCAGCTATTCACAGCTTCTCTCATTTTGATCCTATTATATATCAGTATATCATCTGCAAACAACTTCTGACTAAACCATTAATAGAATAATTCATCAGAACAATGAATAGCAATGGCCCCAATGCACTATCCCATGGCACCCCCATTTTCAATCCCACTTTCTTTGATACTGAGTTTCCTATCCTATTTCTTTACAATCTACCTATTAGATAAAGGAAACAAAGAAACTGCCGCGAGGCACTGAAAATAAGATTAGGATAGGGAAAATGAACAGTTACCCGTCACTTACCACAGATGAAGGCAGGAGGGTGAGACACGTAAAAACATGAATGTGGCGGGTTGGGATGTGACCACATCTTTCCCCCTGCCATATGTCTCGCCTCCCACATGAGTAAGACTAAAGTCGAAATATTGTGCAATTCGTGTGTTTCTGTGTTTTTGCGTGTCTCGCCCTCCTGCCTTCATCTGTGGTAAGTGACAGGTAACTGTTCATTTTCCCTATCCTATCTTATTTTCATTCTACCTTTTAGGAATACCTCTGCTCAGCATATCAATTTTTCATTCTCTTCAATGGTCTTTACCTTAATAACCACCATTTTAGGGCTCACTCTGTCAAATGTCTCAAAGATCTAGTGCTAAACTATCAATTGGGCCTCCCTTGTACATTTCATCCTAAGTATCATGCATGTAGCCCACTGAGATTCACATGAATATCATTGCCTAAAGCAATGTTGTAAAATTTTAAACCAGTTTCTTTCCTCACAGACATTTCTAATGTTATTGCACATCAATCTCTCCATTAATTTAACTACCATTAATGTCAAACTAATTGGCTCTTCATTCACTGACCAGTACTACGATTGCAATTTTTACAGTCTTCTGTAAAACACGGCTACAGACTCAATGTAAATAACATTTTAAGATAAGGTAAAAAGACGTATCCATCTATCTTTAAGACATCTGTTGTAACATTATCTACATCAGCCCATTACACTTTCTTTCTTACTCGCTTCCGAATATACTGAGGATGAATATCATTTTTTTTCTAATTTTTAATTGTGTCAATAAAATTAATCTCTGAATTACACCCTCCAATTTCCTTAATCATGGTCCCTAATGGTCACATCACACCAGTTACTTAATAATTCTGCCTTTTTGAATCCTCAGTATCCTCTTCTCCATCCTTATCTATAACTGTCTGAACATCTTCACTTTCACTCAGTTTTCTAAGACAGCCACAGAGATTTTTAGATGCATCATTCAGTTATACCTCATTCTATTGTTGAAGAAGGGGTATAAAGAGGAGAATTTCAATGCTCAATGAGTGTATGTATCTATCCCTGTTTTGATGCTGCTGCAACCTTCAAATTGTGATTATTCTCCTATCCAAATGTTTAATTTATCCCACTTTATAGCACCTTTCTTTCTCAAATACATATATATATAGTAATTACAAATAAGGATAGGGAAATAAATCACTGCTTAATTTAGATGATGACTGTGCAACGTGAACACACTTAGTGGACAATAACACAAAAAAAGACACTGAAATTTCTTTGCGCTTTATCAGCAAGTACTACATTGCATAGGGTGCTGCAGGACAATGCCTCAAATAGTCTTGTACTGAACTCGCCCTCCATGAATAAAGAAGAAGTTGAAGTTATTTAAATAATTTAGGGTGATGGTTATAACAAGGACGGTTAAGAGTACATCAAAACCAGTTAAAAATGTTACTAATGAACTGCAGCCATTTAATAAGTAAAGTTATAAAGTTTAGTGACATAACATAGACACACATTTCACAGTTATTTAAGAGGGTAGACTCTTAGTTGAAGGATGGAGTGTTTGATATTAAGATTTTTCCTAAGGGTTTGTAGGGTGAGAGACAGATGAGGAATTGGTCTGAGGGTATTTATACTGTTTAGCAAAGATAGCTACAGTTTGTTCATGTTTGTAGGTCATAGTCTTCAAACTCTGGGGGTAGATTGCAAGGGGAATAGGGGAAAAAAGAAATCAATAATGGAAGAACGAATGACCAAGACAAAGTCCTTCAACAAAAATTAAATTCATAATCATAGGTGAGCACAGGAAAGTCATTATTGTTAGAGACTTGCATACACTGGGTGTAGACTGGGAAGAAAATAAAATTACTAAGATGAGTGAGAAGAGATTGGAAAATATCTTAATGAGGGAAGGAACAGACTTTACACAAGTGGTAGAGCAGAGCACAAAGCATATGTTGGATATGGTCATTCAAAAAATTATGTGAGATCTTGGTTTAGAGAAGAAAGAAGAAATGAAGAAACAGTTCTGATAGATACAAGTGGGTTCAGTAAATTATTGGTATAAGTTAAAGCTTATTACAGGTACAATTAAGTTACATATTTCACATTTGAAGAGATGTTTCATGGAAAAGTTCAGTATTTGAAAGAAGTGGGGAGGCAGTGGAAGTAGTTCAAAGAGATACAAAAATTGAGTAGAAATATTTATTCCAAAGCAAGAAGCACAGAACCAGGTTTTATTCATTTAGCGTATGATGCTACATGACATTTATAATACTCAACAACAATTATATTGTAATTATTGAACAAATTGTTATAAAATAAATATACATAATTGAGTGAACAATGCCTGCAGCTGGCATGTGATGAGGCCACTATGACAGGATCGCTAGTCATAGCCACTGTAACTTGACATCGAGGTGCTTCAACCAGGCCAATGACTCAAGCTTAGCCAAATTT
The DNA here is from genome assembly GCA_031002005.1 of Vandiemenella viatica. Lineage (NCBI taxonomy): Eukaryota > Metazoa > Arthropoda > Insecta > Orthoptera > Morabidae > Vandiemenella > Vandiemenella viatica. Next base: position 67,211,712 of record CM061914.1, read on the forward strand.
AGGTTTTCCATACTACCAAGAAAGGCATGCAGTGGACAATCCTGCACAATGTATGACAGTTTGTGAAACCTCAGTGCAGCCACAGTACGGAGCCCCAGCCCCAGGTGTGGAGAGCTAAAGCAGTTCATCCTGTACCACATCTAATACGATTTAATTTACACCAAATTGATTGTGCTAAGTTGAGTCCTGGTAGTTTTTTAGCAGGGATTTTCTAATTTGCACAACTTTCAGAGTGGCCCTTTATCGGTGACTGTCCAAAGGGTCAACATGCCATTTGTTTACAACTTGAATCTGTAACAGGAACAAGAAAAGCATAGGGGGTTTTCTTAGGATCCCAGGAATGCCTGTTCCCATACCCAGCCCTTCCTGCAGAAAGGTCCAGATCCAATATGACACTTATGTTACAAAAAGACTTACAGAAAGACTTTTAAAATAAATATCAAACTTTACATTAAACATCAAAATTTGTGTACTAAGTGACTCTCAGCTTCTATTAATAGTCTCATTTAATAAACCATAGAGAAAATTCTTGATGCTTATAAAAGGTGCACTTGTCTTCATAATACCAAACAATGGCAGAACCAATCAGTTACTATTACAAACAACTAAAACTAACTTTAAAATACTTGCAACTAAACTGAAATAATCTTAAATGAAATTATAGAAAATTTTTAAGCTTTTAAAATTATTGTTACTTAAAAATCCAATGTATTGGAAACAGAATTAAGTTTGGTAGATGGCACAATGAAACATATTAATATTTTTTAATTATGCTTCCAGGCATTGAAATCAAAGACTGTCACACTGATTCAAAATAGTTTCAAGTAATATACAGATTAAAATACCACACATATGGAAACCAATGCCGCTTCATTACAATAAATGAATCATTTATTTTACAGGAAATTAAATAGCTGAAGGAAGGGAAAAGAAAAGGAAACTAGGTTACAGTTATGTTTTGTTTATTAAGGATTGTAAGCACCTTTGAATTTTGGCAAATTCTAGTTTTGCTTAGGCGGGACTTAGAAATTTCGAGAAGTGCAGTTTTCAACTTTAAGTAATTTCCCTGTAATCTTGCTCACAGTTGTAATTCGTTATAAAAATCATTTTAAAGTGTAATTATCATATCGGGAAACGTTTGGTTTAGGAGATATTCTGCTTTGTTCAAGTTTTGAAACATGCGATCGTAGAAATTGCGTAAAGCGACAACCGATCTTTTATCACCAGCTGTAGTCAGCACTATCCCCGATATTTTGGTAATAAAATTAAATAATTTAGTAAAGATTAATTAGCGATTTTAAGTAAGAGAAAATAATAAGATTTTTTATAAAAAGAGATATTAAATTAAAAATTACATAAGCAGATAGCCCTAATTAAGACGATTTCATACATATATGGGTTTCCGTAAAAAGTTTCAGTACTTGTCTGTAAATCGAGTTTTTGAAAATTGATTGTCGTGGATTGTCGGGTGAGAAGTTCGGGAAAATACACAAAGTCCGCCAAGATTAGTCACGTGATGAGTTTAGTGTTTAGACGATGGAAACCTTATGGAATAATAAATTGAATTAAAATTGATAGAATAGGACAATAGAAAGTCCCTGTAAAAATTTCAAGTTAAACCATTATCTACTTTTAAAGATATTAATTAAAGAAAGTTTTGCCAAGGTCATAGGCGCGCGCCGGGCTATAATAGTTCGTGCGGTTAGCACATGTTGCCTCATTCTTACACCGGGAAGTGATCGAGCAACTACGCGCATGACTCGACCAGTGATTTGTAAGATCAGAACTTAGTAAAATGTAGTATGTTTCTACTTTCGGTTTCGTCTGGTCAGTATTTCGGGAACATTATGTGAAGCAATATTACGTCGGTTTCGTCATCGCGGGTCGTGACTTGCGAGGTTGGTCAGTGAACTGTTTGCGACCATGTTGGGTCGTGTCGTGTGAAATCATAACTGCAATGACTATTAAGAACTTGTAAATTTATTAAAGGGGTTTGGTTGGTTCAAAATTTCTCTCCACAATCTGCAGACTTTGGTAAAGATAGTTCGATATGCCTGCTCAACTGTAAATGCAATTTTTGAACTTTTGACTTTGAAAATAAAACTTTGGATTTTTCTAACAGTGAACTTGTGTGCTTCAGTTGTTAGCATAAAACCCTTTTCTCTATTTGGGGGTATCAAATATTGTGGCGACCTAGGCATTTAGTTGAGTCATCCTGGCTACATGGTCAAATCAAATCAAATCAAAATTATTTAGCAAGAGTTTTCATCGAACAGTGGGAGTAAGCAAGAGTGTAAGTTAAGGCACTTAGGCGATACTATAACCCCAGTATCGGTCTTTGTCCTTACAGGATATTAACAGTCTCATTTAATAAACCATAGAGAAATTGGCCATTATGCAGGCCATGTTTTAGTTACCTTAAATGTGTTGCTTAGTCAAACTTACAAATACATTAAAGCCAAGATTTCCATTGCTCTTTTTTGAATTTGACAAGTATATATCATGCCTTTCATTTTAGTAAAAATTACAACGTGCATAATGGCCAAGTCACCAGATTTTTTTTTTTTTTTTTTTTTTTTTTAATTCTAAACAAATAATCCATAACACCGAGAGAAACAATTTTGTTTCACAGAATGAAATGAATACACGCTTTAAAGTGTAGACTTGGCTCAGAAGAAGATCTCATAACTTTTTGTCACTACACAAGCACGAGACTTGGTTTATTTTTACAAGAACGGAATTGTTTTTTGTGGGATCTCATTTCTTTTTGTAAGTTTATCGCTTATTATGAATCGCTGCTTAAATGTAATAATTCCATTTGAAAATCGGTGAATAAGAACATTTCGGACTTAATTAAGACATCGATATACGTTACCAACAATACCACACTCTCTGAAAACAATGGGTGTGTGCCATAGCCGAGCAATGCAGATTGCCGTTGGTTTAACTACCACCATAAATAAATTACAAGTAACTTCCAAACCAAGCAAAGGAGCAAATTAAAATTTAAGATATTAGTTAAACTTGCTGATCTCTATGCATTAAAAAATTCTAAGGCATATAGCTTCATCCGGAGCAAAGCAATTAAGCAGCAAATATGTGTCACAATTTTCCATGTTTGGAATTGTAATTAAGTAAATACTGGGAAAAACTACAATATTAGATTTTTCTTATGATTTAGCGATGAAACTATATATGTGTACCAAATTACTTGTTTCTAGGATTACTGGAAGTACAGTGGAATTTTGATGTCTGGGGTGTGTGGTCGAAATAAAATTTTGAATTTCAATAACTTCCAAAGTAAGAAAAGGAAAGAAGTAAAATTTAACACATTAGTTAAAATTAATAAGCTCACTCTACAATAAAAATCTTATCTATATAAAGTTATTAGGGTGAAAAGCGATTTCACGTTAGGGTTAGGTAAGGGGTAGATATATAGAAATTTAAGAGTTTCAGACTTTTCTCATAATATGTAGGTAAAATGTTATCTGCGTGCCAAATTTCAGCTTTCTACGGCTACGGGAAGTACCTTGGAGTTTTGATGATCATCAGTCAGTGAGTGACAAAATCAGTGAAGTTTGCATCCGAATAACATCAGAACTTAGAACAGGAACGAAATAAAATTTAATATGTTTTCTAAGATTACTGATATCTATGCGTAACAGAAATTTGATGCATGTAGCATGATTACAACTGAAGAAATTGAGATTAAAAAATTGCCTGAATCACTTCGAGAAAAGGGTAGGCAGTGCCGCTGTTGACTCAACTTGGCGGGTGCACGGCAGCAATGGGCTTAGGCTTCATGACACATTGCTGTCTCTGGTTTGGACTGAACAAGTCAATTGCCATTCACCACTGTGCCAACAAAACACATTATGGATCTAGCATCTTAATTGGTCAGAAGCTTCTAGATGGGAAGCAGGTGAAAAATGCAATTCTGACCAGGAAGATGGTCAAAATGTGACATCACCTGGACATAACATGTACTTTTTTCTTGAATAATTGATTATTTGCATCTACCCACATTTTGAGTGACTTTACTTCATTAGAATATATTTGGTGGCTTTATTATACACATTTATTAAATAATACCACCTTAACAACATGTGTATCAAATTTCAGACCAAGAGAACAATTCTGTCTAGGTCATTGATTTCCAAAGTGGGGGTGTTGCACCCTGGGGGAGGAGGGGCCATGAGATAGGGTTGAAACATAAGTCATCTTTGCGGATGCAGATGTTCAGTACTTAACATCTGCAGTTGCAGATGTTTTACGGAAGCAGATGCAGGGGTGGAAAAAATAAATTTAAAATCAAAATAATTATATATTTTATGCCAAATTTTAGCTTATTTTCATAATAATACTTCCACATTGATTTATTTTTTGCCTCATGTTTGAAAAACAAAAAATGTGGGATGATTTCAAAAGTGAATTAAATTATTTACATAACTATGCAAGTGTCAAAAACGAATCTTTGGCATATGAACTTAGCGGAGTTCGTGGCGCGACTAAATCAAGTGTCAAGCACAAGGCCACACCACTGCACATTTCCGAGCCCCCCTGATTAGGTAGTGAACCAGCTAGTTGAGCTTCCCCAGCTGTTAGCAGCAGTCACCAACTTTTGTATTTGATTTAAAGTGTGGTAGATAGCTTTTGTTTTCGTCATTGAATATTTTCTCTTTAGGTAGTGAATCAGCCAATGGCAGCATTTATTTTTAGCTCTGTTTCTGGCCGTTTCCAGTAACATGGTTTGTGCAATGAGTTCCAGTAGGCGTCTGGCTCTTGAAGAGATTGTAACCACTATGGCATCTCATCAAGCACAGGTATGGAACATCCTAGACGAAGAGCAACAATGCGTCAGAGAATTTCTGGAGCCTAGTAAAATAGAACTGTCAATTTTTGATAGTGTGGATTGTCAAGTACTTGTTACAGAAAATGTCTAGCATCATGTGGACCGTAGAAAGGCATCAAAATTCCAAAATAATTGAAGGGAAAATATTTTGCCATTAAGTAATGCATTTTCAGTTTTGCTTGAGGCTGAAGCATGAATGCCTCAAAATCGCAGCAGGGAAGAAATGTTTGCAGACCCCCGAGCAACACCAGGAAAAAAGTTTACTGATCACTTGTAGCTCCAACGTACGACATCTGAAGAAACCACTTTGGGAACTAGCTACGAAGAATTTTGCAGATCCTCATTCTGATGTTCATTCTCTTTGTATTCCCGGAGCAACTGTACCACATGTCATGGAGGCCATTCCAAAAGCAATTATGGAAACAAACTGACATCAGTTAAGAGTCGCTGTGCACATCAGTACTAATAGCTCGTGTCATGTTTCTATTGCAAGATATAGTTAAATCCATTGACAAGTTGGGCCAGAAGGCGTATGAAGCCGTGCGGGAAAATTTAGTATCGTTGCAGTTCTCCATTTGCAGTATCGTGCCACGCATTGATTGTGGGGATGCCGTATGATGGAAAATTTTGATTTGAATTTTAGTTTGCAGGAGCTGAATCACAGCAAAAATTGGGGCTTCATTGACCTTTGACCGATGATTGCTGCCAGCTGGGATGCATTTGACAGGTCAGGCATCCCCTGCACACCAAGAATGGTGACCAATGTGGCTGCAAAATATGGAACCGTCTTCATATGCAAATTTACGCTACAGAAATAATGATCCAAAATGCCTGCAGATAATGGTCCTAAACTACCAGAGTATTAGGGCAAAAGTAACTGATTTCCATGCTGCAGTGACGACTAATGATCTCGATATAATACTAGAGGCTAAAAGCTGGTTGATTCTAGTGAAGCATTGTTTTTTGAAAAGACAGAACTGTCTAAATGGGTGGGGTTGTGTTCGTGGCCGTGAGTAAAACCATTAATTGCTCTGTCGTAACTGAAATGGAAAATTCATGAGTTAACGTGGGCCAAGGTAAAAATTGGCAGAAATTCAAAGTTCATAATAGGGTCATTTTATCAACCACTGGGTTCTGGTTTGGCTAATGCAGAATATTACAGAGAATCGCTTAACAATATTTATTAAAAAAATTTCAGGGATATACAGTGATCATGGGTGGTGATTTTAACCTACAGTTGGTTAAGTGGGATACATGTATGTTCAGGTCAGGCAGAAGGGATAGGTTAATAACCAAAACGTTCCAAGAATCATTTGGTCAGATGGTCGAAGAGCCAATGCGATGCAACAAAGATTCCTTGTCCATTTTGGATCTTTTTCTTATGAGCAATCCAAATACTGTAGATACAGTTTGTATAGAGGACGGTATAAGTGATCAAAAGGTGGTTGTGGTAACTTTAAAACCTAGACTGAATTTGAAAACATGATAAAGAAAAACTCGTACATTGCTTCGATAAGGCAAACGATGTGTTTGGTTGATCACTTAGCGAAAATTTTTGAAACATACACGCCAAATACAAATGTTGAGGAACTTTGGTTTAACTTAAAAGTAATAATACTGGTTTAAATCAATTTGTTCAAAGAAGTTTACTAACGTTTTTAAAAACGTTCCGTGGCTCAATAATTGGGAAGTGAAACCTTTGCTCAGGAAGCAAAGATGTTTACATTCCACGGTGAAGAAATTGGGGCTCGTATAGCCACACTAAATTAGTCAAGTCGAAGCAGAAGTGCTTATGGCAATGTGTGATGCATTTAAAGAATTCCAAGTCAGGAATTAATCTGAAGATTTGATTACTAATCCAAAAAAGTTCTGGTCATATATCAAAGTAATAAGAGAATCTCGTAAGGTTATGCCATCACTGATTTAGGAAAATGGGGAGTTATCAGAAACTAGCATAGAGAAAGCAGAAATTTTGAATAATGTATTTAAAAAAGCTTTCACAACAGAAAACGTAGAGGAGATTCCGATATTTCACAATAGTACCAACAAAATTATGTAAGATCTCGTTCTTGAAGTTGAGGTAATAACTTAACTGCTTATTAATATAAAAACCAATAAGGCTCCCCAACCAGACAGTATTCCTACAAGATTCTACTCTAGGAATGCAAAGGAAATTGCGCCGTATTTGATGAAATTATATACCGCCTCATTGGATCAAGGAAAAATACCAGCTGAATAAAAGACCACCATCGTAGTCCAGTGTTTAAAAATGGGAATGTTAATAATTCTCAAAATTATAGGCTGATCTCGTTAAACTCAATATTTTGCAGGATTTTAGAACACATCATCTATTCAAATGTCATGCAGTTTTTTGATGATGTGGAGTATTTAAACCAAAATCAATATGGATTCAGAAAAGGCCAATGCTGCAAAACACAACTTGCACTTTTAATTCATGACTTGTGCCATATTATAGATAAGCAATCCCAGGTTGACTTAATTCTATTAGATTTTTTAAAAAGCTTTGATATGGTGTCCTCACACCAGGTTACTTAGGAAGCTTTGTGGTTATGGCATATCTAGACAAATATGCAACTGGGTTGCAGACTTTCCGAAGGGCAGAACCCAATGTTTAGTTTTTGATGGTGAGTGCTCATCACTTATCGAAGTGAGGTCTGGGGTTCCCAAGGAAGTGTGATAGGGCCTCTGTTGTTTCTAATATACATTAACTAGCTTCGAGCCCGTCAAAAATGACGGTTTGAACGCCATATTCTGGCAGTTCCTTTTTTTGCAGTGGGTTAATTATACGGAATTGTTATTACGTAATGATAAGTTCTTTGATTTTGTACTGTTCTAAATATTTGATTTGCTTGCTGTTCACATAGCAATATTGCAGTAACTTCTACTGAATTAATGATGACGGAAGTATAGAACCAATAAAATTAAAAACCATTTAGGATTCCCGAAAACTTTTGCTGTCCATGTAATATCAGTTTTATTCCTGGTCCAGGCACAATTCAGCACGATAGGTATGGAACTACTTTCACCCGCATTAATTAATACGTTCAGTAACATGGCGCTTATGAAAGCAGTTTAAATGGTTTGTAAAACTGATTTCAGAGCGAATTATGCTGCAACAAAATGTTTCAGTTACGAATCTGGTCTACTTAGCCACAACCTCCACAACGTTGCATTCGAAAAATAGCTTTTATTACCCTCATATGAATAACGACAGGCAGCACCTATGGCGGTAGTCTGGATTTATTCTGGAAAAAATTGTATGGAAAAGCAAATATCAACCATTTTTAATGATATTTTCGTGATAAGGGTACCATACTGTGGTTAGATTATCGGGGTATTTTACTATGATTTATTTAAATAAATTCATTTTACTTTAATTTTACTATAATATCAAAAACAAATAACGGTCATTTATCTGGGTGGATATATTTCGCGATGCGTACATTTCTCTGAGTTTTGAATTAACTTCATTGTTTCTCATCATCTAACTGATACAGGTAATATAATGTAAACATAGAATAATACCCTTCTCCTTACATTTACATGAATAAAAAGCAATATGTAAATTTAAAGGAATGTACTAATTGTAACTTTGTGACATATAATTGCCTCGCATTAATTTTTTTCACCTGCTCTCCGTATTTCTAATATCTCCGCTCACTGCTGTTTTGCGGCAGTAATATCGTTGTTGAATTGCGAGTGTCACATGGCTTATACAGTTGATGATTTAAATCTAATAAAAAGGTTATCTTAAATCGCATTTAATAGCTAACACATGTATCAAATATTAAGGGTATCATCTATAATGGTAGTAGGAATTTATTCAGGAAAAGAATTATTTTTAATTATATCTTTCGTTATATGAATACGTTACTCTGGTTAGATTATCAGAGTATTTGGTTAATATTTTAAAATAAATAGATGCATTTCACTTCATATGACGGGGACTATAATTTCGAAAACGGATAACTGTTATTTATTTGACTAATACATTTCGCATTACGTACGTTACTCCTAGTTTTTAATAAACTTCTTTGTTTCTTACCTTCTGCCTAAAAAATTCTTAGGTTATGGTCCTTATCACTGATGCAGATAAAATAGCGTAAATATTGAATCCTCTTCTCCTTACATGAATATCTGCGTCTAACTGATACAGGTAAAATAGCTTAAATATTGAATCTTCTTCTTCTTATATGAGTTTCTGCATCTAACTGTAGTAAATAAACAAAACGCGACATGAATGAAGGAATACAATATGGTGGCTGTTGATTGGCGAGTGACGTCTGTCACGTGACCGTTCTGTAGCCAATCCGTGAAGTAGCTATAGACGACGCACGCAGACCACACGTTAGCATTTTATATAATAGGATGATTTGTGTGTGTTAATAAGGGGGAAGAAAAGACTATTTGCCGATGATGCTATTATTTATCGTGAAATCAAAACCCAGGATGACTGCACTTTGTTAGAAGACGATATTATGAAAAATTATTGCGTGGTGTAAAGACTGGCAGTTGGAGTTTAAACACTAAAAAGTGCCAAGTCATGCACATAAGTAAAAAAGGTGACACCACTGAGCTCTGAATACACAATTAAAAATGGCCTTAGAATGGTAGATTCTGCTAAATACCTAGGGATAACAATTCTTAATAATTTGTTGTGGAATGAGCATATCAAGAAGGTAATTGGGAAAGGAAAATCGTATGCTCCGATTTTCTAGGTCGTAATTTAAAACAGTGCACACCGGACATTCAATCGATTGCGTACACGTCACTATTGTGTCCTTACTTAGAATATTGTTGTTCTGTATAGAGTCTCCATCAAAAGGTGTTAATGGAGGCATTGGAGAAGGTCCCGAAGAAGAGCTGCCTGATTTGTGACAGGTATATATAGTTGGAGGGAAAGCATACGTGTGATGTTGAAGGAGTTAGGTTGGGAAGACCTGGAACACCGAAGGTGTTGCTCTTGACAGAAGCTATTGAAAAATTCATGACTGACTTATTTCTGAATGACAGCAAACAAATATTACTAGCAGCAACCATTCATCTCTAGGAATGACTACAAAAATAAGATACAAATCAGGGCCAGGCACGATTCATTTCTGTACTCATTTTTTCCATGAGCGATTAAAATCTGATAAGGAGTAATTCTCAATAAATCACTTTGGCGATCCTGATCTGGGTTTCCATAGTTTTCCCAGATCACTCCAGACGAATGCCAGAATGGTTCCTCATAATAGCCCATGGGCATCTCCTGCAATATCCTGTATATCCCTTCCAAACTATTATACTTTCAGATAGGTGCAATGTAACCTCCGCCACAAACTTTTAGTGAATCATGGAGTAATAATAATAGGGCAATTGCTTGAAATGTCAGGATTTACCAGGCGTACCGGGCCCTATTATCTGACACAAGTACTCGGCAAACCACACATCATTAACATTTAAAGCCACTGGCGGACTAACCAATCACACACTTCACATAATTGACTTTAGCAGTAGCACGAGATGTGCAGTAGAGGTTCACGCAAGTGATGCTGATAGTGACTCTTCAAATGTTGCAAGATAATCCTTGCAAACAAGAGTGCTGAGGGGAGGGAGAATCCCACTGGACTTTGTGGGTGCCACCTGTAAGCAGTGGCAGATAGGTTTCTTGGGTAGAGGAGTACACAGGGTGAATTGTAGGAGGGTTAGTAACCCAGGTACCTCTGAGATGGCCCTACCTCTTCTGGTGAATACAAAGCCGAGTTAAACAGGTTTAAAGGCAAAATGTGTCTGCAAAATGTGTAACTGTGTTCTATGCGTGTTAGGTATATTTGTTGTTTGTGAAACATACAGTTTAAGGGGCAGATATTGGGATCCATCCCGGCATTCACCTCTGGTGGCTGTGGAAAATTCCTTAAAAATCATAGTCAGGATGGCCTGTATTTGGTGGCCTGTATTTGTGCCTGACCACATTGTACCTCCCCAATCCACTGTGTTGCAGCTCAGCTCACTGAACCACACTGGTGAGTAATGATGAGATATGCTCCCCTACTAAAAGCATCCACTGAAGAATAAATCACCTTATCAAATTGGAAAGAAAGAAATCTTTGCTGTCAACTAGAAACATTGATAATGGCATGAATGTAATTAATTTTTTGTTGGTATCATTACATTAAGTTGTATTTTGGAATATTTTAAATCATTTTGTTTGTGTTTCCTTGTCCTTATGCTCATTTTTTTATTATCCATTAGAAATTCTAAATTTTCAATACAAAATATTGTTTTTGCTCCCCTTCCTACCTTTAATGAAAGGAGACATGCTGAGTAACCAAATACCAGTATGTGAATGTGCAAACCTGTAATTCCCACAGAGCTATTTACCAAAATAGTGGTGTGAAATGTCAAATTCTCAGGCCACCTTGCGTTAAGAAACTGCAAAAAAAGCAAATTACTTCCACTTAATTATATTATCATATTTAGGAAGAGGAAGGTAGTGGCTAACTTCTGTAGCATTAAAAAAAAAAAAATTTCATGCTCTCACACAGATTTATGATATTCTTAGCGAATGTATCGAAGGAAGTTTACAACTGTAAATGAGGAGGAGATGAAAATAAAATGTCCACTGTTAACAGGTGTAAATCCTCACACACTGACAATACACAAATGAGGAAAGTATTTCACAGAACTACTAAAAATACAGCAATCTGTTAATCAAAGAAATTTTAATATAATATTAAATGAAATAGGCCAAGTTTAAAAACATGAAACAGAAAAGAATTGTCATACCTGTCTATTAGTCCCAGTTCCTTAATTAAATCAGGTGATTCTTTGAAAACTTTGCTACAACCCAACACAGCAGCATTCCTAACTTTTGGATGCCCATCCCTCATGGCAGCATCTAAGACGGTGCTTGCATACTCCTGCAGAAGAGGTGGCAAGCTACATAAAGCAGAAACTGCAACACGTTTTACTTCAGGATTTGGGTCACGGCAGTCACTTAGAATTGTGTTAACAACTAGAACAGCTGCATCTGGATGAGCTTTGCATATCCTGTAGGAATAAAATTAAACATTTAATATCAGTTAATGTGATAAGGTTAAATACAAAATATTAAATGCTTTAATAAAAAATAAAAGTATTTACCTGGGTAAAATATTGTAAATAGTAAATTTTACTTTAGTGTTGTGACAAGGCAGCAACCTGACAACTGGTCCAATGAGGTATGTTACATCGCTGGGGGTATTAATTATTTCCGCTAACTGTTGTACAAGAAACAATGAAATATACATTGTAATCGAAAAAGAGAGCGAAAGATTTCATTTCAAAATCTATGCCAAATCATGTAATCAGTATTTTAGAATACCTGGTGTAATAATATTTTCAGTTCTTGGCTGTTTGGTTCCTGACTCTCCTTAATTATTTTTGCGGCTAAATTTTCCACTGACAACATCATAAAAAAACTAGAACAAATAAAACTAGCGTCTGAAATGCTCAATTTCCGCGCGTTTCGTTATGCATTTACTCCAAACGAACAATAGTGAATATATACATTAAGAAGTAATTTGAGTTAGAATACAAACTAAAATTAAACAGTGTAGACTCAATATAAATATGTAACTGCCAATAACTGTGGAGAAACGAAATCTACTACACTGTCAATTGTATTGCAACCGTGAATAGTGTTTCGTTTACAAATTTCATGTTTACATATCCAAAAGCCAAGAAGAATAACAAAAACAGATGGGTAGCAAATAACAAAGCTTTAACAAATAACTGTTAATTTTAAAAAATCACGATTAGCTGGTAGCAGTTAAAACAAAAACTGGAATCTATAAAAATAATCACATATAAAAATAACGTCAACGCCTCCTAAAGCTAAAGGCAAGACCAAGACATCCAACTTATTTGCCAAAATAGAATAACATTGTCAACTGTGTTGTCAGCATTTACACGAAAAAGAATGTTGGCAACCAAGTTGTAAGCATCACGACCGAGTATGTGACACCATCGGATTTCTTTGTTGCTGATTTTTATTATTTTTCTGATTTTTTACTTTTTGCAATATTTTTGTTGCAGTACAGCTTCGTTATTGAAAATCAAGTGAAGGAGCAATTGCAGGTTTTAGTTTTAAGAGAGGTGCATGATGATAAGGAGCGTCCTCCGGGTCGGGATTTCTAATTCCAATTTATCAATGAACTACACTACACTGCAACTAACGATTTCCAAAACATTGTAAGAACAAACAGCAAAATTTGCAATGAATTGTATAAAGTGCGACCATTTATTGAAAAGGACACAAACATGATTGTATTACTGTGAATTAAAAGTTGTTCGCTTTCTTTCTTTCTTTCTTGTTTAGCTTTACGCCTCGTCGACGTCGAGATCATTGAAGGCGGGAAAGAACCGGGGGCAGGGAACAGGAAGGACTTTGGCTCAGTCCTTTTGATTCCAGCATTCGCCTGGAGTGATTTGGGGAAACCATTGAAAACCCAAATGGAAATAACCGGCCGATGATTCAAACTCGCGTCCTCCCTAGTATGAGGCCAGAACGTTATCGCTTACCCAACACGCTCGGGTAGCTGTTTACAATCTTAACAAGTGGGCAAGCGTCGAGGATTTAAAATTTCCCATTTCTATACCACCACAGACTCTTGGACACAATAATTTATCGTTGAGACTTATAGATTAACGGAAGAAATCAAGTGATTCGAAGTACTATTAATTTTAATTTAATTGAAATGGAGCACACGCTCCGGTGACAATTTCCCTACACACCTATCTTCCCCCTATCCTGCACCCACCTACATTTGCCCTCTACAAATTTCAACTTTAAATTCTTTTGACTTTTTCGGTAAGTTATTCATCACTCCCCTTGATAACTCATTCCAATCCCTGACACCATTACCCAAAAAAGACAATCTTCCCACAAACATGTGCCTGAAATCGAGTGCCAGCTTGTGGTCATGGTCATCTTTTCCCTTCCATGAACTACTTTTCATACCTACTGCAATATCTTTCCATGCCTCATCGCCAGTATACGCCCTGTACACTCCCGTGACCCTCCTCATTCTCCTCCTGTCTTGCAATGAATCCTATTCCAGCTCCTTTATCATATCTGTCACTGATTGCATTCTGCGATAATTTCCAGAAATCTAGCAGCCCTTCTTTGCACCTTCTCCAACTCCTGTATTTAATACTCAAAATGTGGGTCCCATACTACACTACCATATTCGAGCAATGGTCTGACCAAAGTTTCGTAACCCAATTCCTTTACTTCTCTCGTGCATCCTCTCATCACTCTCTCCAACAAGTGCAGAATTTTGGCACGTACTCCTCTTCGGCTCCGGTTCTAGAGATTATGCTCAGCTCTGCGTTTTTCAGTTCCTTCCGGTAGCAAGTTCTAATATTTGTGACTGTTTTCTTAAAACTGTCAATTTATACACTTAGTTCAATTTGTTAACAAAAAACTAAGAATTTTGGTCATCATTCAATCTTCTTTTTGTTGCGATCCTTAAAAATTCTGATTTCACTTTCCACAGCTTGGCAAGATCTCTAAAAGTATCGAAAAATCCATCCCAATTTGAATGTTTGGTATACTTTCCATATTAAATAAACAGTTATTGAACTCAAACAGTAATAATACAAGTTTCAACTAATCAAATGGGAACGTACAGTAACCAGAAACAATAACATTGACAGAACAGCTCCAAGTCACAACTCATGTTGATAACATTGTTGCAAACTTCTCAACAGGTGTTACAACAAGATCACCAATATCAGTCACCGCACACCTAATATCCAGTTTTTGATCTCAACTCCAACATAGACTCAACGTGAAATCTCAACTACCAATCGCCCACAGACGTACAACACGGCAAGTAGACAACAAGGTTAATCGTCTGTGGGTTCCTTAAAGCTAACAAAGCAACCAAGCGCCTAACTGCGTATCTGCTCCAAACTCAAAGTACCAGTGTCACAAATATATTTGTCAAACAGGGATAAGAAAGCTACAGAAAAGAATAATAAAGAGGTTTCACCCGCAACATTTCCTAGCTAAACGATAGGATTAGAGACGAAGGATGGCAGCTGTAAGTCCGCTAAGGTGAAGAGAGCAAGAAAATAGCATGACCTGAAACCAGCAACTAAAAATCTCGTATCTTGTAGTTCAGAACAAACAGCCAACCAGCTTTCTCCTTTCCTATACCCGCCTTCTTTTGTAAGAGCGAAAGTAGGTGGGTATAGGAAAAGGGGAAAATGGGTGTGTAGGGAAATTGCCACCATTCCAACCATTAAAAGAAGAGACTCCAACTATCATAAAGTTGGAGGAAAGCTACAACATGCTCCACGAATGGATTATAAACATGGTGAAGGATCCTTTCTTTGCCAAGATGGCAGGAGAATATAGGATCTAATTCATATCTACGACTATATAATTATAAGACTTCATCACGGTGATGGATAAACGAGAAAAAGAACCATACATTACATTTCCAAACATTGCTGTGAAACAGCTGAAGGTGGTATTTCGTGGTATCCCTCGGACGTTTCAAGCTGTGGAACTGAAAGAACAATGGACGTGGGTTAGGACTTACAAACAGTGGCTAAGTTGAGCCATCATGATGCTGATGTTTCTTATGATGGTTCCTGATACACGCAGAACTATGATATATTTGTTCTTGTTCAAGCACTGTTGCTGGAAGTAGGAGGGCTATGTGCTTGGTTTCTGTTTTTTTTTTTTTTTTTTTTGTAAAAGTTTAACGTCCCTTTTTAACAACGTGGTCTTTAGAGACGGGAAAGGATGGGGGCAAGGAATGGGAAGGAATTCGGCCATGGCCTTTTTGAAGGAAGCATCCCGGCATTCACCTGGAGTGATTTGGGGAAACCATGGAAAACCCAAATCTGGATGCCCGGACGGGGATTCGAACCGCCGTCCTCCCGAATGCGAGGCCAGAACGCTATCCGTTACACCACCACGCTCGGTTTGGTTTCTGACTTTTAGACCTAATCACTTATCATTTCTTCTTGTAGTGGCCGTCTCTTCTCAGTCTTCTCACTGTGCCAGAGTGTAAACTTTGCATTAACGTTCGCTGCAATCACTATTGCATAATGTCCCAGAGCTGTGTGTATCTCCCGTATTCTATCTAAGAATAGATAGATCTCCTATGGATAGATCTCGTTACTATACTGGAAACATATGCTTACCATTATTACGCTTCCCCATGCTGCTCTTTTCTCAGCGTACACTGTGTGTTCATCACATTGCGTAATTTTAGGAGCTGTTATTGGTTTATTCAAAACCATTATTGCTGTCATTGCATTTTTGCCCTCTGTGATTATTTGTGATGTTACAGTCATATGCGAGATGTTTCCTTGCCAGGAATACATCTCTTGGAGGCAAATAATGTCTGATCTCAACTCCTCAGCCATCCTTCTGATCTCGAGTGGAAACATGGCGTCTCCCTTAGTATTCAGCTGAGTAACTTGGAATGTGAGAATGGAAGAATACCGGAACTGCTGGGTCTAACTATTTTTGCTAATGATCTTTTGTTACTCGCGGAAGGAGTTACAAGAGCAGAAATTGAGAACAGTTATTATTCAGTACTTAAGTGCCTCGGCCAATGATGCAGTAAAGTCAAGCTGAGTTTAGCATCACATAATACAACATTTATGTTGCTGAAGGGGATGCTGACTCGAAAACCTACTATAAACATCTATGGTATCTCAATTCGCAGAAACCCAGTGTGCAGTTACTTAGGCATTCAATCAGATGAATGATTAAACTTCGAAGCCTACTTAGAGAAGACTATAGCAAGAGAAGTGGCTGTCATGAATAAAATCATTAACATCGGCCAGCGAAAATTCACTTCTCCAGTCCCAACAATAAGACTGTAAGATGGCACATTTTTATTCTCTTCAAAGGGGTACTCAGCAAGTGAATGAGCAAAAAATTTAAGTAAAATAAAATCAAAACATCGAGCCAGACGTCTTCAATGAGGAATACTATTGAGATTGACACGAGCACACTTACCTATAACAGTAATTTCATTTACCGTTGCCATAGGAGTCTGGCCACTGGACCTTGAAGTAAGGAAACGGGGTGTCATGTACTGGTTAAGAAAAGGGAAACAATACAAGGTAGCGGAAATCAGAGGCACCGAAGCAACTTCTGAGATGTACATTCGGAAGCTACTGTTGGCGGAAAGGCAACAGGAATGGAGTAACAGTGAAACGGGTAGGAAAACGTTTGATATGTTTACATTCTTAGAGGAGAGGTTAAAGTTGAAGTACCTTCAACCCTCTCCCGTTTTAGTACACAACATTACTGACCATACAATAGCTTGCTTCGAAATCAGAATATTGTGGACTCAAGCACATGCGAATGTGATGAAGAGTACTCGGGAACACGTGGACTGGGGATGTGGAATAACAGCCAGTCTGAGAGCTCGCTAATATTTTGGCTACAAGGGAGAAGACTATTCGACTTACTACGCGACGAAGGTTTGTGGCATTTGTTGGTCGAGGTAGCTGATCTAGCCTCAAAATTTTGAAAGAAGAAATTTACAGAAAGGAAGCACGCCGAGTGAAAGCAAAGAACTCAGGTAGCGGGAGAAGAGAATGAAACTATAGGTTGTGTAAGACAGCAATTACAAAAGGAACATTGAAGTCCGACTTTCACTATACCGGTTTGATGGAGGGTATCCTACGACAACGAGATACATGGGGTCAGGACTGTGTCTTTTTTAGGTTAGGTACTGCTGGTGAAGGGACAGAAATAGATGATCAAAGTGATACTGATTGCAGATCCACGATGAGAAAGATCATAGGTGTTAAAGAAATAGATGAAGTTGCTGAAACAATAAATGGCTGGGGTAAAACTGGGAAAGAGGAGTTAAATGCTGAAAATGTAAAGCCGGTAATAAGGGTGTTAAGGGTAAAATGAAGAAGTATAATGAACAAAGTAATCGAATTTGCAAACTTAATAGAGATACACGAACCAAAAGTAATAATTGGGATAGAGAGTTGGTTAAAAGAAGATGTACTAGACAGTGAGGTTTATACTGATGGTTACAGAGTGTACCGCAGAGATAGAGGAGCAATTGGTGGAGGAGTCTTCATACCAGTTAACAAAAACATCCACAGTTCACTATCGTTCATAGATCAAGAACATGAGTTACTTGGGATGGATTTCTGGGGTAATAAAAAAGAAAAAATCAAGGTGTTAGCTGCTTACCGCAGTGGAAGAATGACAGATGAAGATGAGGCTCTTGGGGAGAACTTAAATTCATACTCAGATTTCAGAGGTGAGAATAGAATGATCATTATTGGTGGGGATTTAAATTTACCAGGTGTAAACTGGGAAGGAAATAAGATTAATAACACACGGGAACAAAGTTTTGCAAATACCTTAATAAGGGAAGAAGGATTTACACAAGTGGTAGAGCAAAACACTAGGGGACAAAATATTTGGGATAAATTTCTAATTAACCCCGATGAAAACCTTCTGAGGTATCAAGTAACTGAAGGAATAAGTGATCTTGAAGCAGTTCTGATGGATATTAGAGGATTCAGTAAACCAGCAGCCAAAATCGAAGGGTGAAATAGATACAATTATAAAAAGGCACAGGTTTCGAATTTGAAGAGATATTTCAGAGAACAATTCAGCAAATAGAAGAAAGGCTCAAGTACAGTAGAGTCAAGGTGGGAAGAGTTCAAGGAGATAATAAGAAAGGGGGAAGAAAAATTTATTCCAAGGCAGAAAATAAAGAGAACCTATATACTATAATAGGGAAGTGAGAAGGTTAAAGAGGTTGGTAAGAAAAGAACATAACAGAGTTAAGAGACAGCAGGGTTGTAGGGAAAATTTAAAACAACTAAACAAGGACTTAATAACAGCAAATAAATTAGCTAAATATGGGTTTATGAAGAGTATTGTCAGTGCAGGAGGACTACTGACTGATGCATCTAGAAATTTCTAAGGCTATATCAGGAAACTGAGGGGAAGGAAAGATGTAGAGACGTATATAGATAAGGATGGAGAAGTAGTTACTGAGGATTTGAAAAAGGCAGAGATTTTAAGTAACTGGTTTAGTGAGAGCATTAGGGACACTGAATCAGAAACGGGAAGGTCTAATACGGAGAACGAGCTTAACAATACGATTAGAAATGAAGATACTAAAAAATTTGAAATTCATCCTGAAGAAATCATGAAGGAAATAAGCAAGCTGAAAAAAGATAAGGTTGCTGGTGTACATAATATTACTACAGATATCTTAAAGATAGCCGGATGTGACATTGTACTTTATCTTGAAATATTATTTAAATTGAATCTGGATACTTGCTGCTTACCACAAGACTGGAAAAGTGTGATAGTAGTACCGGTACATAAAGGAGGGGTGAGAAATAGAGTCGAAAATTACAGGCCAATCAGTTTGACTTCAGTGGTAGGTAAATTAATGGAAAGATTGATATGCAACCACATCAGAAATGTATGCGAGGAACGTAAGTGGTTTCCAAGTAGGCAACATGGGTTCAGGCAACGATATTCATGCGAATCTCAGTTGGAGGTTATATGCAAGATATTTCAGATGAAATGGACAAGGGAGGCCAAATTGATAGTGTAGCACTAGATCTATCAAAGGCGTTTGACAGAGTAAGCCATAAAATGGTAGTAAATAAGGTAAAAACTATTGGAGTGGATGATAAAGTGATTTGCTGGGTAGAAGAATTTTTAAAAGGTAGAAAACAGAAAGTTAGGGTAGAAAATGAGGTGTCAAAGAAAGTGGAAGTAAAAATGGGAGTGCCGCATTGTAGCGTATTGGGAAAATTGCTATTCATTATTCTAATGATTAATAGTGTTGATTGTTTACTATCTGAAATTAAATTGTTTGCAGATGATATAATGCTGTATAAAAGGTTCAAAACGATAGAGGATTGTAAACAGTTGCAGGTTGATCTGGACAGGATATCTAGTTGGGTTTGTAAACATGGGATGAAGATAAATGCAAAGAAGAGCCAGCTAATTAGATACACAATTAAAAAACAAAAGGTTAATTATGAATATAAGGTGGGGAAAGAATTTCTTGCTGAAGACTTGAAATGTAAATATCTTGGCATTACATTTGATAACAAGCTTAACTGGGTAGCACATATTGTACAGGTGGTACGAAAAGGTTTTAAAATCCGGCACCTGTTGGAGAGAGTGATGAGGGGATGCACGAGAGAAGTAAAGGAATTGAGTTACGAAACTTTGGTCAGACCATTGCTCGAATATGGTAGTGTAGTGTGAGACCCACATTTTGAGCATCAAATACGGGAGTTGGAGAAGGTGCAAAGAAGGGCTGCTAGATTTCTGGAAATTATCGCAGAATGCAATCAGTGACGGATATGATAAAGGAGCTGGAATGGGATTCGTTGCAAGACAGGAGGAGGATGAGGAGGGTCATGGGAGTGTACAGGGCGTATACTGGCGATGAGGCATGGAAAGATATTGCAGTAGGTATGAAAAGTAGTTCATGGAAGAGAAAAGATAACCATGACCACAAGCTGGCACTCGATTTCAGGCACAAGGGTGTGGGAAGATTTTCTTTTTTGGGTAAGATTGTCAGGGATTGGAATGAGTTACCAAGGGCAATGATGAATAACTCACCGAAAACATTAAAAGAATTTAAAGTTAAAATTTGTAGGGGCAAATGTAGGTGGGTGCAGGATAGGGGGAAGTTGGGTGTGTAGGGAAATTGCCACCGGAGCGTGTTCTCCATTGCAATTAAATTAAATTAATCGTCGGAAGACCTTTAGTGTTCTCCAGAGAGGCCATCCTTTGAGCGACTGCTGTGACTGTCTTCGTATTCCAGGAGAACAACTCCTGATGGCCTGGGCGGCTCACTGCATTACCGGTTCCAGTGGACCCTTCCTTTAGAGCGCAATCAACAACAAGAAAAAATGAACGCTAGTGGAATCTAAGTGCGGTTGTGACAGTTGGTGGTGGTATTAGTTGTAGTGGTGGCATTAGTAGTAATGTTAATACGAGTTAATGATAATACTTATAGCTATAGCAGTATTAGTGAAAGTAATAGTGGTGGTACCCATTCTGATAATCAAAATAGAACTAATTTGGGATTGTAACTTAAATCAAATTAACTTGCATTCATTGTTCTTGAAGTGAATACATTAAATACATAAGATATAACAAATGAACGTGAAATAATAGAAATAAGGGTTCAGATCAGATTCTAAGTGCTGGGCTGTATTTGGGAAAATAAATGAATATTAAATTAGCACACAGATTGGCACTGCAGGGTCACCCATCAAGCGGGAGAAAGTCTGCGGCGTGTCCAATAGGCACAACATGTGGTAGAGCCGATATCCTTGATGTCCACATTTCCAAGGGCATCACAGGATTTGTCGCAACCTCTACAATGACCTGCGTGACTTTCGATCATGTGAGTTGTTTCTTTGTTATGCTATTGTCGGCCCCCTTAGCATCCTGCATTGTGGGCTAAATCAGTTCAATAATTCCGTCAAGAACGATTGAGGAATAGAAATTTTAATATTTCCTTGTGACAGTGTCTAATCTGAAGGATATGGTATTGACTATAATTCTTACTGATTAGAAATTTAAATTTATATTCCTTTTTATTCACATTAATGTACAACCACTCAGTTTTGTATAGTATGATAGACTATTTCTGGACCACTCTAAATGTGTGCGTCTCCTACCCGCAGTGCTAGGCCAATTGCTTCTGACTACTGTGTAATCGATAAATCCTCTCTCGTTCTCGAGCCGAGGGCGGCCAGTGACCCAGCTGTGGGTGAATTCCGGCTGCCATCCCACACAGCCGAGTGGCTCTGTCACTGACAATATCTACCTGTTATAGTGTGATAGATGTTGGTCCGTGACATCCGGCAGACAGGTCCTCCTAAGATTTTCAGAAAACTGACTGTAGAAGTAACAGGGATTTGTTAACGGAGGCGTTATAAGAGTTTCTAGTGACTGTAACACCGAGGAATCCTTAGAATTAATCGAAACTGGCATCATAAATATCACTACATCCACAACGGCAATTCAGACTTATCCTGCTACCTTGTCACATCTCCCACCTCAATTGCTAATTGAGATCTGCCACAAAAACCGGGTTTTCAAGGAGACTCACTAGAAACATGGTCACTAGAAATTTATTAAATTGGCTTCAGAGGGCGCTAAAGGTGTCGCGGTCAGTGCATAGAATCGGGAGTGATAAGCTCGCCTCTTGATGCTGCGTCCGGGATATGGAACACTCTGGTGCACACCTCGTTAGTTCACCAAGGAACGGATCAGACTTCCATCTATCCAGGGTGAGTGTAGCGTCGTTTACCGCTTCACATAAAACGCATATTCATTAGCAGCAGTGTTTGAAAGACAGTTCCATCTGAAGGGGACGACGAAGAGGAGGCAATCGTGAACTGTCAGCTATGTGCTTTCCTGGGGGCAGAGGATGACGAAGCGCGCAACATTTAGCCTCTCACGACTCAGGATATCCCCAGCTGCACAGCCAAACTGTATCTGCATAAAGCCCTGGGTTATGAATATGTGCCTGAGCAACCTTCTGCCGGTGACTCGCTGATTCATTTAACCATTATTCAGACATACCCAGATCGATCTATCAGCTTGCTGCCAGCAATCAGTAAATGGTTTGGGCACCTCCTGCTTGAGCGCCTAAATCATCATACCAAGCTGTCCGGCATTCTTTCCCACCACCAATGCGGGTTCTGACGTACTCACCTGATGACTGCGCCTGACGCTGGAACGCGAACATACAACTACTAGGAATATTGCAGGAATTCGATTCTTTTTGACAATAGGGACTCTGCTGAAAATATATGACGGTGGATTCCATGCCATTTAGTCAAGTTGCTGTGGCCAAATCTTGAGGAGTGGGGTAACTGTGTGCGAGTTGGCACAAAACTTTTTTTTCGACGACTCATCATTGCAGGTGTATCTCAAACCTCAGTGTTTGGGCGGAACTTATCTCACTTTACACTACTGACGTTCCAACTCAGGTTCAATATGCTACCTTCACTGACGATACGACATTGTTTACCTGGATCCACAACATGGCAGTCATCACCCTGCACCTGCAAGGTGTCCTGCAGAAGACAGTAGCTTGGTTGTGGCAGTGGCTGATTGAAAGTAAAGAATAAAATTTTTCGATATCTTGCTTAGTTCTCGAGATATACTGTCTGCGGCATGGACCAAAAAATAATTTCACCGAAGCCACAATGAACTACAAGCTGGACATGCTGAGTGGGTGTTTTAATTTTTTAACTACCGCTTGTGGTTAGGTTGAAACGCGGCCTTGAACAGAATAAAAACATCACCAAAGTCGTATGGAACAGTATCTATTACTAATTTTTGATAGTAGATATCTCGAAAACTAAGGAAGATATCCTAAAAATTACTATTGACTTTCGATTTATCTCTTCGAGGTACATAACAATCAATCATCAAAGTACATCCACGGCTTTGGTAATGCTGCCTACCTCAGTGCTCAAAATTTATTGCGAACTACATTTCGAGTAACAACAACTTTATCAACTTGGGGATTCCTACTTCACGCATCATAAAGTATCACAATTAGTTTCATCATATACGTTTCAGTGTAAACTGCAATTAAACTCATGCATGCGCAATAATAAATTCACTGTATAGCGATGTAAACTAGACCTGAAACATCTTGTATCCTTCATACTAATAGTAATAGTAAACTTCTGTAGGCTTATTCGGAAGTTACTGTACTATTAGTAGATGGGCTTACATAAATTCACCAGCAGCATCAGTGAATTTATCTTGTTACCACACATTAAAAGTAGGAAGCTTAAATTAGACTTTCAACACGCTTTTAGAATAAGGCTAGCCTATTATTTTCAAAATGTGAGATATACTGGTTGTCTACACTACGCCAACAAATTTTTGAGAATAACGTCATCCTACTGAGAGCTATGAATTATCTTTATTATCAGGAATTCTAAATCTATCCTGGACCAGTGTCAGATCCAGGATTTTGGTTTGGGGGGCTTGACTCAGGCGAGGGTAGGCTTTATAGGAGGGGGAGGGAGGTCAACGACAGAAATTTCATGTAAAAAAAGTCCAAAAATTTACGATGTCGTCGGGAGTGACCTAGTTGCTTTTGGGGGCGGGGGGCTTGAGTCCATTAGCCTTCTCCCTTCCCCCTCCCCTCCGGATCCGATGGTGGGCTCTACTCTTGCAGATATTGTATTAAACTATTCAAGAGCATTAATTACAATGTTAACAACTTATGAAATGGTATTCGAGGTTGTTTCGTACCTGATTTGCTTGTGCAACTGTATGCAACACAACCTGGCATTATAAAAACTTTGAAATATTAGAGAATGAAATATTGAGAGCATCAAGCACAAATGCTAAAAGCCCGATGTTTTGGGAAAAGCAATATGGCCGCCACGCTTGTTCCACAGTTTACAGTAGACTTCACAGTTTTAGTGGTACGTTGTCTTCGCTATTTTCCTTCCTCCATGATCCATGGAGTTCCTCCATGCCATGATCGCATTAGATTATCTTTTTAACGTTTCTTCCAGAGATTAAAATACCAACAAAATTATTTACTTGTGTATATTGTCTTTGGTTTCTGTGTTCATTAAAACTTCTTTTAAAGTGTAAAGTTGTTTTGTTTTGGCGGTAGAAGTAGGGATTGACTGTGGAAAAAAAAAGAAATAAAGCGTTAAGCATGTAGTTTGGAAAGTGATGTTGGATCAGCAATTAAATTATTAAAACGGTATGGTTTTGCTTGTAACCATTAATTCATTTAATAATCTTAGAAGTAATGTACATATAAATTTGCAGATTTAGCTTGTTTAAGGCAAGAACTTCAGAAGACTGTGGTAGTCAGTCGCAAGTTGTATTATCTACAAGTAGTAATTAGCTTGTGAGATACCATGGGCCATTATTCTCAAGCAGCAGTTACGTTGTAATCAGGGCCGCCGCTAGCAATTTCGGGCCCGGGGTAAAATGGGCGACCTTTATTTATTATTTTTTTTTTTTTAGCCCTACAAAATGGCCAGGTGACAATGGCCGTGTTTTTGGCTTCAAGGCCCAAGGGCCCCTATAGTCAGTGATTGGGGGCCCCCCATCAGCCGGCGGGGCCTGGGTACTTTTGACCCGCTTACCCCCCCCCACCTCCCAACGCCGACCCTGGTTGTAATACACACTGAACCAGCATGACACTGCTATAACTACTTTGAAAAATATTTCTAGTGTTCTCTTACGTTTGACCACTTTAGCATTATGACACCAAATTCCTTGCAGAATTGTGATCTCCAGTAGTCCCCAATCTGATATCTTGTAATCCCCATTCTGGTGCATATTGCAATTCATTCTAATCACAATCTCGATTAATATTGCCGCTACAAAATCAAACTAAGCAGACTCACATAAGCACATGAAACGCATTGTGAATTACTTTTGGATAATAACAATGTTGTTGACATCAGAATTCCTAATTCACATATTATAAATTGTCACAATTAATTTAATCATACTCTTTCACTGCATCTGGACTAACACATATGCAACAATACATTCACTGTATCAGAATGTAAACTTTACCCAAATGTTACACAGACAATGCATTTCACCTCTCCTCTTTCCACAGTCGGAAATATTATTCTCAGAAATTTTAGTTTATTTTCAAAAAAATTCCGTACTTTGTTGACCTACAAATATAAATTTTAGGGCAGTCAAATTATTGGCTCCACGTTAATACATCAGAACCTACAAAAATTGTCCTATCGGTCTGAAATTTGATACAGACATTTCTTAGATGATAATATTTAATTAAAAGTGAATAACATTAGCTTCGAATATGTGGAAATAAATTAAAATCACTCGAAATGTGGGTAGGTGCATACATGTTATTACACATGTTATTAAAGGTGTCGATATTTGTTTCACTTGTTTTTGTCTTCATTGTTGGATAAAATATGCTTTCCATATGTAAATTGCAGATACTTATTAGTAGAAAATCAGAAACATTTACAATTTTCTGTGCGTAGTTGCCATTTTGATTTCAAAGATAAGATATATTGCGTGACAGCCTACCTTTCAGGGTGAAACATGGCATTTATCATAACCAATATTTTATACAGAGCATTTAAGTTGGTTTAATTTTTACTTAATAGCAGTTGTTGTTAGGTTGAAATGCGGCCTGGAGCAAGAATTAATAGTAAGAAACAGAATAAATATCAACAAGTAATAACGTGTATTTCTTGCATAATAACATGTATGCATCTACCCATATTTCAAGTGTTTTTACGTTCTTTCCACATATTCAAAGCTTCCGTTATACATTTTTCATCAAATATTATCGCATAAGGAATGTGTGTATCAAATTTCAGACCGATAGGACAATTTTTGTAGGTTCCGATGTATTAACATGTTACTGAATTATTTGTTTTTGACTACACTTTTACATAGAACTGTTTAATACAAGTGCTGTAATATTGTAGGTACACATGAATTACAACTTTGTTTTGGCTGTGCTAATATCTAGACATCTCAGTGAGAAAGAAACAAGCCAAGTGTATATTGCAGTACGTGGGTACACTAACAAACAATGCAATGAATGTCTTGATGCTTGTGTGATTGAAGCGTTAATTTTCTAATTGCATTATTAACAGAGTTTGTGGTTAGGTTGAAGTACAACCTGGGCTCGGATAAAAACGGAAACTTCTTGCTACAGTGTGAGGTGTAACAAAATGAGTTTAATTAGTTATTTAAACTGCTTTATAAAGTGCCCTGTCAGTGATTCCAAGTATTATCATGTAAACTACTATCAAATATATGTTGTTATTTTTTCTGCACTACCCGACTGCAACATGCTTGATGCTTTCCTCCGATGTATTGGTGCCAAACACTGGATGCTTACTGATATTGGCAGGCAAAACTGCAAGATGTAATGTTACAGTTGGTCGGAAACATTGACTTTACTAGGCTGTAATATTTATTTGATCGGTCTACCAGATCTCATAGATTGTTCAGTTTAGGATCTAATATTGTCTCTGGTCCTGGGTGACTTCTGAAATATTGTGAGCCAGTGTGTTGGGTGAGTAGTTGGGGGAGTGTACAATAACTTTGATGCTGCAATTTGATAATGGATTCTTATGTAAATTGAGGAATAAAATTCCATAAGTTGCTTAGTTCTTGAGATATAGGCCTATTGTCTCGAAAGAGAGGTGGTTAGGTTATAATGTGGCTTGGTTCAGATGAAAACGTCACCAGAGGCAAAAGTAACTATTCCTAGATACATAATTTTTGACAGTTTATATCTCGAAAACGGCGAGATTTCAAGAAAAATTATTCTTAACTTTGTTTTTCTTATCGAGTTACATAAGAATCCATCATCTACAGTTATGATAGTGCTGACCTGTTGCCTTGCATTCAGGAAGACACGGGTTCGAATTTCCATCCTGCCAACCAGATTTTGGTTTCTCCAAGTCGCTTTAGGTGAAGGTCAGAATGGTTCCCTCAAAAGACCATGGTTGAATGCCTGCTGATAATTCCTCCGGTCCTTTCCCTCCTCTAATGGCCTTGATTTTGGTAAGGTCTAAAGCCATAAGGCATAAAATCCTAGCTCCCCATCCTTTCCTACCTCTCATGATATCAACGAAGTGTAAAGCCACAAGCAAAGGAAAAAAGCATGAAATGTTAGGGTTTGTGATGAGTAATTTAAAAATAATTCTTAGTATTACAGGAATTAGAAGCTACAGTATAATGCAGCCTGGACCAGAATGCAGTATTTCATCGTTTAATTAGCCTTGTTTCAGTGTTCTGTTGGTAAATTTTATTTCGGTTTTACAGAGACTGCACAGCTTTTTTCACTTATCAAAGAATGGTATTGATTTCTTGGAATTGGAATTAACTTTTTCAATCTGATATATTTATATTCCAAAGTCATCACAAATTAATGCCACAATATGATAGTCTCCCAGCTATCTGATGCTGCCAGCACTGTAAATCTCTTGAAATGTTGGTTGCTTTATCTGTTGTAACGCAATCTTGCCATTTCAGTTTTGTTCCATTGTAAAAAGTCACATGATAATGCAATTATTAAATATTCAATTCGAAAGATATTTAATGCTGCCAGCTCTGAAAATTTCATACAAATCTCTTGAAATGTTGATTGATTCCTCTGTTGTAATGTGGTCTTACCATTTCAGTTTTGCTGCGCTGTAAAAAGTAACAAATATTTGGCTTTGCTTTTCATCATCTATGGCTACCATACTGTATCGATAGAAGAATTGATTGTTTTTATTCTAAACAAATGTGGAATTTCGATATAGGCACTGCTAAATGAAATTTGTGTATGGATTTCACAGATTTTTATATTTTGTTCCAGGCCAAATTTCAACTTAACCATATCCTCTGGGATAAATGAAAACAGTTTGAAAATGTGAGTAAGGAACATAAAAATATCATATCAAAGCAGTTAATCCAACTTCCAAGAGGTTGTTACAATTTTTTGATAGGTGCAGAAAGTTGTACATTTACCCTGTATTTTCTCTTTCTACACAATATCTCTCCTAAATATATATTCGCTGTAAGAAGTCCGATGTTTTTTCTGTTAAGCTCAGTTTCATATCATCCTTCCGTCAGCAAATGGTTGTAATTTGCTTCCTAAATAGCACAATTATCTTATTTCATCTGCTACTATATCCATCTAATTTTTTATATCTATTGTCTTATTTGTTCTATCATATCTTGACATCTGTCTTGTATTTGTATTAATTCCAAATTTTTCTTTATGGTATTTAATATCATCTTCATTTTTTATACAAACTAAACAAAATCATCAGTAAACTTTAGCATGATAATCCTTTCAATCTTTACATCACACTCAACTTTTTTGCACAGCTTTTTAAATCCTAATTTTGCTTACAGTTTGACTAACTAATTTTATACTAGCTGCCCATTTTTCTTTTGAACTGCTACTCATTTTTTAAGATTCTTTGCTTTTATTGTAACCGTTTCATTGTTATATTGGTGATACGTTTTTGAAGTATCAGTATTGATGCAACTAAGGGAAATGGAAGCGGCTTCTAGGCGATATAAATAAGATAAGAAAGGGAAATTAACCCACCACATACCAAAGTGGATGGATGCGATGAGAGGGAACACTTATGCTGACAAATAACTACACAATATTTCGGCATCTGCCTTGTTCACAAGTAGAAAAACGGGCCATTAGGCTCGGAACGTGTGTACACAACAAACGTTACCTAATGACTAACCGAGTATTGGGGGAGGCTTGGGGAATGGCTAAGGAGAGGCTATGATATGGCCTTTTAAAACTTTAGTACCTTGCACCATCAATTTTATTTTATTTTTTTTTTTTTTTTTTTTTTTTTTTTTTTTTTTTTTTTGCTGTCATCATTCTTTCGACTGGTTTGATGCAATTCTCCATTCCATTGTGCTAACCTCTTCATCTCTACATACCTGTTACAACCCACATCTTTGATTATTTGCTTTAAATATTCTAATCTCTGTCTTCCTCTACAGTTCTTACCTTTGACTGTTCCCTCCACTAAGAAATTAACCTAACATGGTTGGGGGCGAGCTTAATTTCTAACCTCATCAAAATAATCCTGTCACCAAACTGTTCATAATAACTTGCCCATTTCCCTACTCTCTTATTCATTACAAAACCTACACCAGTAACTCCACTAACAGCTTTTGTGTTAATTATTGTGTGTTCACCAGACCAGAAATCTTATGAATCCTTCCGCTTAATTTCACTAATCCCGACGACATCTACAGTGGGTGGCCAAATTATTATACTCAATAGGTATTTTTTCAAAAGTATCCGTTTTAAGCAAAATTTTCGAAACACTACTGGCATCCAACATTTTTTTTAGATATTTCTTGATACCACAGACTTTCTTCAACATTTTGTGAGTTGGCAACACTTATTTCAAGTAATAATTTCGGAATTTACATGGCGGCCATGTTGTAAGCCATTTGTGTTCCCGTGTTTGGCGAGTGTAACACGAGGTTAGAGACGAGTGTTTTAATCATATTTTTATTGTAAAACCTGTTGTTTTGAGGTGAGTTATATTGCTTATTTTATGTTAGTTAAGAATAACATATATTTAATAATTTTTTTAAACGTTTCATGGCTGTTTTTGCACTTTTGTCATTCTAACCTCAAAATTTTGTTAATTTTTAGCTATGGGGAAGTGTTCAGATATTTCTCCTAAAAGAAGGTCGGAAATAAAAACACTTTTGTGTCATACTAATCATTCTCAAAGGAAGATAGCGGAATTAGCAGGCGTTTCACAATCTACAGTCCGAAATATAAAGAAAATGTTAGATGAGAACAAATCGTTATCGCCAAGACGTGTTGGTAAATGTGGAAGAAAAGTCTCACTACTCCAAGAACTGAGAGGGAAATAAGACGTGTAACCATAGAGAATCGTAGAAAGCCGCGAAAACTTATAAAAACCTTGTTACATGACGCTGGTGTAATGTTATCTGATAGAACATTACGGCGAAGACTAAAAGAACTCAATTTCAATTGCTGCCGACCTCTTAAAAAGCCAAAGTTGACCCAGGCGATGCGTGCTAAACGACTGGCATTTGCTACAATGTATAAAAATTGGACTGTAGAAGACTGGGAGAAGGTAAACATGTCTTTTATTATGCATTTTTTTTCACGTGTGAAACAAAATTCTTGACCTTCACATGATACTTTTGATATTTCAGGTGTGTTTTTCTGACGAATCATCCATTCAAATCCTTCAGGACAATTCCCAGTTTGTTCGTCGTAGGCCCCACGAAAAATTTGATGAAAGTTGCATTGTGGAGAGAGTAAAGCATCCTCTGTCCGTTATGATATGGGGCGTGATTAGCTCTAAGGGGAATGGTCGACTACATTTGGTCGAAGGCACTATGCGTCAAGACCAATACTTACAGGTTTTGGAAACCCGACTTCTTCCACAAATGGCAGAATGGTATCCAGATGGCAACTGCATCTTTATGCAAGACTCGGCGCCATGTCATAAAGCAAAAAAAGTCATGAAGTTTCTAAAAGACAATAAAATAACCCTCTTGGATTGGCCTGGAAATTCGCCAGACCTTAACCCTATTGAGAATGTCTGGGCGGTGCTAAAAAAAGAAATTTGCAAGGATAAAATTATTACTAATAAAAAAAGAATTAACAGAAAATATTATTACAGCATGGCACAGAACACCTGAATTACAAGAAATTTCCAAAAAGTGCATTGCCAGCATGCCGCAGCGTCTACAAAACGTGATTGCTCGAAAGGGAGGATTCACTAAATATTGATTAATATTTTTTTCTATTAATATAACATAATTCCTATGCTAAATTATGTTTTATTTATTTTTCCTTAATTCATTGCACCTATAAAGATAACAATAAAAATTATATCATAGGTCTATTAGTAGATTAAACATATAAGAACACACAAAACAATGTTTTTTTTTTTCAAATGAGTATAATAATTTGGCCACCTACTGTAACTTACGTCGTTCCATCTCCCCTTTTAAGTTTTCTAACCTACCTGTCCTTTTCAGACTTCTAACATTCCACACTCCGGCTCTTAGAATGTTTCTATCCGTTCTCATGACTCCTCCCTGAGTAGTCCCCACCCAAAGATCCGATTGGAGGACTATTTTACCTCCGGAATATTTTACCCAAGATGAAGCCATCATGATATATGTAATTTGAGGGGATTACATGTCCTCGGGATAACTTTGGGGCCTTTAATGCTGTGGTTTGCTGTTGCCTTCTGCATCCCCATGCCGCTGATCATTTCTGATTCATCTGCCTTTTGGGGCTTTTTCCAATCCCAAGGGCATGAATGGGCCGGGGGCTGCTCCCTGCTTTTCCACACTTCTTTAGGAGGCCATTGGTAAGCAGTGGGTGACTCCTTATACTGGGAATCTTTTAGTCTCAAAATCCTCATCCCTGCACATTCTAAATTAATAGTGACTTTTTCCAAGAGTGTAAATATTTCTTAATTTTTTAGCTTTTCATTTAACACTTTATGAGTCAATATGTTGACATTACATTGTCTTATGCCCTTAGTTATCATAATGCTTGATTACTTTGTAAAATTAGCTACAGCTCTAAATACAAGTAGACAGGCTCACACATGCCGTTTTTGGAAACTTATACTTTATTTTAGATTCATATCAATACACTAACATAAGTGATAATTTTTTTGAGGCAATTGAATTTAGTGTTATATTCAAGGCCAGTAGAAATCTTTGTCCTTTCAGAGAAATATTACTCAGACATTCCTTACATTTTAATATCAAAGAAAAAGTGTACATGAGACTTGCAAATCATATAAGAAAAACAAATAATGCAATATGAATTATCTGCTAACATACAATACTAGGCATTTTGTAATAGTAGCAGCAGCCATCTTAACATTTCTATCAACAGTCTTACCACGTTTGTAGAGTATGTATCCTCTTGGGGGGAGATGGAAGAGAAATAAGGCAGCTGGTGCACTGTTTATTCATAAGTACCTGGGTGACTGATCTTCACTCGGCATCTTTTGATTTCTGTTCACTATCCAAGATTTCGAGTAAAGTCTGATTAAAGTAAAAGGCTTGAATGCTTCCTAGGCATTTTGAGCTGCACAGATAACCAAAGGGAAGCTTAACTCACATCAGTAGGCTTACTGGTACCTGAAACTTCTATGTAATGAGGTTAGAGCCGTTTTCGAGAAACCAAATACTATCTCAAGTGAAGAGGTTAGGATTAGATACGGCCTGGACCAGAAAAAAAATCCACCAAAACCACTATGTCTATACGGTGGAAATGTTTCAATGTTTTATTTTGTTACTAATGGTTGTTGTTAGGTTGAAATACTGCCTGGTCCAGAAGAAATGTCGCCAAAAGCACAAGGAACTATACCTCTAACTGATTTTTTTCAAGAACATTTGTTCTTTATTTTCGATATGTTTCATCGAGTTCTATAAGAATTCATCATCGGATTGTGACGTCACCATAATGATAGAACATCATCAGTGCTAAATTCATTCACCCCGATAAAACTGTGCTCATATCTCGCGTGGTAGTATTTAATGACAAACTAACACCCACTTTTTATGGTCACCGGTAATATTATTTTCAAAGAAGTTTCTGTAAAGTATCACCTCTGACAAAACCAATGATAAATTTTTAATTATCTTCCTTTTTAAATGTTTTACAATTAAACTTTCAGTGCTAATATTTCCATGGGTCAGCCAGTATACAAGAACTGTTGGTTGAAATATTTTTTGAAATCAAAGAGAAACTGTTTGTAGGCTTTCTGGTACCTGAATTGTCTACGAGATGGCACTAGTGCCGTTTTTGAGATATCGAGTGAAAAAATTGTTCGTATTTTGTAAACTCGCTTTTTTGTAGGGAAGACAACTATTTAGGCAATCTTAAAAGTCAAAACGTTATCTAAATATCAAATTTCATCCAAATCGGCATAGCCGTTTCCGAGATCTGAAATATATATATTTATACAGGAGTTGCTCGTTTAAAGATATAAGATATTGTGTTTGAACAGTAAGAATGTTATTGGATCAGTGCTTATGACAACCTAAATTCAATAGGTTGAATTGACTTTGAAACAATGACATTTAAATACTGGGTTGTAAAAAAAAAAAAAAAAAAATCACAATTTTTTCCATAATAGTAAAAAATCTTTGCTTTCTTGAAAAAATTAAACTAATCATATTTTTTCATATATTTTTTTAAAATATTAAATATTATCTCTGAAAATCGAAATGCGTTTGTAGGTGACGGAGAAGAGGAGATTCCCCTCACTTTGTTTTGACAGCTGATGCCCAAAAAATGTGTTTATATGAGTTATTTAGCCTGTTTTGCTATAAAATTAAATAAAAATGCTTGGTGGAAAACATAACATGTTAACATAATAAGCAATTTATGAGGTAGCAAAATGGACAGTTTAGAGGAGTTCAAGAGTTCTGTGGGGTACAATCGAATGTTGTTTATTTTTTCATGTTGGACAGAATCAGAACTGAGGTAAACTATTTCCTCTCCAGGTAACAAATTGGAAATGACTTATCATTAATTGTTGTACAGTCACCAATTTTGGACATAAAATTGCCATTGAATAGAATAGCAAAACATTTTTTTCATTGATTTCTGTGGCCTTGAATATGCTGGTAATAATATAACAATTTATAACATCTGTTTATAATACATCAAGATTTAATTCATTGTATTTGTGTGATAGATTACACTTATGGAAAGAATTAAACAACTCTGACCAACAGCTGTTATGCATGTTAGCTAAACTGACAGTAGGTGAAACCTTCTAAATTCTTTAAAGAATGTAAACAACTCCAACCGATAGCTGTCATGCATCTTATTCAAGCAGATTGTTAATAGATTGCACCATCTACATTCTTTATGCAAATACAGTTTTTAATAAAGGTTTTCAATGAAAACATTAATTTTAAACTATTTGTTTATTTCTCATCATTAGTGTGAAGAATAATCTTAAAAATGTCATCTCAGTCATTAATTTGGTGAAGTACTAAGGGAGCTATGGCATATCAACATAAAAACACCTTTGAGAAATAATGTATAGATGATATTTTGTAAGCACCTTAGAATTTTGTTAAATTCTATCTTCTCACTTTTAAGTATAGGGGGGGAAGCTAACTCTATAGTAACAGATAGTTTCATTGCTTATATAGGTTAGGAGAGGGATGCTTTATATAGCATGCTGTTACTAGGACCAAACTGACTAAATAAACCATTTCAGAAGCAGTAAAGATATATAAAAGTTAATAAAAGGCCTAAATAAACTTTCTATGATAGTAAGAAAATATTATTTTGGTAGGAAATAGGTTAATTCACATTAATTTGATTTTCAAACAATAAACTCTGCAATGGGTCAATTTCACTATTTCTAAACCAATTTAAACGCAGTAAAGACTGTCAGTATTTAATAAAAGCCATATATAAACTTTGTATTACAGTAAACAAACTCTATGTCAATCCAAAATAAAATAATCAATAATAATTCAATTTGGAAACAATGAACTTCTGCTATATGAGCATTTCATCATTTCTAGACCGTTTTGAAAGCGATAAAGTAACTCAACATTTAATGAAACAACTAAACTAACTTTTTATAATGATATAAAAACCTCATACTAACCTGAAGTAAGATAATCCATAGTAATCCAGCTAACCAAACAATAGATTTTTGATATATGATATTTCACTATTTCTGGATTCTTTTAAATGAAATAAAGTAATTTTAAAGGAACAATAATTTAAAAGAAAGGTAAATTGACTAAACTCCTGTAGTTTCTGGACGTGTAAATAACTTAAATAAATTTTTAAACACTTCGTTGGATGCACTTCACTTTTAACATTTTTTTTATCACAGTATCCTAGTAAGCTTTCGAAATAAAAAGTAAATTTCTTGAAAGAACCAAAAATCTAGTATCACATAGATTAATTTCAGACCATTCCATGCAGCAGAACAGATTTTATAAAGATTTTAGAAATTATTTCGTCATGAAACCATGTGCTCGGCTTAGGAATTTATTACAACCAATCGAACTTAGACACAGATATAAAACAACTTTCAAAATACGTAATTTAATTCAGAGAAAATTCTGGTAATTTTACTTTTTCAATAAAAGCAATAGAAGAAAAGTTGTTAATTAAAAACCATATGCTATTTTTGGAAATCTTGTCAAAGCTGTAACTTCACTATCCAGGCATCAATCTCGATAAAACTTACATCATTAAACTCGGGAATTTTTGGAGAACACGTTGACATTAATTTTATTTAAGTAATTTGCGATTCAGTAGAAATGACGAAATTGCACAAATTTAAGCGAACTGATATTTCCCCAAGTCGGAAACAGGTCGTGTCACTACGCGAAGGTTAAAATAGACATTTAAAACTAACCACTTAAAAATACTCACTGAATATCCATTGATCTTCTATTATATAAGTCTAAACACTGTCAGCCTTTAATTGCTTTTTATCCACTTGGTTATTGAATTGGCTGGGGCATATTTTGGCTAGGCCGCAGCAGAAAGTTGTGTTTCGGCTGTGACGTCTTTGACTATATATAAACTCATACGTACATGTTACCACATCCTTCTCTTTTTCCGCGGAGCGTTATGTGAGTGAATCTGTGTCAGTCTTGTGTCGGGGCGGGAGGAAATCTGTTGAAGGTGAAGCTACCGAGTCGGCCATGTCGGGACTTTGGTGTGATAGCCTGCGAGGATAACTGTTAACTTGAACTTTTAAATTTACATAAGAGGTGCGGTCGGTAAAATTTCTCTCCACAACCTTCAATAGTTTGGAAAAGTCTGTTCGATTGCCTACTCAACTGTGTAATGCTATTTTTGAACTTGTGATTTCTTTTAAATAAACTTCAAATTTTTTCGAGTAAAGTGGACTTGTGATTTCATAGTAGACAGTAGACCTTTTTTAGATTTGTGGTTTAGTAATAGATCTAGTGGCGACCTTTAGGCATTTTAGTTGAGTTACTGTACGGTTACATGGTCAAATTCAAATTATTTTATGAACTTTCCGCAGAACTTTGAATCCACATGAACTGTTAGTTGAGGCACTAGGCGATACTACAGCCCCGGTATCAGCCTTGGGTCTTACAATTTATATCCCAGTTTTGCAAGGTGTACTGATTATTTGAAACCTCAGCAATCACTTGTAATAACCCTGTAGCATATACACATGAAAATAAAGAGAATAAAATTGCTTTGAGGCAATGAAAATATTTTAAAAAATGGTAGGGGAAGTAAACACATTACTTACAATAAGCCTGACACACACACTCATGTTTGTCGGTCGTTTTGCTTGTACAGTCTCAAGTTGTAATGCAAGACGTAACATTTGACGGAATACATTTGAGCCCGCAAACACTCCATCTACTACTTTACTTTGCTGTCAGTTGCTAAATGTCAATATGGCTGACACACAGAAATTAGTTGTTGCTGCGGCTATTGTTCTGATGATTAAAAAGAAAAAAAGGAACAGAATTAAACAGAAATGGTCAAAGCAGTGGTTATTGAAGCGAGCACAATTTAGTCACATCAATTTACTAAATGCAGAACTTGAAGACTGATTTAATTACGTTCGCATGAACGAAGAAACCTACCTCGAGTTACTGGCACTCCACATATTAAAAGGAAAGAAACTAGAATGAGAAAGGCACTAACACCTCATGAACGTCTTAGTGCTACATTGCATTTTTTTTAGCAACTGGTAGATATTACGAAGATATAAAATTTTCTTGTGCTATATCCGCCCAAGCTTTGGGGAAAATTATACCAAACACTTATGCTGCTATTTATGGGGGATTAAAAAAGTAATAGCTCAAGGTAAATATTTTATTGTGCTCTTTTTACAGGTACATTAAATAATAATTGATGATAAAAAATTAAATATCTGTAATTAATACTTATCATTCCCAATTAAATATTACCAGAACATTGTAAAATCAATAAATTCAGTTAGAAATTCATGAGACAGTAGTCTAATATCAGTCAGTCTCTACTAAGCAGACGTAATGCAAAGACGGAAATACGCACACACACACACACACCGTTTTGCTGGACAGCAAGTAGGAACATGCACGGAAAATCAAAAGCATTCTTCATGCCTTCAATTCAAACAATTGACTGAATACAGCAATTAAGTCGATCAACTCATCCCCCATACACACTCCGTCTTGCATTACTGTACAAGCAAAACGATCTGCAAGCATGAATGTGTGTGCCAGGGTACAGACAAAGTCAGATCACTGACAAACAAATTTTACAATATTTCTATTTTAAATCTTATTCATGTGTGGAGATGAGACATATGGCTAGGGCACTGTGTGTGTACTCGGAGACCTAACACAGTACTAAACCCGGATGAATGGTGACATTAATTTTCTTCCGTTAGAAAGTGATTAATCTTAATGATGCTAGCTGCCAATATGATGTGGAAGGGAGAACTGTCCTCTAACAGCCAGTTATGTGTTGAATCCTATGGTGAGTTGTAAGCATCCAGTACCATTGCCATATGTCCCATACAAATCTTATATCTTTAAATGAGCAATTCTTTTTATATGTATATAGTAACCAGGTAATAATGGGTGGTAAGTAGCAAATACGAATTATAAAATAGGATAACAAACTGAACCACCACTTACTTTAGATGATGGTTGCATGGAGTGAACACACACAAAAGACAAGAACAAGAATAAAAGTGTATATTTCGGATCTTGGCCCTTTGTCAAGAGGAGAACATTATGGGAATGGGTGCTATAGGAGATCTTCTCACAGAATTTCTGTTCATTTCACTACCATATTTTGTAATTCCTATGTGTGGGGATATATATAATAACAATGAGCAGGAAAAAGCTTTAAGGCAATAAAATTAAAGAAGGATAGGGAAATATGACCCAACACTTACCACAGATGAAGGCGGCTGGGACGACGAACAAAAAACAAACACAAGAGAAGTGCAATATTTCGGCCTACAGCAGCCTTAAACGTGCAGAAGGTGAAGCACCAGGCGCCGTCACATGTGTACACATAGTCGGCCGTCTGTGTACACATGTGACGGCGCCTGGTGCTTCACCTTCTGCACGTTTAAGGCTGCTGTAGGCCGAAATATTGCGCTTCTCTTGTGTTTGTTTTTTGTTCGTCGTCCCAGCCGCCTTCTTCTGTGGTAAGTTTTGGGTCATATTTCCCTATCCTTCCTTAATTATATATATATATATATATATATATATATATATATGTGTGTGTGTGTGTGTGTGTGGTATCTCAGAAATGGCTCTAATGATTTGAATGAAATTTCGTATTTATCTAAATAGTTGTCTTCCCTGCAAAAATGCAATTTTACCACAAAAAGAAAGTAATTCTTGTATTTGATATCTCAGAAACAGCTCTAATGCCATCTTGTAGAAGTTGCAGGTACCAGTAAGCCTAGTGATGTTAGTTAAGTTTCTCTTTGGTTACAGCAAGGAACTCTTATATCTTTAAACGAACAATTCTTGAATATTATCTGATCTGTGCGAATATTTCACACAGTATTGTGGTTAATCACTGAATGGTAATATAATAATGTGGAAATAAGTAGAAGCAAGTATATTTATCAACTAAAGGTATTTTATTTTGAAGAGTAGTAATAAATATCACTTTAATTGTAAAAAAGTAATTATCATTAAATACTACACGTTTAATTATAAAACATAAAAAAGTAGATATTTAAAAAATAGATATTGGCTTTGTCAGGTGTGATTTTTTTTTTAAACTTCTTTACTTTAAAAAACTTCTTTTAAAACAATATTAGCAGTTATAATGTGATCATTGTTTACTTTTTGATCATGTGTGTCTTTAACACAAACATAAATATTACTGAATCTACGAACATGTGAAAATGCCACACATACAGGTGTCCATATGAAAAAACAGGTTCAGGCAAATACAATCCTGCGCTTTGAAGCATCTTATCTTGTGCTTTATTAATAGTAGCGAAGGTTACTTTTATTGGGAATTGTTTTCTTATCAATTGGAAAAGCCGTATGATCTCGAAAATTGTTCTAGTGGTTTGGATGAAATTTTGTATGTAGACAATGTTTTGCCTTTCAAGTTTGCAATACGATTTTACAAAAAACAAGCAATTCTTGTATCTTGGAAATAGCTTTAATCTCATCTCATAGGTACCAGTGATGTTATCATGCAAAATCTTGCTCATTGACAGAAATCGAAAGTTGCCGAACGAAGATCGGTCACCTTGGCACTAATTTATATGTTCTATAGGAGTTTATATGATACAAACTTTCAGGGATGAGGAAGATGTCAAATCTATTAAGAGATAAGGAATTTCAACTGAGTTACAGGTTTAGTGGCCAAAATTGTTTCAGTATACCTATGAAAGTGAGATAAGAAAAATTATTAATGTTTGTGTTTAGATTAATAATTTCATTTATCTGCATTCTTTAAAAATGATAGAAATACTGTTCCCTGCTCCAAGTTTTGTTGTACTCCTGCTGTTGTTCTAATAATGCCACCGGTTGCAAGAATTATTACCAGGAGATCCTGTTCATTCTTAATAGGTCTCTTGTACACAAGACATTTGATAGTAAACTCAGTTGGACTGGACACATTGTGCAGGTGATTGGGAGAGGGAAAACGAGGGGATGTTTCTGGGCAGTGAGGTAATTGGGGTATAAAACCATGGTGAGACCATTGCTTGAATATTGTGATGTTGTATGGGACCCAAACTTGGAGTATCAAATTTACGACTTGGAAGGGTTACAGAAGAGGGTAGCCTGATTTTGTTGTGAAAATCACCACAGAACACAATCAGAAACCGATTTGATTAAGAATCTGGATGGAAAGTCCTTAGAAGAAAGTAGGCGGATGAAGAGATTGCTTGGAGTGTACAAGGCGTATATTGAAGATGATGCATGAATGGATATTAGCAGAAGAATTAGGAGAAATGAACATAACCACTAGGAGGCACTTGATTTCAGACCTAAGGGTGTGAGAAGATTTTCTTTTGCAGAAAACGCTCACAATGTGTGTATACTACAGTATAATTAACCAGTTTTGTATGCTTGCCATTTCCAACTGCAGTAGAGCATCGATAATCTGAACGTCAATAATAAAAACGACATTTTAACTTTTTGTTTTAATGAACTGTGCACTATTAAACAGAGATATCAACTTTGTAATTGTAGGCTTCTGCGGCCAACAGCACACTGGGTTTGATGTTGAACATTTGTTGTAACCATGAAGTGAAAACAATTTTTCCTGTGTGCCGGTAGTTTTGAGTTGTTTTTTTTTTTTAATCTGAAACCCGTCATATTCGTCCTGAGTCTTTGTTATTGGATTGTTGTGTTGGTAAGTTCTGTTGACTTTAGTATCTCATACCAACACTTTATGTGTATAATGGCTTTGTGTTCATCTTCTAAAAGAAAGCATAAGTGTTTTGAAAGTGCATCAAAAGAAAATAAGAGACTTCTTTTGCTTGGAGTATGCAAAATTATAAAGTACTTAATGTAATTTTAAGGGGGGGGGGGGGAACTGTACAAATCAAGAACCCGAAAAAATCAATAATCTGAACCACCCCGGTCCCTATTAGTTCAGATTATCAACACTCCACTGTACATTATTTTTATCTCTCCATAACAGCTCTACTCTGAATAAAATGGTCCACAACAAATCTGTCTAGTCTCTGGGTTTAACATGGGTGCACATTCTGATGTATCCATAAACATCAACATCTTTCAGCATGACTAAGGGTTTTGCCCAATTTTATCTATTTATTTGTTTACTGTTGTCCTTTGCTTTCAACTCCAGCAAGTGAGGGGCTTACTTTGACTTTCCTTTCTTAATTAAATCTTATAGCTTGTGATAGACACTCTTCCACGTATCTATAATATTATAAATCTGTAAGTGAGTTGCATGTGTCTGAGAATTTGAAATCATGAAAAAATTACTGCAACAATTGATTGTCTTCAAATTTTGAGAGCTTATTGACCAGATTAATATCTGCAAAAATAGCTTTGAATTATATGTATTGGGGAACATAGCAAGAAATTATAATCATTTTGTGATAGGGGAAATATGGGACATGGATCTCTCTTTATTTGAGACGAGCACTCCTTTCAAGATAAATGATCACACAACGACAGTGCTTGGATTCTGTTTTATTTTTTGTCTTTCGTTATTATCTTCAGTCTTTGTATACTAAAATAAACAGAAAACATGAATCAACTGTAATAAGAGTTTTAAAACAAATAGTTCATTTGGGAATTGTTGCTATCAAATCACATTTTACCGACATCAGATAACCTCCTACTTCATAGCAAGTAGTATCACCTTTACTGATTGCTTTTTACAGATATCGAATACACTGCTTTTCAGAGATCTAAACCAAAACGTTATGACACATTCAATGACGTGTTTTGTTTAACAGTGAGAAAAATAACGCACTTGGTAAACTTAATAGTTCGGTAGTAGAAAATATAAATCAGTTCTATAGTAAAAAGTAAAATGGTGATTATGTACTTCAAAGCCCATCAGAAATGATGGGTTGAATGCAGTGCTTTGGCAATTTATTTTTTGTAGTTGCTTAATCAAATAGAATTGCTATACATATAATAAGCAATTCTGTCATGTATGACGCCACCTTTCACGCCATGGCATCACTCTATGACGTCACGCAATGACATCACTCTTTACCCCATTGTTCTTGGTTAAGCGCGTTCTTTCATAACATTTCTGTGCATCCACGAATAAATTAACCGACAGAACACTGAAATAAAAATATGTATTGCGTTTAAATTGTCATATCAATCATTGGATACTTATATTTAAGTATTATTCTTTTGATAAATAGAAATGTCCTTTAAATTCTTTGTCCGTAGATATGTAAGATAAAATTTTTAATTTTCAAACATCAATGTTAGTGAAAGCTTTGATTAGATTGTTACTTAGCATTCGTCAGAATTACAACTGGCATTTGACGCTACAGCAGAGGGCATGAATAATTTAGATTTTTTTTTTTTTTCAAAATAATTTAAACTGTGCCCTATTATTGAAATTATTAAATAGTCTGAACGTTGCAAACAGATTGCGAATTGTGCAGCCGACATTACAAATATAACATGGCATAATGTAAGTTGCAATGTAGTCTTGACGGGTGTACCGCCAGATAGTGTTCTGGAAACACAATATTTCGATGGCTGGCTCTGTCTTCTTCTTCAGGTGTAGAGACATCTGCACTAGTCGGCTGACCCACAGATACTGAGATAGTTTGGGTGCCGCTCTTCCTTATATACATGTCCGCGTCCGGCGGCCGCGTGGCCTCGGCGAAGGCTTACTATGAGCCAGGTCCGCAACCAACTGGCGGCTGGCTGCCCGTGGGCGTGGCGAAGGTTCTTGTTCCAGCCCGAGCTAATATAGAGCCCTCTACGGTGGCAGCTGGACGGAAGTACAACGTTCTCTGCGGATATTTGCCAAGGCAGGTTTCCATGCCTCACTGAGACATAGACCACTGTCTCTGTTAAATGTGTCGGCCA
Source organism: Vandiemenella viatica (assembly GCA_031002005.1). Lineage (NCBI taxonomy): Eukaryota > Metazoa > Arthropoda > Insecta > Orthoptera > Morabidae > Vandiemenella > Vandiemenella viatica. The sequence continues at coordinate 67,254,704 of CM061914.1, forward strand.
GTCGAATTTCGATCGCTTCTTTGATGACAGGTTCCCAAAAATGTGATGTTCTAGCCAATATCCTAATGTTATTGAACTCTACTTTATGGCCATGGTCGTACACATGCTTGGCGATTGCTGATTAGCTATACTGTCCCAAGCAGAGGTGGCGTTTATGTTCTTCACACCGGTTTTCTATGGTGCAGATCGTTTGACTGATGTAGGTCTTTCCACACTTGCACGTTATGCTATAAATCCCCGGAACTCTTAGGCCAAGATCATCCTTGACTGAACGGAGGTAGTCCCGTATTTTAGCTGGTGGTCGGTAGAAAGATTTTATACCATGTCGTGCGAGGATTCTGCCGATTTTCCCCGAGGTGTTTCTGGCGAAAGGCAGAAAGGCGGTGGCCTTGGGCGTTTCTTCCTGTTGGACTGGAATTTTCCCTGGCTTACGTTCAATTGCCCTTTCTATTTGCCTCTCGGAGTAACCGTTCCGCCTGAAGACAGTTCTCAGCTGTTCCAGTTCTTGTGGCAGGCTGTCTTTGTCAGCAATTGCTCTAGCCCTGTGCACAAGAGTATTTAAAACAGTGTTGTGCTGCACAGGATGGTGGAAACTTGTGGTGCCCAGATACTGGTCTGTGTGGGTACATTTTCTGTATACACTATGCCCCAGTGTTCCATCCGGTTTTCTTTTAATTAAGATGTCGAGGAAAGGTAGGCGACCGTCCTTTTCCATTTCCATAGTGAACTTTATGCTAGGATGAATTCCATTCAGATATTCTAGAAACTCATGTAAAGTCTCGATTCCATGGGGCCACACCACAAAATGTATCATCAACATATCTTTAAAAACATGTAGATTTGAGAACTGCTCCCTGCAGGGCTTTCTCTTCGAAATGCTCCATGTATAAGTCGGCGATTACAGGAGAAAGTGGAGATCCCATGGCAACCGCGTCCACCTGTTCATAGTATTTCCCTAAGTATGTGAAATACGTGGATGTCAGTACATGTTTGAAAAGGTCCACAATGGCTGGTTCAAACTGGTGGCGTATCAGCTCCAGTGTATCCTTCAATGGGACGCGGGTGAATAATGAGACGACGTCGAAGCTCACCATTATATCTGAATCCTTCAGTTCCATGGTCTTGATAATCTTGACAAATTCCGTGGAATTTTTGACATGGTGTTCGCAATGGCCGACTGATGGACTTAGAAGACGGCTCAGATATTTAGCCAGCGGGTAGGTTGGAGCTCCGATGTTGCTGACGATTGGTCTTAGAGGTACGCTTTCTTTGTGTATCTTCGGCAGACCGTATAGCCGAGGTGGTCTAGCAGCACGAGGTCTGAGCTTCTTATTGGTCTCTTCAGAAAATTCGGCCTACTTCAATAAAGCCGTAGTCTTCCTCTCAATCCTGCTTTGAATGAAAGAAGTTCCAAATTGATCGCGATCTATGTGACCTAAACCGCAATTAAGTATTATGTGGCATAGCATAAGTCATTGAAATTTATTTTTAGCATCCTTCATTTTCATTGGGGTCGTTATTTCAGCCGATGTAAGCTGTGTCCGCCGTTAAAACATTGATCTTTATCACAGGTAATAAGAAAGAAAGGTGTGAGAACCTGTGAAGATTTGGAATCAAGTTTATATCGTGATGCATGATGACACTAGCATGCGATACGGGAAAGGTATTAATTCACGTGTGATTGAAGCTTTGCTTTTCTAGCAGCAATCTTAACTGAGTTGGGGTTAGGCTGAAATGTATCCTGGACCAAGTTGACAACTGAAGCTTTTTTTACAGCTCAAGGGGCGATAAGTAACAATGAGCTTTATTTTATAACAATTCTAGTTAGTTAAGCAACTGCAGAGAAATAAATTACCATAACACTCTGTTAAACCCGTCATTTTTGACCGGCTTTGGGGTCAGTTATTAAATAATGCACATGACCATGATTTTGTAATGTACATTGTTGGTTGTACATGCTATTGAGTTAAAGGCAACAGCAATATGGAACTAATAAAATTAAAAAATTTTTATGAACACAAAACCTTATGCTATGCTGTGTAAATTATAAAACTAAATCCATTCTGCCTTGTGCTGTGATAAAGTGTGTCAGTTGTCATTCTGGTCCAGGTTGCATTTCAATCTAACTATAACCTTCACTAATATTGCCATAAAAAATCGTAGCTTCTTTCACATATGCTTTAATATATTCATTGTATTACAATCAAAACTTGACTCATAGGAGCCACTTACTTGTGGGTAAAATAATGTCAATAATATAGCATCAGTGAAAGCCAACCTCCATATAAGATTAGTTTTAATCCGTGCAAATTTCTATTCTAAAGCAAAACTAATTGATAGAATCAACATATTGTCAAAGTGAGACCAGTATCCAAAACAGCAAATGATTATTTTTTTGTAGAAGATAATTATTATTGAAATTGCAGAACATAAATAAATTTTTATTATTACAATATTTGTTACTATTACTGTTGTTATTATTATTGAACAAAACTCTCATACAATAACAAAATTCCAAGCAGACGAAGTCAGGGGTAAGTGCTAGTCCACTATATTTTTGCCAATGCAAATCTCTTCCATAAACATAATTAATATTTACCATTTATTTCTGTTCCACTTGTCCAGCTTTAATGACTACGCTATCCACAATCAAAACATACTGAAACTCAATCTTTGTTGTCTTGATCAGGAAGTAATTTGTTTAAAGATTTATACAGCTATAATCTCAAGAACTTTTAATCCTGAATATAGTTGGTTAATACAGTTAGATGAACATTGAACTTGCGATACTTTAAAAGTTGGAACATGCCCACTGTTAGTGATTAAGCTTGGGTTTTAAATTATTTTGTCATTGGAGAAAATTTTCAGTCCATATATTACACAAGTAGAAGGATTTTGTTAAGATGCTATAAATATTGTGCATTATTTAAAGTATGTAATGTCTGAAGTTTATGTTTTTTTTAGATTCTGTATAATGGGGGAAAAGGAAATAGATTTTGGAGAGCTATCGAATGATGCCAGTTTGAAGAAACGTGTTACAGATTTGCATAACAGCATGAAGAAATTTGGTGATCATCTGCAGCTTGCATGTGAAAAGGACATTTACTCCAAATTGAGCACTGAGGATCGTGTGAAATATGACTTATTCCTTGCATATTCTATGACAAGTGTATTTTGGTCATATTTACGTACCCAAGGACTTGATCCAACAAAACATTCTATTAAGGGAGAGATTGAGCGTGTCCGCAATTACAGCCTCCGTGCTCGCCAAATACACGAGAAGCGGACCATCATGCCACGGATTGATCAGGCTGCAGCCAAAAGATTTGTCAGAAGTGGTCTCTGGCAACCAAAAAACCGTGAAGAGCAAGAGCAAGAACAAGAACAAGAATTATCTGATTCATAGTGACAAAATTTTATATTGTTAATGTTCCATTTTTACTCGATGAGGATAGTTGCAAAACTCATTCATGTTGATTTTATTATTTTTGTTTTGTACGTGAAATAAATAAGGAAAATGTTTCCTTCAGCTAAATTTCTTTTTACTGCCAAACAATCCCAGTGCCGTTTTTAGTATTTCCAAAATGGTAAGACTTAACCCAAATAATAATAATCTTAAAAAATTTAAAAATTGTTGAAGGCTTCTCTAATAATTTGTATTTTAGCATTTGACTGGTGAATAGATTAAAATATTTTTTTTTTTATAAATGTTTGAGTATTTTTCCCATTTTCTCAATATGTAATGAATTAATTGTGGGCTCCATATGAAAAATTGTATATTTGGCTGCATAAATGAGAGTGGGATTGTGATAAGACATGAAAATGACACAAACACTATTGAAATAGTCTAATTATTGGTCATATATCCCTTCTTCAGCACTACAACATGGGTAACACAAGCCAAATGTTTTAGTATCTAGTTCTACTAATCAGGAAAGGTTACATGCCAGGTAATTTCAATGATTCAAGGGTGTTTGTATCATTTTTGTGTCTCGATGCCATCCTGATGACATCTATGGTAAGAGCTGGTTTATTTTTCAATCCTAATTTTTATGTTTGTTTTGCTTCCATTGTTTCCTTGAAACCTATATAAATACATTATCTGTGTTGTTTAATGTGGTTTTAGATGAAGTCACTGAATTCATTCAGGGATACGGAATCTGGCAGAGTTAAAGGTGATCATATAAGCAAATGACATAATGATATGGGAGGAGACAGACCATAATGTGGAAAGAAAACTAAGAAACTGGGTGACAGCAGTGGGGAAAAATAGCCTGGAGATGGATGTGGGAAAAATCAAAGTAATGAAGATGTCAAGAAACACTAGACCATTAAAGTAAGCTTCACTTCACGGCAAGAAGTTGCAATGTACAGAGTATTTGAAAAACAAGGTAACTACTAACAGAAAGTTGTCAGAGGAAATAAAACAGAGAACAATTAAGAGCTGACAATTTTGTCATCTGGAGGTGGAACGAAGGGAAGGATACCAAAATCTGACAAATATACTACCAATCAATATTGATATATGGCCCTGATATCCTGACTTTAATGAGGAGAATTATCAGCTGACATAAATGAGGTTTCAGAGAGTGATAGAGAATCTCCCAAGAAGGAATAGTATCAGAAATAATTCCAGACCACACAGTAACTGGCCATGACACCAGTAATTTTAATTCTTGCTTTACTCTCCATGCTTTCAGAGGAGCCCCTCTGAATTCAGAAGGTGGGAACTGGCCTACCAATATATACTGGGCATCTGGCACCCACCATGTCTCAACTTAAGATAAATGCCCAATGGTCACTCCAACCTTTCCTTCTCTCTCTTCTCTCCTATTTTCTACCTTCTTCCACTCCCCACTTGCCTTACCTAACTAGATCCACTGAAAACCGGAGGTGATGTTAAACCTCCTTTTTTCTGATTTATAATTTATGTGTTTTTATTTTTGTTTATTTATATGGAGTAAGTAAAGCCAGTTTTACATTGAGTGACATTTTTGTTCTGTTGTTTGGCAGCTGATTACAAAGCCAAAAATTGCATGGTCATTAAAATTTGTTACAAATGGAGGGAATATTTTGCAGTGACTATGCTTAAATTATGTGGCATTTTTGGTCTGAGAAATGTGCCATATGAAATGGCTGTTCAAAGACTGCTTAAAAAATTTGAACAATTGGGAACAATTATGGCCAACAGAACTGACTGTCCACATGCCAGCAAGTCAACTGAAAACATTGTTGCCATGAGCAACAATATGGCTGAATTCTCTGAAATGTCAGTTTACTATGTTTTGTTTGAAAGTAAATATTTATAAAATACACTCATTTATAATTTAAATAGGTGTATTTAGACCTCAATATTATTTCTGTTTTTTAATTTGTTGCTTTAAGTAACTTTTTATTTCTTTTAAAACTTTATTTATTTATTCGAGGATTGCATGCACCAATGAAGTCGAGGGTTATGCTGGCAGTAGTATAGCTACCAGCAGGGCCTCCCATGCCGGACAGGCCTTGATGGAGTTGCCAGACGAGTTGTGTCCCACAACGTATCAGCGTAGATGGGACTCTGGAAGTCGTAGCGAATACAACCCATCTAGGGGAAGGACACCATGAGGAAAAATCCTGGTCCTCCAGTTATGCAACAGGCCAGCACCCTGTCCAGGTAAAATAAAGTGCAGGCTACAGGTCTCAGTAAGGAGCCTCTGAAGCAGGATAGATCTCTGGGAAAACAATTTAGGCAACAGAAATACATTATGAATATGGCAACTTGGAATATTCAGGGTTGGGTACAAAATAGATAGAAGTTTTTGAAGAACTAGAAAGAATGAAAATTGATGTAGCTATTTCAACACAGACAAAGAAAAAGGAGAAACATGATAGGCTGGTACAACAATTTTTATAGTGGCGTAAGTAAAAGTGATCGAGAAAAGATCAATACATCATATATTTTCAAAAAATATATAAAAGGCTGGCAAGAAGTAGATGAGAGAATAATGTCTTTAGACCGAGCATGACAGTGAAACAGCTAGCGTTCTGGCCTCGTATTCGAGAGGACGGCGGTTCGAATCCTTGTCCGGGCATCCAGATTTGGATTTTCCATGATTTCCCAAATCACTCCAGGCAAATGCCGGGATGCTTCCTTCAAAAGGCCATGGCCGAATTCCTTCCCATTCCTTGCCCCCCATCCTTTCCCGTCTCTAAAGACCTCGCTGTTAAGAGACGTAAAGCAGATATATATAACTTTAGAACTGAAGATTAATGGACATGAAATTGTAATAGTGGGGGTGTATGAACCTGCAGATAATAGAAACCAAGGATGATTTTTATCAAGATTTGATGAAGGTTCTGGATGATGTGAATCCTCGGAAAGAAATAATATTAGTGGGAGACTAATGGTCATACACGGAAAGCACAAAACAATAATGAGGTTAGCAGATATGGGGAAAAAGTAATAAATGATAGTGGTAACAGATTGACACGTGTGAAACTTGCACACTAAAAATTATGAATGGCTTCTATCCACATAAAATTATTCATAAATTTACTTGTTCGGAACCCACAAAAAAGGTTCACTCTGTAATTGATAATATAATCCAAAAACAGAACTTTCAGTTAACACATGATGTGAGAGGGTATAGAGGTGTGGAATGTGGTTCAGACCACCTCATGGTTCAAGCAAAAGTTCTTGATAAGTATAAAGCAAACAATGGATCAAACCAAAGTATTGAAGAAGATAAAGTTAATATATTGGAAACAAGGAAATATAACTTAGCTTGAAAGACGAATATACACAATCTTATATATATATAAAAATAGATGTGTTTTTTCCTATATTTCACTTTTCAGCCACCACTACCTAGCACAGATCACTGATGTTTGTGGGTGGAAGTAGCATGGAGTTTCCTGTCGTGCACAACGTAGGCCGAATGCCAATAGCTGTGGGGATGTGGGAGATATGATTAAAGTTGGTCAGTGCAGGGCGTTTTCATATTTCGACCAAAAATTCGTATCTCCGTATACTTCGCTTTCCTGCCACAACTACACAACATAGACCTTTGGTGTTTGTGTGTGGTAGTAGAATCGTCTTTCCGGTCGTGCACTGTGGTTCTTAGATGTCGGTAGCTATGGGGGTGTGGGAGATATGGGGGTTTAAAGTGGTTGACCTGTGGCAATTTCATACTTCTGCCAAAGACAAAAGTGTCATGGTGTATCACTTTTCAGCGAAAACTATAGATCACAGATAACTTGCGTTTGTGAGTAGTAGTAGCACAAAGTCACCATTCGATCACAACAGCGGCCGAATTTCAGAAACTGTGGTACTGTGGTAGATATGGTGGATGTAAGTGGCCGACCAAGGATATTTTCGTATTTCGACTGTCTCCGCATATGTCACTTTTCTGCCACAACTACACAGCATAGAGCATTGGTTTTTGTGTTTGGTAGTAGAATCGTATCTCATGTAGTGCACTATGGTTGTCAGATGTCGGTACCTGTGGGGGTGTGGGAGAAATGGGGGTTGAAAGTCGTCGACCTGTGGCAATTTCATACTTCTGCCAAAGACAAATGTGTCATGGTGTATCACTTTTCAGCGAAAACTACAGGTCACAGATAACTGGCGTTTGTGTGTAGTAGTAGTACAGAGTCACCTTTCGATCACAACAGCGGCCGAATTCTAGAAACTGTGGTAGATATGGTGGTTGTAAGTGGCCGACCAAGGATATTTTCGTATTTCGACTGTCTCCGCATATGTCACTTTTCTGCCACAACTACATAGCATAGAGCATTGGTGTTTATGTTTGGTAGTAGAATCGTATCTCATGTAGTGCACTATGGTTGTTAGATTTTGGTAGCTATGGGGGTGTGGGAGATCTGGGTGTTGAAAGTGGTCGACCTGTGGCAATTTCATACTTCTGCCAAAGATGAAAGTGTCATGGTGTATCACTTATCAGCGAAAACTGTAGATCACAGATAACTGGCGTTTGGGTGTAGTAGTAGCACAGAGTCACCTTTCGATCACAACAGCGGCCGAATTTCAGAAACTATGGTTGTGTGGGAAATATGGTGGTTGTAAGTGGCATGTGTCTCCGCAGATTTCACTTTTCTGCCACGACTATATAGCATGGAGCATTGGTGTTTATGTGTGGTAGTAGAATCGTGTCTGTTGTCGTGCAGTATAGTTGTTGGATGTCTGTAGCTATGGGGGTGTGGAGGATAAGGGGGATGAAAATGGTCGACCTGCGGCTATTTCATATTTCTGCCAAAGACGCATGTGTCATGGTGTATCACTTTTAAGTGAAAACTATCAATCGCAGATCACTGGCGTTTGTGTGTGGTAGTAACACAGAGTCTCCCATCGATCACAACGTTGGCTGAAATTCGGTAACTGTGGGAGTGTGTGAGATATGGTGTTTGAAATTGGTCGATCATGAATATTTTCGTATTTCATCCAAAGACTTGTGTGTGGTAATAGTATCGAGTCTCCCATCGTGCACTATGGTGGTTAGATATCTATAGCTGTCAATATGAATTCTTTACAATCACGAACGAAGTCGCGGATACCAGCTAGTTCTTATATAAAATAAGATTAGCGAAATAATTGAAAGATACAAGTAGATGCAAGACAGGCAGTATATAGTCAAATCAAAGAATGTATACAGTGTGCAGCAGCAGAAGCTTTAGGACTTGAACCTGTTCATAATAAGAAACGAGAGTGGTGGTCTGAAGACATAGAGCAGAAAGTTAAAGAAAAGAAACAACTCTTCAAAAAATGGTTGGTAGATCCAGAAGACAGAAAAAACTATATGAGAGTGAATAGGGATGAGAAAAGAGAAGTTTTAAAGGCAGAACAAGAAATCTGGGATAAAATGTGAGAAACTTAACAGACATATGGGAGTTGTGCTCAAGAGAGAGATGCCTATGATAGGCTATTGGATGATCAGGAACGACATATGTGTCTTCCATTTGATGCAAGGTTGGTGTCTGTGACAAATTATTTGACAGCATCAAAACATTTAAGTTCTGGACAGACATGATAGGAAAGATGAGCATTATTGTCATAAATCCTATTATTTATTTTGCATTTAATGCTAAATGACTCTTACAGAATCTCATAAAATTTAACTCAAACAACATTTATACTATAATTGAACATATTTTTTAAAATATGTATTAGTTGAGGCGGTAAAAGCCCTGCTGGCAGGTGAAAAGGCCACTGCGTCAGCATCGCCAGCCATAACCCGTATAATATTGATATGCTTCACCCGAGGCACCGAAGCTTCTAAGGAAGAAACGGAGTGGACAATCTTGCACAATATACAACACAGTTTGTGTGACCTTATCGCAGTCACTATACGTCCAATGTGCCCATCCTCAGGTTTGGACAGTAGAAGCATTTGTTACCGTGCCACATCTAGTACGATTTAATTTACTCCAAATAGACCGCGGCAGGTTGGATCCTGGAAGTTTTAAGCAGGATTTAATAATTTGCACGATGCCTATCCTGCTGTCCAGCTAACTGTAGGACTGAAGGAATTGGATGTTACTCTCACACCAATTTTCCAGGCAGGTTTGCATGATTTCAACCGTGTTTTATATTACCTAATATCTCCGTGGATGGGAAGCGCCTCATTGTTCAGGATTCTCGACCATAGTTCGGTAAGGATCTTTTGTGTTCTGATGTGAGGTGGTAGGATGTTGCTGAGCATCGGCAGCCACTGGACAGTTGTAGATAGAAGTTGTTAGTTACGATGCAAATGGTTTGGCAAAGTTGAACATCCACGATCTGGACGTGAGAGCTATTGAGCCAACACTAGAGCAGTATCCAGCTGTGGAGTAAACCAATGTAAAAGCTGTTTTTCTTAATTTATTCGAAACAGCTCCCCATGAAGTTCCAACCAGCCACTGAAATTGATTGACCTGACTTTTAAGATTGACAACTGTATTCTGAAGCTGCCTTTTAAAAATGAGCGGTCTAATGTTATTCCCAGATACTTTTGGGTAGGTCTACTGGTATATTTCAGCATTTGGTCTCATGTGCTAGTGGGCCAGTAGTTGATCTGTTTGTTCCTTAGGTGGAATGGAACTATTTCTGATTTCTGCAGTTTAGTTTGAAAGTAGGCATCCATTTTCTGAAGGTTTCTCCTGCTTCTGGGAAGTTACTTCTTTGCACTGTAAGGCGGATATCACTGGCGCATACGAACTCGTGAGACAGTGTCTGGAGGTTAAAGAGTATAGGGTAAAGTACTGAGTCATTATTTAGCTTGTGAAATCTGCTCCTGTTGCGCTCAGTGTTAACATGTTTTCCAGTAAAGTTCTTATCTTTTTGCCATGATCATTTTAAGCAGGAGCCCCTCTCTCCCAACGCTGGCGAAAGATCTAGGAAGACAGATACGTTTTTCATTTTCTTCTGGTACACTACTTCCAAGTAGGTGGTAAGAGATAGGACCTGATTACTACAGTACCGACTGGGAAGGAATCCAGCGTTTTCAACCAGGATCAGGGCTTCGATTCTGTTCACAATAAGCCTTTCCAATAACTTGTGACACTGAGTAAAGCTATCAGACGCTAACTTTGTGCGAGTTTTGAATCTCTCCCTGGTTTGCGTAAGGCAATGATTTTTGTTCTCTTGGAGACCTGAGGAAGACTTCTTGTTTGCAGCATGAAGTATGGAGCTGAAGTACTCCACTGTAGTACTATCCGTCCATTTACCAAAGAAATCCAGCGAGATGTAGACGGTCCTAAGTTTTCCAGTAGTTCTGGACAAATCAAATCTAATCCTGCAGCTTTCCCATTTAGTGGGATTTTTAAAGCTTCCTCAACTTCTTATAATTAGAATGGATGGGAGTATATAGAGTGAGGTTGCGTTTCGCACTTTTAACGGTTAAGATCAGATTTGACCCTTCCAGTTCCCTGCTTGCCTTTTTTTGTTCTAGAAACAGATGAAGGTGATTTGCTATTGATTCCACATTAATGGATGATGGTGTCCTTGAGGGTATTGATGTAGGACCTAATTTACGAATGAGAGATCAGGTTTATCTGCTAGAATGAGTCAAACTCAGATTTTAAAGTGTTCTTATCAATTTATCTCCACTGTCCTCCCATTTGCTGAAACTACCAATGAAAAATCTCATCAATAATTCCTAAGATTAAAACCTCTTTCACTACCTCAGCTTCCTGTTAAAGTATGTAGGTTCTGTACTTGTCTTTATTTTCTGTTAGTTATGCTAAGTAGCTTTAATTTCCATTTTGAAGTGTTTCCTAATGATTGTGAGTGATTTGGTACTAGTTGCTATTGCTTTTTATGAATTTTACTGTCAACGTGATTGTTAGAGCTCGAGAAATGTATGTTGGCACCCTTTATTATCATCTGGATGTTTCCTTAGCGACAATTTAAACTCATTGAGATGACGAGTCGATGACGTGTTTGGAAATTGTTTTTGAGAAGTTGCAGGGTACTTTTAAGAGTAGTTCAACAGTTTTTATTGACTGCCGTTTTATAATGTGATTTAGTATCTCCGGATTAAGTTGATGCCTGTCCATTTTGTTGCGAAGATTTCGCCCAAGTAAAAATAGACTAGATAAAAAGGGTTTCATCGGTCTTGTTATTTCACTGAACTAATAAACCTATTCAGAAATTGCATTAGTAATCATCTGTTTAACCGACTGTTGTGACGAGCCTAGCCGGTTGTAGACAGGAATGGTCGGGTGTTGTGCAGGGCCGGCGTTAGGGGAGGGGGGAGGTAAGCGGGTGAAATGTATTTAACCGGGGCCCGAAATTCCAAGCGCCGGCCATGGAGTTGTGTTACGTTACCAACAGTGATGGTAGTTGCACTTACTTTATGAAGATTCGCTGCTACTCGCCGTCTCCTTCGCCCGTTTGGCCTGTCCTCAGAGTCTTGCGGCTTAAAGTCCTATAGTCGCAATTAATGTGGAAGGTGGTTATGTAAGTGAAAGAAGCCAGATGGTGTTACCATTTGTTCCACCAGTAGTAGAGAGGATACGCAACTCTTGGCGTTTCCTTGAGCGAACATCCAGCTGCACGAAGCGTTCTCAAAGACATGGGCACGGACCCGGCTGGCTTCCGATGATCTTATGTTTAGACGGTCATAGTGACGGCGTTGATTGATTCTACTCAATGAATTCGAGGCAGGCTTCTGCCACCTCCTTATAGTCACTACTCACATTTTTGTCCGCGTGACTTGGTTCAAAGACTTTTATTACCTGTAGATTCCGCATAGTGGTCAGGCATTGACCCCAAATGTTCGATGCGCCTTCTAGAATACTGCCACGTGACCCATGTAATACTTTTCTGTCAGTCGTGTTTCTTCCCGAACATTAATCTTGCTTTACATGTTAGCTGTCACGTGCCTGCCTGAAACTTTGTTGATTCAATCAGCTGACGGCGTTCTACTTTAAAGTCGGCCAACGGCCGCCATTGCCGCAACTGCCTCGTATCTCCTATACTTTTAAAATAATTATTTATTTCTTAGAATTGTCTCTTACACATCCTTAGGTGAAAGGTAAAATCACCTGGTGACCAGACTTCAAAAAACTTGCTAAATGAAGAATTAACTAATTAAGTAGCAATCAATATTATCTTGACCAACCTTGACAACGTGTTAGCATTCAGGCTTAGATCTTGCTTGTGAGGAAGCGTCCATAAAGTATGTAGCTACATTTTATCCTCCATTGAGCCTCCTCCCCCCACGCGCATTCTAAAGTTGCCTTTGCCTCTATCTCTGTCCCCTGCGTGGCACGTAGCTTTTTCCGCTATTTATTCCGGAAGACATTTTGTACTGTTTTCTCCAGTCAGACTGTCGTTCATTACATCCAGAGATAATTAAATGACGGAAATAAATATGAACATGTTGTTGTGTATCTTTTTTAACTGTGACAAATAATATGAATGAAAAGCTACGTGGCTTGGATCAGACCTCTCCCCTCCCCTAACGTAACCCAGAGTAGCTTTATACTCAAACCCCCACTCTAGACTGAGTCACATAGTTTTTGGACGCTCCCTAAATTTACGTTAATTTAATGACTGAAATGAATGTAACATGTTTTTTGTAGAATGCTAATGAGTTATAATGCAGGTAAAAGTAAATGAGCTTTCGGTTTGGAATTTAATTGAAATTATGAGGAAAATGTTGTGTTTACTCCGTCGTCACTCGAAATTAAAGCCCAACGTTGCTTAAACCAAAATAGAACGCATTAATTTTAATCTTTTTAGAGTTCTTATTCAACGAATTTGCGTCATATATGTGAGGAAAATATCACTAAGAGAAGAAATGGTGAGGGACGTATTTGCTTTATTTCTTTTAATTAACATTATTAACTGCTACACATTTTTTTTATTTTAAATAAAAAAGGAGTATTTCTTTATTTGTCTTATGATGCTGTGATAGTACTCGACGTACTCCCATACTCAGAAGTTAAAATCCTTTTTCCCCAGCTGGTCGAAGAATTATGTCGTGCACCTGCAACATGATGTTATGACTTCAGTGAATACTTATAATTTCCTTCCATTTCAAGAAGTTAGATGAGATTACTTATATAGTCGTTAAATCTTAATACAAGTATTTTGTCACTGTTTGACTAATTGTTAATGTATTAGAAAAATAATTTAAATTATTTAATATATACAGTATTACGAAATATAGATCTTATAGAAGATAAAATATTACCACTTAATCAGTTGTAGTAAAGGCAGGTATATGGTTAATGTGATAGAAATATATTGCAGTTAATAATTTTTGCAACTGAGGTATGTTGAACATTTAGTGAGAGACTTTTTAGTTTCGAAACAGTGGTTATGTGGGTAATGTAAATGTATCACCAGTGGTGTAAATAGTCAATAGGAAACGTAATATACAAGCTTTTCAGTAAGGGACTATTAAGTCAATGTTATTAATTTAAAACAAATTAATGTAAACAAACTTTTTTAAATTTGCCGTTAACATTAATTCTTCTTGCTATGTTTACTGCGATTTTGTTGTTGTTGTAAGTGATCGAATGACGTAGAGCTTAGGTTTTACTGTAGGGGAACGGCGGGTAGTATGCATGGAGGAAGGAAATATATGGAGACGACGCAAGAGACCTTCACCACGCATTGAAGTGAAGCAGGGCGGAGGAGGAGTGGGGGGGCATGGCCGGAGTGGAGGGGGCATGGCCGCTTCCATACAGACACGGGGAATATGTACAAAAACCTCAAGGGGACTCTAGGATAAAGGTGACGCCGATATCTGGTGATGGATTACTATGTAACTCGATATGACAAATAAAAAATGAAGAATAAAATTTTTTAATATCCTGCTTAGTTTTCGAGATATTCTGTCCCAAATGTGAAATGGTTTTAGTTGAAATTCAGAAGAAAAAATTGGTCAAAGTCAAATTGGATGATGGATTCTTATTTAAAAAGACGAGACAAATGAAAAATAAAGAATAAAAATTTTCGATATCTCACCTAGTTCTAGAGATATACTGTATCAAAAGTGAGGTTTCTTGAGTTGAAATGGAGAAGAAAAATTTCGCAAAAGTCAAATTTAATGATCGATTCTTATGTAACACGACGAGACAAATCGAAAATAAAGGATAAAATATTTCGATATCTTGCTTAGTTTTCGGGATATACTGGGAAAATCGCAATGTTTGGAAGCGCAATACCGCTGCTGCCGCCATGCGGGAGAGTTTAGAGCCTGCTTCACCGATTTAACGTCACTTCTCCTCCATATATTTCCTTCCTCCATGGTAGTATGGGCCAAAGGGTAGTATGGGCCAGATGGTGTTTCAGCTATTCGCTACTAGGTAGCAGCACGATACACAGTGTAACCTTTGCCGCCAGCGCCATTTCGCGATGTGCAGAGAGTTTGTTTGATTCCCAGTGTCGTATCGTCCGTGAGTGATTATTGTTTGTTTGTGCTCCTACAAGTTGTTGCCTCGAGTAATTTTTAACATCGCCCTGAATCATTACAGGTAGGAATATACTTATGAAACTATAATGGTTATTTCGTTTACTCTATTAATAAAGGGGCCTAACAATTACAGTTCGTTTGCTCTAACAATGTGTCGCTTGCTGCCACGTTTTCATATCATTGTGAGTCGGGTAGTATGGGCCATGCAAAATTCGGGTAGTATGGGCCATGAAACTCATGTCCCTTTTCTTTTATTATTTTAGGATAGTATGCCAACGTTTAAGAAAAAACCAAAAGGTGAAGGTCGTGGAGAATGGTCAGAGAATGATATGAAGAATGCTATTGCAAGTGTATTGGAAAAGAAACTTTCCGAAAGAGCTGCATCTTACCGATTCCATGTACCTAGAAGCACTCTACAAAGAAAGTTAAAAGCTATAGTAAATAATCAGCCAACTGATATAACACCACAAATGGGGTATTTTAAGGCAACCTTTGATGAAAGATGTGAAAGACTGTTAGTAGCTCATTTGATGGATTTAGATTCGAGACTAATGCACCTGTCCAAAACAGAGTTTTTGAAACTGGCCTACGACTTGGCAGAAAAATTAAATTTGAATCACAGATTCAACAAAAGGACGAAAATGGCTGGAAAAGATTTTTATGCCAGTTTTATGAAGAAGCACCCAAATTTGACCTACAGAAAACCACAGTCAACTAGTCTGATGCGGTGTGTAGGGTTTAATAAGCCACAGGTCGAAAGGTTTTTCAGCCAGCTTGAAATTCTCTTAAAAAAGCATTCCTTTCGTCCATCCCGAATTTTTAATGCAGACGAGACTGGCGTGTCGTGTGTGCATGAAAATGAAAAGGTCATTACAATGAAAGGCAAACGTCAAGTGGGAAAAATTACTTCTGGAGAGAGGGGACGTAATGTGACACTTCTGTTTTGCATGAGTGCAACTGGTCAGTTTATCCCTCCGCTTCTTATTTTCCCAAGGAAACGAATGAATGACCGCCTCATGATTGGTGCTCCAACTGAAAGCATTAGTTTTCCAACTTCTAGTGGTTGGATGACAGCTGAGGCTTTTCTTAAGTGGCTTAGACACTTTGTTTCCTTCACAAAGCCCTCAGCAGGAGATCCTGTCTTGCTGATTGTAGATGGGCATTCCAGTCACAAGGACTTAGATGTCATCATGTTTGCTCGGGAAAACCATGTCCATATGTTAAGTTCCCCCCTCCCCCCCCCACACACACACACTTCTCATAAGTTGCAGCCTCTTGATAGGACATTCATGAAACCTTTCAAAAACTGCTACAATACTGCATGCAGTCTGTGGATGAGGGCTAATCCAGGGTCAAGAATTAATGACTTCGATATTGCAAAATTGGTAAGTGATGCCTACAAGCAAGTGTGTCGACTAGATATTGCTGAAAATGGATTTAGGTGCACTGGCATTTATCCGACAAACCCAGACATATTTACTGAGTTGGACTTTATGGGCAGTGATGTTACCAACATTGCACAAGAACCTCTCCCCGAGATGACTTCTGATGGGGCTGGTGTTGCTACATCTAGGACACTCACGTCGATCTCACCAGCTGCTCAGACAGCCCCCCCTCAGCCTCCTTCCCAGGCAGAATCTATAGAAGAATCTGAAGAGGCCAACACTTCCTCCGATGCAGTACACTCAAATGAACATTCTGATTTTGCAAGTGTCTTAAAAGAGGTGTCACCTTTGCCCTCCTGCAGCGAAAAGAGGCTGACATGTAGAAAAAGAAAAGCAGAGAGGAGCGAAATTTTGACATCAACGCCATTAAAAAATATGCTGACAGACAAGAAAGATTCAGCAGAGCAAAAGGAGAAAGAACTACAGAAAAAGAGACAACTGAAAATTTCCAAACAAGAGCAAAAGATGATCAATAACACGAAGAAAAGTGAACGAATCCAAATTTCTCATAATGACGGTGCAAAACCAAGTACTTCTCAAGACAGTGTAGATGTAAAATGTATTGTGTGTGGAGAATGCTATGAGGAGAACTGGATTCAGTGCAACAAGTGTGAAGGTTGGGCACATGAGCTCTGTGCGGACATTGACGACTTACTTTTTTACTTTTGTGATTTTTGTAAGTAAATAAATCATAACGTAAATGACCTTTAATATGTTACAGATTGTGTACATTATTAAACAATAAAACTTTTTCATTCAAAACAGTGTTTATAATTTATAAAATTAATCATATTGGTGTGGCCCATACTACCCGCCAATTTTTAAAATGCCCAAAATTCAATGTTAGTTCTAATTACCTTTTGTGTCGTGTTCCCTTCATATATTGCTTAATATATTTATATATCTTTGAGGAAAGAGGTTGAAAATATTATTTTTTTCGCTCATAACTTAAGCTACAAATATACTTTGTAATTAACATTTTTCCTTAAATGGCCCATACTACCCTCCGTCCCCCTACTAAAAACAATAATTTTTCTAGACCTGGGTTCGTATACTTTTAAATACCTTTTTAAGATATATATATATATATATATATACAAAACGAAAATCGAATATACTGGTCTTATAAAAACTCGGAAACTACGGAGCAGATTTAGATGGGATTTTCAACGTTTTAAAGCTTAGAATCTCAATTAAGTTGCTTGGCATTTCTTATGTTTCAACGTTAAATAACGCAGGATCATTAAATGAAATTCTGAACGTATGATGATAAATTCCAAAGTTGGAAGGATTAGATGATGCATATTTCGCACATGGAGGAAGGAATATATGGAGACGACGCAAGGGACCTTCACCACATACTGGAGTGAAACCGGATGGAGAGAAGTGGGGAGGGGAGGCCGCCATATTGCTTGGCCGGAGAAACACGGAAAATAGGCACAAAAACCTCAAGGGAATCATAAGACAACTGTGGTACCGTAATTTGATGGATGGATTATTATGTAACTCGACGAGACACGTCAAAAATAAAGAATAAATTTTTTTGATATCGTGCTTAGTTCTCGAGAAATACTGTCTCAAAAGAGTGGAGTTTCTGGTTGAAATTTAGAAGAAACGTGTCCCCAAAGTCAAATTTGGTGATAGATTCTGATGTAAAACGACGATACAAATCGAAAATAAAGAATAAATTTTTTCGATATCTCGCTTAGTTCGCGAGATATACTGTCTCAAAAGTGAGGTTGTTAGGTTATGAGGGGATTCAACGATAACCGTGGCGCCGCGATTTGATGACGAATTCTTATGTAACTCGATGAGAGAAACGGAAAGTAAAGAATATTTTTTTTTTTTTTTTTTTTTTTGATATCTTGCTTAGTTCTCGAGATATTGTACCTTAAAATTGACGTGGTTAGGTTGAAATGTGGCCTGGACCAGAAGAAAACTTTCGCCATGATGAATTCGGACGTAACTTAATGAGCAGGTAATTCTTTTTAACTCGAATAACAAACTGTTTATTTCTACAGTCCTTAAATTCACGGATTTAGCGTTATTTTGTCTCCATATATTCCTTCCTCCATGATTTCGCACTAAACACACAACTACAATGTCTCTGACCAAGCCTTTAATGAAAGCAATAAGATAACTTTACAATAATAACTATTTTGCACACTAAACAATAAGTATTCTTTCATTTAATTCGGGATATTCAATTTTTAAATGCCATAGATAGCCGTAACTTGAAGTATTTTTTCCTTTAATTCGCGATATTCGATTTTTAAACGCCATAGAAAGCCATAAAAACAACAGAGATTTTCTTTAAGCACGATCTCTGTCTTTTGCCATCAGCATTAGTCTTGTTTACGATAATATTATTCCGGATTCACTTTTGATATTTGTATAAAATGCTGAATCTGCGGAGTTAAAGTATCTGGCGTTTAGAGCAAAAATTACATTCATTCATTGAAACAAATGTTAGTTTCAAACATAATCTAGCGTTGTTCAGTAACGTAGTAATGCAATTTCTTTACCAAATTAACGAAGCTTGCTATACATGAATCTTTTCGGACAAATGAAAATAGTGTACGAGTAAGTAAATTTCAACCCACCCGTTCCTTGGTAGGGGGCGGGTGAATCTAGGTTAGCTTTAATTCAGAAAAAAAGTTGCCGCGAATTTTATGAAACTCTGTACGAATGTTTCTCGTTGCGGGAATAAAAATAGGGTACGGGTAAATCTACGCTAACTATACCGGGCAACGCCGGGAATTCCGCTAGTTGATGAAATTTCTTTCCCACCAATAGGTGTTGCATTAACTCAATTAAGCGCAAGTAAGAAGACAATTTTAGAGTATTGAATTGTAAATTTTTGTAATCAGATTTACATTTTTATCTATAATTCGGGCATAAAAATAATTTAAATTTATAAAATTTCTGTTTCACATTATATACATTGAATACTAGTGCGGAATTGCATAATTACAAGAAAAGAAAGTAAAATTTGAAAGCATAAAGTACAATAAAAAAATTTTTAACTAAGGATTGTTTTACTGGATAATTTCTTGCGGCACAATAAATCTGCTGTCAGTTGTTTACATGCGAAAGAGCTACTAAAACCAGTTTGGATTATACAGTCACAATCGTATTTTTTCTTTGATACAGGGATTTACTATGTGTTGCATGATTTGGTAATTCGTTCCAAATCGTGGAAACATGATTTCTCTCTTAAATCTGGTCACATAATACCGTACCTATCTCGTATATTAAGTTATGACTACTGGTCAGCCCCAACAATGTTATGTGCACATTTATTGCTTTCCTCGTCCACGAGCATATTTAGAGAAACATCCAGTCAGTTTATATCTATAATCAAAGTTAAAAGACAAACTTTAAAATTAAATTCCGAAAAACGTATTTTAAAAATGTCGAATTCACGAAGTGTATTCGAAGGAGCAATAAAATTGGTAAAAAAAAGGAGAAAATTTTCCATTTGCATCCACTGTGCAACAAGAAAAATAATGTTGACATATGCAAAGACCGTACTAGCAGACGCCGCAGACATTGATATGTTCCTATACACACCTGCACGCGGTCCGGCGCCGACAAGACGTAGTCGATGGCATCCGCTATATCCTCCGGTAAGAGATGGGGGTAGGCGGCAAAGACCTGGTCCGCAGTAGCTGATCGCAAGTTGCCCCTGGATAACACTTCTGTCTTCACCAGACCTGGACTGATTGCCTGCAGCATAGGTTTGTTGGCATGAGGAATTGATGGTATACTATATGCTTGTTTGGGATACAACACTAAACAGATAGTTCTCATTAACAAGTGTTAAAGACAGGGTGAAATTCAGTCGGCATCTAGATGGTTGAAGTTAAACCTCCTCAGATACGGAAGCTATGCTGTAATTAGTTCTATAGAGATACCTGGAATGCTTGTATCCTAGTGGATGACTGAGTGGATGAGATTTGAAATTGATGTAGAGTAATATGTTTGAACTCACCGTAACCTTGATCTGGTGTCTTCCACTTTCCACGAGCTCCCTCCGAAGTCCCTCAGTGAGCGTTGTGACAGCATGTTTACTGGCACCGTATGTGGCGGCGCCGGGCATCGCTGGCACCCAATGGCCACCAACGCTACAAAGAAATAAGGAGAAATCGGGCAGGTGGTACAAAATCCTTCATTTACTGGAGAATGTCATGAGAGACTGTAACAGAGAAGTAAGAGAATTGGGTTACAAAGCTTTGATCAGAACGTTGCTTGATTATGGTGTTTTTAGTTTGGGACTCACATTTTGTCTGTCAAATACAGGAGCTGGATGGCTCGCAGAGGAGAGCAGCTAGATTTGTTTGTTAAAATTATCGCAGGACCAAGTATGTAACTGATATGATAAAGGAGTTGGATTGGGAGTCATTGGAAGACAGGAGGACGATGAAGAGAGTGCTGGAAGTGTACAAAGCTTGTGTTGGTGATGAGATTTGGAGCGATTTTGGTAGAGGAATTTGGAGTAGTGCATGGAAAGTAAAAGATGACCATGGTCACAAGCTGCATTCGATTTCATGCAGAAGGGAGTGGGAAAATTTTCTTTTGTGTGTAGGGGTATCAGGGATTGGAATAAATTTCCAATGTAAACAATGAAGAGTTTACCAAAAGCGCTGAATGAATTTAAGGTTAAAATTTTTGAATGACAAAAGTAAACGAGTAGAAAAATTTAACATTTAAAGTGTGCAAAATAATAATAAAAAATAATAATAGGATAATTAGATGACTAGTGAAACAGCCACCGGAGCGAGCATTCCATCGCAATTAAATTTAGTTCAATGCAACTTAAAAGTACAATGAGAGCAAGAGGCTCAAATGTTTAGTGAGCCAAGTGAAGGGTGGTTGCCTACTACTGTCGGGAATTTCTTCACAATTAGTCCGCAAATCACTGAGTAAGTTGGGCAGTTTTAATGGCTTCATTTCGCACTCGTGAGTGGAATGTAAGTTTAAACATTGAAAATGATGATGTTTGTAAGTAAATTCGACGTAACTCTGATATTGCTGAATCCCTAATAAGGCTGTGAATTGAAGGATTATTTAACATTACTTTTACCATCGACAGTTGACTAGTCAGAGTCTTGGGAGGTGCCGAAGGGCGGTGTGATAAGAACTGAGACGTGGTAAGGGCAACGGGAAAAATTTCGGTCCAACAATACAATTTCCAGTCTTACTTCGTTTTCCGAATTCACCCCGGGTTAATGCAGAATAAGACAAGCAATTTACGATTTATGCGTGGTTCTTTAATTGAGGAAATATTTGATTTGTTGCGTTCTCTGGCCCAGTTATAATGGGCACCCTCTGAATATCCGGATAGTCATGTAGGTAAAGCTGCAAGGAATATGCTGAGCTAGTTGATGCTGTGTGCTACAATATTTAGTTTCAGCTGGAAACAGCATTACATTAACTTTTACCTGTGGCATATCTTTGAAACGCCTCCATCTTTAGAATTTCCTTTACCCGCTAATGTAGGTGGTTGTAATAGAGAAGGATTACGCGGAATATCGAAACTTTGTCGCTTTAGGTGGCTCTACGGTTCCTCAGTCAATAATGATAGCAACATCATTCTCAAAAGAAATAGAGGTTAAACCAACACCAAATCAGATGACTGAAACAATATTTCGTTTTCTCAAACTTGCTAAAAATAATCACTTGCTACTCTCTGGAGAATTGTAAATGTTAAAAAAAAGTGATCCTGAAAAATGTTTACTGCAGATTATTTGATAGTTTTGATGACTTTGAATCAAGTTCAGACTGCGTGTTTCTCGGTCTAAAGGCTACATAGAGAAGAGCTATCTGAGCATAAGAAAAAACGTCGCATAATAATCTTTTCTAGTTGCCCAAAATAATTTTTGCTTGATGTTAACGATCCCAGAAATTCTAAACACCAGTAGAACATTTTTACCATTTAGTTGCTATAGAGCGTCTTGCCGCATTTTTCTGTTTGACGTGAAAGCTGCATTGTCATGAATGGTGCAGTTGGTCGCTTTACTGCAGGCGCTCAAGTATCTTCTTCTGTCCATGAAATTCGTACGGCGTATTTCGTTATTGATGAAATATGTGGTATTTAGGCTGAAAATTGGGAATATCTCAGCATTCGCTTAGCTGATTACAGAAGGCCTCTTAATGTGATGAGAACGGCAGCAATTGTCAGAATAGATCGCAACTTAAGTTGGTGGAATCTCCCTATGTTCAGTATGGTGACTATATAACATGCTCGTCCACAATTCTATGATATTTCTTTCTATTTGCTGTCAACATATAAGGAATACTCACCTCTTAATGTTACCCACCTATTGATGTGTATGACGTGACCTGTCTGCTCTCCCCTGCTTTGCAGTCTGCGGAGGAACTCTCTGGTACAAATGTTTAGGGCCAACACGTTAATTCCAAGGATCTGCCGCCATTCTTCGGTGGAGCCATCTGCAACATACAAAATGCCGTTGAACGCAACACACCATCATGTACATGAACAGTAATCCATGAAATTCAGTTTTTGCTTGTGCTCACACGAATTAATCGTTTATTCGTGTGATAATTGTAAAACACAGTGTGGACACAAACACAATACCGAATTAAATCCGCATATACCGCTAGTCAAGTTCAAAGCCGCATTCCTAAATATGGATATTATTTATTTCGCAGAGCATTACTTGGGTGACCACGTATCCTTGACGAGAAACTTCTTCCAGAGCTTTACATTTGGGCAGTTCATGGCTTCTGAAGATTGTTTTAATAATATATTATTAAGTAACTATAATGCATTTGTTGTTAGACAACAGTAAATCTAATTACTTTCCGCTATTATTCCTATGTAAAAAATTAACAGTTACAAAATAAAGGAAATAAGATAATGAACTAGTTTACAGTACCATGGTAGTCACTTGCATTTACACAGTAAATCTTTTCTCCTTCTAAATTGGCTAATTCAACGATTAAAATCTTTGAAGTCAACAATACTGCAGAATGGAAGACGTTCTTCTTTTTAATTAAATAAATAGCATCAAGCAGAATTCACAAGTACACATTAAAAAAAAAAAAAAAAAAACAGTATTCAGTTAGGTTAACAGTGTCAGCGTGGATAAATCATTAAATTTGTTTCCACTCTTTTAACTTATGGCTTTACGCCTCGTCGACGTCGAGGTCATTAGAGGCGGGATGGGACTGGGGCAAGGAACTGGAAGGAATTCGGCCATGGAAGCACCCCGGCAACTCCTGGAGTGATTTGGGGAAACCATGGAAAACCCAAATCTGGATGCCCTGACGGGGATTCGAACCGCCGCCCACCCGAATGCGAGGCCAGAGCGTTAACTACTCACCAACCACGCTCGGTCACTCTATGGGACACTGCTAAAAAAAATAACATGATAACAAAATTAGGGAATACAGTTTGCCATTGCAGCTCCGAATCTATCATCCAAATACCGAATACATTTACAGCACTCGATAATCATAGCATCGAAGAATGTAACACTTGTAAGGAGACAATCAGACATAGCGGTCACAGATTTTCCTCAAATCTTATGGGCATGTTGTATTCTCGAATCCGGGTCATTCTAATATGTATTCCAAAAAACAATCCGCTAGAGCACGGTTACGTGAGAAAAGCTTAAGAGAGTATAAACCTTAGTATTTAAAGTCAAAATTCTGAGGTCGATGTTTTTGTGAATGATTGAGAGCTGTTCCACAAAGTTACGGTAAGGATCTACTGCAAGCCCTTAAAGTTTGAGGAAAATTTTGTGATATGCACCTGTGATAGTTGTGATAGTCTCCTCGCTAGGAGTGAGCATGTAGCTTCGCTGGCGGGGAGGGGGAGACCAAGATTATTTTGGTTTTCCTTCACCCCGTCTGGAAAGTTCCCCGTAGTATGCGTTATGACCTGGTAAAAATACTATACACTTAAACGACAGCTTCGTCAAGGTTTACCCAGTTCCGGTATAAAACCTTTGTGTGGAGTGTCTATAATGGAGTTGCATAGGTTTGAAGTTAAACATAGATAAAAGTTTGCACAACGTTGTCATAAAACTAATCTTACAGAAATCTAATAGGTTTGTAAAAAAAATCTTATGAAACCCAATATGAGCTATGT
Source organism: Vandiemenella viatica (assembly GCA_031002005.1). Lineage (NCBI taxonomy): Eukaryota > Metazoa > Arthropoda > Insecta > Orthoptera > Morabidae > Vandiemenella > Vandiemenella viatica. Next base: position 67,279,171 of record CM061914.1, read on the forward strand.
CGAAAACGTAAGAAAACCGCCACGGAGGTGACTTTGTATGTTTCGTTGACTATTTCGTCACTGTGAACGGATGTTTTAAGCAATCTTCGCGTAACTAAAGTCCCTAGTTTAAGTCTGAAGAGAATCCGAGCAGAGTAATAAGTATTTAGTGTCCTTAAAGTGGAAAAAATTTCTAACAATTACAGAATTCGTTCACAGAAAGGGTTTAGAAATGAATACGCCTTAAGATGTTTCCTGAAGACACACAGGACTTTGTGGGATTCGGCAAGAGCTGTTTGGTTCAGTGAGTCTCGTCGCATCGATTTTGACTTGAACATTTTGGAGATACGACTTGAACTTATGAAACGGTTAGAAATTTTTGGAGTGAAATAGTCTTTAAATTTGCTTCAGTACTAGAGGGGAGCACTCCATAAGAATCTTATGAAAGAAATCTAGGATGATAGTTTTACACTGCAGCTTTGAATAATATAGTTCATATCCAATGCCCATCATTACACCACTACACAACCAAAGTATGCTATATGGACTGATGATAAGTACCCAACAGTAAATCTGTTCAACTAACATTTATTTCACTACTTAGATACCAATACACGTAAATACCAACTGTCGTTCCCCGATCTTATTGGACAATACTTGTAAGAAATATCAAAGTGTGCGCCACACCCTGTATCAGGGCATAGGCGGTAATTATGGAGCGAGTTGCCTTTTACACAGGGAGATGAACTGGAGTGTTTTTTTACGTTACCTTCATCAGTGTGAAAGTGTTCGTATTATTGTATGTTTGGATGATCGCCATGTTTAAGTTATAAAAGTGAGGGTGAAGGCCAATGCCACTCCATTTAGGCCTACTATTCCGAAAAACACCAGTTGTCTGCAGAGTTTTAACCAGCATCGATAGTCTTGTATATCAGCACCCAATACACTACAGAAAGATTTCGGACTGGACTCGGTACCGTGGTACACAATCCGGTGATTAGGAATCATGCCTTATGTTTAGTTAATTAAAATTTCTTCAAACACAACAATCTATCTTCATGTCAGTCGCAACTGCCAGAGCCAACGGGGCGGGTTAATCTGAAATATATTAACACATTAGATGATTTCATGATGATTTTTAAACGCATAACGTCAAATGAGGTTGAAAAATATTAATAAGGTTGCAGTGAATTGCTTAATTGCCGCAGCGTGTTTGCAAGAACCTTGTTATCGGTTTTGGCTGTTCTGACACATTTAGGCTAAAAATGTATCTAGAAAAAACAGCCTAAATAGGTGGTTCCTAATAATACACGCAAACGCCAAATTATAATCAGGTACCTAGCCTGGAAACCTAGGCTGGACCGCGATTTGGTTTTCCTGGAAACTTCCAAACCAACATCGGGACGATTCCATCGACGAGAGATTTGTTTCCCATCCCATGTCAATGTTCCTATCCCGGCTATAACGATACCGTTATTAAAAAGTCGTAAAGCCTTATAATCAGTTAGTGACCTTAATACTAATCAAAATCTTTCATTCTTCGAATGACATTCATTCATCTAAATACAAACACAGGTATCGCGCTAAAATAACATCCAACAATTACACGATATTATTCTAATTCTGAAAATGAAATGTTGGGTTATTTGACACCAGCAATCTATAGCTCTGAAAGATTGTGGCATTCTTGTAATGAATAATACGAATAATTGAGCTAATGGTAATATTTAATTTGAATATGGAATCGCTAACCTATCTCCATCACCACCGCCAAGAAAAGTGTATACGATTATTATGGCCACTGTTTACGAATAAAATCTACCTGCTAGTGGGCTTTCGTAGAAGACGCCTGCGTTGTTGACAAGCACGTCGACGCCACCCAGTTGATCGGCTCTCTCGAAGACACTCAGTATGCCTTCCTCCTTCATGAGGTCACACTGCATCGCGTGCATCTCGTGGCCGGCAGCCTTGCATTGCTCCGACAGCTCCTGTTGGAGTCGTACATTCAAGCTGTTAGAATAGAAAAGGCAAAACTTACCCATCACTACAGCGCATAGCGTATACACCTCTAGATATGCAAACACTGCTTGCTACTTTTACCTGTTCCTCTAAAACGATTTTGTGATCTTGTGTTTAACTAGATGTTTCAACATTACAGTACCGGATCATTCACGTTTTAATCCCTACTGAACGGAAAAACGACTACAAGCAACACTCCATTTTCAAGTGGAATCATCTACATCTACATCCATACTCTGCAAGTCACAAACATTGTGGGTGGCAGAGGGTGCTAAGCACCAATCCTAAACCCGCGCATTCCAATCCCGAATAGCGCGAGGAAAGAAGGAATACATAAAAGCATCCGTATGGCATCTTATTTCTCTAATCTTAACCCTCCGATCATTACGACCCAAACAGGTGTTGTTTTTTTTTCTTTTTTTTTTTTTTTTTTTTTTTTTATGGCTTTCGGCGACTAAGCCATTCAGCCAGCTCAATGTGTTTACGACATCTCTTCATGTGAATTAATTTCTCCAGTACGTTTTTTTATGATTCCTAAGTAATAGACAACACAGGACGGACAGGACATTCACACAGACACACAACACTTAACATCCATGCCCGCGGCCGGATTCGAACCGGCGACCTTCGGCACGAGCCATGCTAGCCCCTACGCTACCGAGGCCGGCGACCTAAACAGGTTGGCGGAAGAAGTATTTCATTGCACTCGAAATTTAAATTTTTTCGCATATTCTCCAATAAATTCGAACGCAAGCTACGTCGTCAGTGTGTAGTGTTGATATTGCTGGAATAACCGTAGGAAACGAGTATTTATTTCTGTCGCAGTTCTCGAGATGTCTAATCAGTTTAAAGTGGCAAGTATAGGAACATCACATTTCACAGGTCCATGGCAACACTTAGCCTCCTTCCCTACGCTATATAGTGTTCAGTGACGTCAACTATTAAAAGCTCAAGTAAAAAACTATAATAGCAAATTATTAGTGTTCTTAATATTATAATTAACATTATTGCAGAAAAGAACATAAATAAGGAGTTTTACACTGTGTCACATTACAGTAGGCTTGCCCCCTTCAGTAATTAACTTATTTTTAATTAATATATTTATTCTACGCCAAGTACCGAATGCTATGAGTATCGGTGACTTGCGAGACTGACAGTTGATGAAAAAAGCAGAGAGTGCAGAGAACGGTTGCGTATCGTTCCTCTGGTTTTTGTGAAAGTGATTGAAAGAATTGTTTTTACACTCTGAAGAACCTGCATCTTAGGATTATATAGTCACTACCAGTAATTTTACTTGTATGTGCTTTAATTACTTTTTTCCATTGGTGGCCGGGTACATTTATGCAGTACAAAACTGTGAATAAATCTTTGGTTTGTGTTCTGCATACAAGTGGAGTTATTTGAAGAAACTTTTCCTTATATAGGTATTGATTTGTACCCTAGCCAGCTAATGGTGGCGACCAATATTAATTAATTAACGAAGTCTGATGGACCTTACCTTAGGTGGTCAAAACTAATTAAAAAGGGGACTAATTTGTGAGTCGGAAGGAACTGTGATCAATCCCGACACTAATTCAATTTGTTCTCCGACAACTGGTACATAAATACCAAAATGTGATAGGGCCGAAAACTAATCCTTAAGTTTCTGCACTTACTGGTTGAAAAATGGAACCTTATATGTAATACGAGTACATACCGGGCGTTTAGAAGCGCATGATACTGCTTTAGCACAATCGACCACATTCTTGCCCTGCGAGAACTAAGTAGCCGTACAAACGAATACCAGATGCCTCTTTGTGTAGCCTTTGTAGATTTCGAAAAGACATTTGATTCAATAAGTCAAACGTCACAAGCCTTAACTGAACATGGCGTGGATACAGCTTATATTAGAGCGCTCCATAACATCTATGTCACCTCCTCAGCCTTTGTCAACGTTAGAGAACCTACTACTGAGTTCCGCATCGAAAGAGGTTTCAAGCAAGGTGATCCCATCTCCCTAAAATTATTTTCAGCTGTCTTGGAGATGGCAATGTCAAAGCTAGAATGTGAAAAGGGAATTAGAATCAATGGCAGAAGACTTAGCAACTTGAGATTTGCTGATGACATTGCGCTTGTTGCTAATCACCTTGATGAACTCCAAACCTTGTTTACCGACCTTGTCTCTGAGTGTAAAGCAGTTGGCCTAAGAATGAATCTTCCAAAAAACAAAAATGGGTCAAAGAGGGCAGTGTACAACTAGATAATAAATCTTTAGAAAATGTCAGTGAGTACATTTATCTTGGCCCGCTTGTAAACGTGAGAGGTGATGTAAGACTCGAAATTTTCCGTCGCTTCAAGCTGGGATGGCAAGCATTTGGGAGGCATTCTATTATTCTAAAATCTAAAGCAAATAGTTAAAGGCCAGTGCATTCTTCCTGTGCTGACATATGACTGCGAGAACCGGACTCTAAATAAATTTACAAAAGGTAAAGTAAGGACTGCCCAAAGAGTTATGGAAAGGTCAATTCTAGGCATAACGAGAAAAGACAAGAAAAGATCAACTGACGTTAGGTCAGTTACAGAGATTACAGATATCTAGAGAAGATCAAAGATGGAAAAAAACAGTGTTAAAGTGGAGCCTAAGAGATCACCATAGACAGAAAGGAAGACCACCACAACATGTAGAATGGAGACACGTTTTTGTCATTATAGGCCTATAACACGAGAATTTCGATTCCGATTTATTTATCGATGGAATCCAAAAAAGATTGGTGATTTGGGACAAGGAAAGTCTCCATTACGAAAATAATATTATAAAGAAATATAAGTGGGAGGAAATGGTTAAAATTTTCAGTAGCCTTGGATATTGTTTTAAAAAGAAAAAGAAAAAAGAAACTGTTGGTTGAGTATAGTTTTATTTTTGTGTTAATTATATCGTATTGTCTGGTTTAGAAAATAGTTAACGAATTTATCTCTTGTAGGTCCAGCACACTAGCTAACACTTTGACGTTCATTTCGGAACTGCGACAATGCGCACGCCCTGCTATCGATCGTCGACAACGCTCTAAACGTTTCGTGTGAATATTACTCGCTTTCACCACAACGTCGAACGCCCTGTTGTGTACCATAGCTCGTTCAGTTAACAGAGGTGGCTCAAGGTCAGTCTGCTCTATCCCCACTCCGCTGTCCTTACCCCTACATACGAAGGGGAAATCTGCCACTCTGCTACATGGATATAGCGGCCACCTCGGAGAGATAGGAACTAGAAGGGTTGGTGAGGTGAGGAGTGGGGTCAGGGGAACATGACCTTGATCCTCCAGTTCGGAGTGAACAGAGTACAGTCTTTGTCAGTCAATGAATTGTCATGTCTTTCGCCCGTCCGTCCATAACTCCAACATATAAGAGTTCCTTACTCTTAAGCTTTGAAATTTGTAAATGCGGTTTACTTTAGTTTTTACTAAGCTTAACACGAGTATAACATAAAATTTCGAAAAATCATGGGGGTGAAAATAATTATTGAGGGTAATGGGGTGCAGGAGAAAATATTTCCTTTAGATAAATACTCATGGTTATCAAATGGAAGCTAACAACCTGCCGACTCTCATCTTTGGATTTTCCTTTTTAATATATCATTTGTGGAACTCAGTTCCCCGCCCTTAGTTCAGAAACTTCCAAAAGTTTACTCAACTAAGTTTCTGATGTGTAGCTTCATAAAGTTTACAGGAAAACTATATTGACCTTACTGGTTTTCGTAAAATAACTAAGGGACTGATTTTGACAAACTTGTTACTTTACCAGGTATTTTTTTTCGACAAGAAATCAAAATTTTAGTTGACGAATCAAATAATATGTGATGAAAATATTTTTTTTAAAATTTACTGAATGCTTGTATTATTTTCATCGCGCAGCAGATGTGATTGCAACATGCTGTCAACTGATTTTATGCAAATAAAATAGCGATGTCCTTTTAAAGATTAATTTAATCACCGTTTTATGAGGGTTTTACTGTGAATAAAGATCTTAAGGAACCGCAGTTCATGGCAATAATTATTGTTAGGCTTCCATAAAATATTGAGCCCATATAACTTCGTGGGCCAAAGAATTATCTTTGAAATTTTATTGGTTCTCCGGTTGAAAAAGTTGAGAAACACTGACATAGACCGTAGAGAGTAAACGTAAAGACTACAGGATCCGGTTCATATGTTTACCAGAGATAGAAGCCATTGTGGAGCTTGAAAGTTGGGCGTTAATCATTTGATATGGACACATAAATGATCGAATGAAGATCCTGATTACGATATTTGGCGTAATTTTGATCTCTACATCATGCATACTGAGACTCCTCGTCACAGTACTTTACCTGTATCTTTTCGAGGCGCCGGCCGACGCCCAGGACACGGAAACCGTTGGCGGCCAACCGCGTCGCGACGGCGGCGCCGATGCCTGAGCTGGCACCCGTCACCAGGGCCACCTTACCACGCCACTTGTCCATGTCCACTGCAGACTGATCCTTCCTTCTCTGTGAGTGAAGGAGCGGCGGCGGAGGCTGCCGCAGCAATCCGGTTTCGTTTGACCCAGGCTACAAGTTCCGTTACGGGAACGCGGCAGGTGGAAGCAGTAAGACTCAACGTTGATATTAACGGTTACTCTGTGTAAAATCGCATCAGTATCTTATCGAACAGCAGTGTAGCCAAAACTCGATATTTCGCTTGCCGTATTGTTTGACAGCTCAGTGATCTCGCTCTAGCTGTAACTTTCAAGTTCATTTTGCAGGGTTCAAAATGTATTTACCGAACCCTATGGATGAACATTAACTCCGGGCTAGGCATTGGGAAGAATCCCCATCTGGCCATCTTGATTTCGGTTTAATATGGTTTTCCGAAATCACTGCGGGCAACTGACGGAATGGTTCCTTCCAAAGGCCATGGCAGAATTTCTTCCAGTTCCTTGTCCTAGTCCTTTCCCGCCTCTAATTACCTCGGCGTCGACGAGGCTCAAAGCCACAAGGAAAAAAATAAAAGATAATAATAATAAAAATGAGTAGCACTTTACCGAACCTGAATTCGGTAGCCTGTGTTTGTGGATGTAGCAGTCGTCAAATATTTACAACGGAAAATGTAGCATAATTACTTTAAAATCTGGACAGTGTAAATCACGGTCAGTAGGATACACGGTTTATGGCACAGCTGTTTCTACGCAGTGATATTAGAAATTACAAAGCTGGATCAAATTTGAACATGATTTTTTGAGAAGTCTCTTCATTGGATTAATATGTAGCAAAACAAATATAAAACTATTTTGTACATAGCCTCCCCTATTATCAGCACATTTTTTCCAACCCACGGCAATATTTTAATTCCTTGTTTACAAAGATTTATCAGCACCTGCATAGCCAATTGTGCCAAAGGTCTGGTAACTCTTCGTCATCAGAAAATTTCTTTCAATCCAAGTATTTTTTTAGGCGTATAAGCAAATGATAGTCATATTGTGACAATTAAGGACTACAGGGCGGATGATCCAAAACTGTCAAGTGTATTATTCCAATATCACGTGAGTAATAACATTAAAGTGCAGAAACAACATACGGGACGACGCGGGTTCGAATCCCCGTCCAGCCATCCAGATTTGGGTTTTCCATGATTATTCCAAATCACTCCAGGCGAATGCGAGGATGGTTCGTTCTAAAAGACCATGGCCGAATTGCTGCCCGTTCCTTGTTCTTAGTACTTTCCCACCTCCAATTTCCTCGATGTCGATAATCATTTATAATCCCGACAAAAGCGCTTTCGTCTTCACCAGAGCTGTTTCCAAAATCTTCACTGAGGAATATCTGTCAAGGCTTCGAAAATGTATTATTGCCAGAACTGTGTAAGCAAGCTGCAAAAAATTTCTGTTGCCTTATCACCTTCTCGTACTAGAAACTTAAATAATTATGCGTTGCGGTAAGTAAACAAACAAATGAAGGATTTTGCTTTTGATATTTCAGTTGCTTTAAACTATCTCAAGCCTATTTATATTTAATCGGCCATAGTAAAAATAAAAAATAGGGATAGAATATCGTTATTGTTATTCGCTAGCCAAGTTGTAGAATGAAAAAATGTTTATCTCGTTTGTGAGTAAATGTTGTTTTAACCCTACTACCTTGCCAGATATAAGTTTGAAGTATTCGTTGTTCTAAAAACATAATATATGAGCACAATGTTACCAGAAGTTGTATGCTGAGTCATGATAACATAGGATATTACAATGGATTTCATCGAGTATGCACTGAAACTCTCTCTAAGGATTACTAGATTGAAAATGCCAACCAAGGATACGGATGCTATGATATCTAAGCAGACGTCACCTGCAAATTGGAAATATCGAACATGTTTTAAAATTCCTTCCAGTCATATTCACATAGAAATAGCCAGACAACATTTCCTAATTCTTGAAGAAGGGCTGTCAATTTTTTATTGCAACTGATAAAGAGTTACCTATCATTGCAACTGGTAAAGAGTTACGTGACAGTCAGCAGTTGGGTTATGTACGTACATTCTAGCACATGCCTAGTAATTTTCTTTGAATTGTTTCACTCACAAGCACTATCGGTCTATGGTAGAGTTACTCATCTATTACATTATTTTATATTATTTTTAACGTATTCCTGGATCCTATCTACAGAAATCTCTGGTATACGGCATGAAGTCAAATAAATAATTTTAAGTTTAGCACAACTGTATCCGGGCGGCCGCGTTACTCAGACAGTAGGGCGCCTGCCTCCGGCCCGGACAAACTGGGTTCGATCCCCGACGATGCCGAGGGTTTTTCCTACTCAGCCTGCTATCAAATAAGTACCGTGGAAGAAACTCCGCGGGAAGATAAAGAACGGCCGGGAGGTGGCACCGACCCAGTCACATCACTTCTAGTGCATAAGATTATGATGAGAGTGCGGAGCTCTACCTCGATGAATCATAGTAATAGCGGCAGGAGTCGTAAGAATTCCGTGACATACAACAGGATCCAAGTCATAATATACAGATACGTCGCTATTATTTACAAAAATTTATGTGAACTGTACCGTAAGAAGAAAGGTAATGTTACAGAGCATAATTAAGTCCTGTCATGTAACAATTTAAGTTAGAATGTAGCTACTGTGATAGGGTGTAAACTACAAAAAAATTGATTTTTCAGTTTTTGGAAAGCACTGAATCACGGAGGTTTCCGAGATCTTGCGTTTCCAAGATACCTCTTAATGTATGGTACCGTCAAAAGCTAAAAAAGGCTTTACTCTGTTGTTGTGGGACACTGTAGCGAGAACAACGCAGGTATAGGAAAAAAATTACTTGAATACATCAAACTTCAAAAAATGACGTTGTTTTAGGTGAAAAGATTTGTTTAAGGGCAAGGAAATTTAGATACATCCTGGGAAAATAAGCATGCTACAAAAATGCCTGCTTGGGAAGGTACTAAGGGAGCTTTGCCTTATGCGAGATGTATTTTTTTTTTTTTTAAATATTGCTGATAACTGGATAAATTTCGGGCAAACTTAGTATTATGACCAATGATAGTCAACATCTCATCAGTTAACCCATTAATGACGTGAAGTGCTTTTCCGGAATTCCGGACCCCCCTCCCCCCTTCTGGTGAAACTTCGTGAGATCTTCTAAAACGACGTGAGACCGAGACCTCCCCCCCTCCCCCTTGTAAGGTATCCCTCGTTCTATTTTTAATATTTGGTTAGAATCGGGCCGAGTTTTGGGTTAACTGTAGTACACGATACCTCACGTAGAATCAAGTTAACAGCATTTCTAGGATAATAAAGTGAATAAATAACACATACACAGCATAAATAAACTGTAAATTGCCATAAAGACATGATAGTTCAGCAGGAAATAGGTTATTTCACATAGGAGTAAATTTTTAATAACAGATACTAACATTGGTTGGCGAGATATTTTGAACCGATTTAAACGAAGTAAATGTTGAATAATTGCAAATAATATGCATAAATAAACCTTTTATCATGTCTAAGACACATTATTTCAGAGATAAATAAGTAATTTCAGTGAAGGAAAAATCTAACCCATAAATTTTGGCATATTCCAGTTGTAGTATTTCCGAAGAGATTTCAGTACAGTAAAGACAATAAAGAACCTATATTACACAGGCCTAGACTCGCTATAACCATAACTTCAGAAATAAGTATAGTTTAGTAGGATTTTTAAAGAAGTAAACTGGAGGATAAAATAACAGTCTGAAGCAGAATGAAAATAATTCATTGTAATGAAAATTGACCATTTTAAAGCTCCAAAAACAGCAATAATAATCCCTGAGACAGCCTAGTAGATAAATTAACAGGTTTCTGATAGTTTTAAAGCATCTAATAACCACAAGAAGTAATTATATTGGATTTTTAATACTCATTTTGCTTAAACAGTTCACATACATAATTTTGGTCTTTTAAGTAGTTTCAGGATTTAAAAAGTAGAAAAACAAGCAGTAAACAAAATAATCTTTCAATTTTAATAGGTTTTAAATAGTTTCAGTCTGTAGAATATGAAATATCGGTGAGTAAATAGACGCCCGTAAATCGATTAATTTGTCCAACTTTTAGGAATTAATTCCAGCACTTTAAAGCCATTTCAAGAGCGCTAAGGACATGTAAATACCAGCTAACACACATAATTAATTTTCTAAACACATTTTAAGACATTTCACTAACCTGTTGAATGTTAATCCGATCATGAAATAATTTGTTACAGACACTGCACACATAAAATGCTTCAGCACTGATTTTAAACACTGCCACACAATATAAAGTAGAGAATAAAATAAAAGTCCGAAAGTGAAGTAAATTCAATTAAATCTGATAGTTTCCAACACTTTAAGTATTTTTAAATATAATCTTAACACGTAAAAATTGAACACCCAGCTTTGGCATTTTATTATTCAAAAGCCTACTTAGATTCCGGGTTAAAGAGTAGCTTGTTTTTATAATCCATCCTTTTAGCTTCCCACATAATTATTTCATGCTGTTTAAAGCCATAGAACCGATGTTATGATTTTCCTAAAAACACTCGACATAAAATCCACGTGTAAATCACTAAATAATTTATTGTGTCTCTGATAGAACAGCTACAGAGATAAGATAAACTTTAAAATGCGCAGGTAAATTCAGGCTACACTTTGATAATTTTTCCGGCTCAATAATCCATAAAACTTCAGAGTTATTCCATGAAAACTAAATAGTAGCCACAACCGATTGTTAGGAATTAACGGTTTTACCATAACTTAACTGACTTAAACAAAGTAGATATTTCGGGAGAACCTAAAATCGAGAATAACATTTTAAGCTTACTTTCGCGTTAATAAGAACAACCAATTTTAAAAATAACAAAACTTTGACTAAAGCCGTAAGACTTGGGAAAATCAACCATATCGACAAGTTTTTGGAGAGACAAAATTAACATAATATTCAGACACTAAACACTTCATCTAGTAACACACATCACTTTTTACCATTTTCTTGCTGAGATTAACCTAGTATTAAGAAAGTTATTAGATCAAACAGTAGGGTATGTTTAAGAGCGCGGAGGTACACGGTAGAAATACGTCATCACATGAGCAACTCCTATATAAGAAAGCGGGAAGAAGGACACCGGGGAGCCGATAGATCAGTCTCGATGTTGAAGTGCATGTGAACGCACGTTTGGGTTTCGCGCGGAGTGGTCAGGGCAAGATGGAACATCATGGCGTCGAGTAGTGCGCATGTCTGAGGAAAGGACGCGTTAGTGGCGGACATTTTGAAAATTTGGATGGACATGTGAATTTCGAACTTTTGTTTTGTTTCAACTGGGGGAGAAGCGGTTTAATGCTCTTGATCTCAACTTGTAATCTTTGGTGACGATAATATCCGATTGCTTTGCTAACTGTACAATGACAATATTTATTTGGAGAATTTTGGAAAATATAACTCAGTGTTTTTTGACTCTTGATTTTCATTTATACTTTAGTACCCTTCTTGGTGGGTTTAAAACTACAAGTGGCGACTGTGGTCTTATTTATCAGTTAGCATAAAAGGTTTTAACACGGTTACAGAACTTTCTTGTGGACTTATAATATATTTTAGGCAACAGCTAGCTCAGGTGTCTTAGCCGATACCATCCCCCAGTATTCGACTACGCCCTGACACCCTACTATCGACCTCATAACTTTTTGAGACTTTTTTTTAGGTCTCACGCTTCCAAGGACGATTATACCACCCTAAAGTCGACTTTTGCGTCATTTGTAGACCTTTTTTTTTTTTAGCTCTACAGTCCTGCACGATTTTCAAAACCTCACGTGAGATTTCCGTCGACTCCCTCTTGGTGAGGTTTCGTGAGATTTCGCCGGACCCCCCCCCCTCCAAACACCCCTATTTTACCTCACGTAATTAATGGACGCCCCCTTATCCCACCAAAAAGAGGGGGTCTATATGCAACAAGTGATATGCTGCTGCTAAGTAAACTGCGCTTTTCAAACGACGAGAGAGGTAAAACATAGACTAAAATATAATTACATTACACTAACCTGTTCTGGTTTTTTTTTTTTTTTTTTTTTTTTTTTTTTTTTTTTTTTTTTTAAAATTGAATGAAGATTAGAAATATAGTTTTTATTGCATCCAGTATCGACCAGTAAGAAGTAGACATTTAAAGTCAAAAATTTAAATATAGTGAGTAATATGAAAATTCATGAATTCATGAAACTGGATAGTTTTGAGTTACGGTTTTCTAAGAAAGTAGCTAAAAATTATATTTATTGATGGAAATGAATAGCGTGCTCTATCTCATAGTTTTTTTCTTAACCATAATTCACGGCTATTACAACTTTCGTCGTGTGAAATTACAGCTTCAGAACAACATCTATATTCTCCGAGCCAGACACATTATCCAAGAAATATTCCGTAACTGTTTTCAAGAATTTTCTTCTCATACCATAGAGAGGAATCTCAGGTACTGTTTTACAAAATTATACATGGAGTAAAATGAGTTTTTTAGATTGTTCTATTTTTAATCTATGGATCTTAGAACAATTTTTTATCCTATTCGGTCACCTATAACCATAGATGGAGGAACTGAGTGCCTGCCTGAAGTCCTAACCGGGCCTGTTAAGCACAGCCTACCGAATCTATTGAAGAAAAGTCTTGTTATTTTTTTTTAAATGTGTAGTTTATGAGTTGGAGATTGCAGACCATCCAGCATTCGTCTAGCTCTAGATGCTAGCGGGAAACAACCTAAAAACCGCAATCATGACGTCGGTACGTTGGCCCTGTGGTCGTGCCTTATCCCGTTGAACCTCCTCAGTCTAGTCTAGCATCTCAAAGAATTACTGAGAAGTGCTGTCACCAATTATTCACCAAATTTTAAAGAATTATCAAGAGAAGTAAAATAAATGTGTTTAATTTTTAATATTTAAATTCAATACACATATTTTGTACTTTTATTCATATGTTATCAATAAATATAATTTTTGTAAAAAAAATTTAATGTCTTTTTTGCATACCTTTTAAATACGTATTTAATTCGGCTCGCGAAATATTTCAAATTTTGAGAAATGGCTCGGACTATCAAGGAGCTTGGCCACCCCTGGTCTAGTGTGTGGCGCCCCAGATCACTGAACCACACTGACAGGTATTTCAGAACTAATATGAATACGAAAACATTGTTTTGTATATAAAAACACGTAAATGACGTTGATTGCGTATGATTTCTGGTTAGTTCTTTTCGCCATAAAGCTCTTCAAACCTTCTCGATGTTTTATTTGGGCACTGTGAGTAAACAATGTTATGTCTTTTAATTAAGGAGAAAAGTGTACTTGTTTTACGGGATTGACAGAAAAGTTTCATGATGCAGCAGCAGCAGAACAATCAGTTTTTACACATTCTGTCCCTTCTCAATGGTCAAGAAGGGCCCCGGTGCAAAAAAAATACTTTGAGCCCTCAGGCCAGATGGGCGATCATTTTTTGCTTTGTGTTGCTGGTAGGGGCCCCCTGAGCTGAGGCTGGGGCCCCTGAGTTGTGCTTGGGGCCCCCTGAGCAGTGGTTGGGGGCCTTCCTGAGCAGTGAGGACCTCTTAGTGAGGGAGCTCCCTGTGTCTCAGAGGCCCCCTTAGAAAACGATACAGCTAAAAAAAAGTCTCCAGTTTGCCGTGAAGGCCCGTGTGCCCCCTGAGCGTATGGGCCCCGGTGCATTGCACCACCTAGCCCAGGGGTCCCCAAAGTGGTCGATATCGACACCTTGGGATCGATAGCAATTATCCAGGGGTCGATAAATGCAGAGGGGTTGAAAGGAGATTGGTTAATACTAAAGAGGATTAATTAAATTCTCTATAAAAATCTGGTTAATAAATAAAATTAAAGCTCATCCTCTCAATTTCAGTCTGTTTGCGAAGTTAACTGAATTAAATGATGAAACTTTCAACCAATTATTTTTGCACACTGAGGTAATGTGGTTGCCAAGAGGTTTGAAGACACTCATCTGAAAAGTTTCTTAGGAAGGAGGATCTATCGCTATTTTACAAATTAAAACAGTGCAAGAACCACCTTTTCTATTTGGCAGACCTTTTTCAGAAATTTATTCCATCTAACCATAATTTGCTTATTATTTTTTTGAGATTATAATAACAGTGGAAAAATCTCCTTTTTCTGTTAATATTATTGGGTGGATTTTGTAACATGTGGAAACTGCAAAAATTATTTCTTTGAGTTTTTATGCAGGTCTCCTTATTGCTTAACATGAAATGCCATAAATGATTTAATGCTTTTATTAAATACTTAATCTGGGGGTCGATAAGATGGTAAATATCCTATGAAAAGGTCGACGGGATAAAAAGTTTGGGGACTCCTAGCCTAGCCCGATAGTAGCTACGCCCCTGTCCCTACTTCACTCTTGGCCATCAAAACAGTATAAGAAACGAATTGGATTCTTACATCACTCTTTTGATCTACCAAACCGATCAATTGTTTCAAATCTGCATACTGCATTCTTATCGCATTCTTATCGTACCTAACGTCTTTTAAGCAATACCATTCAATTAATGATTAATTTTCTCTTTCTGTCTCCCTTCTCTTAAGCATCGTTCTTTTTTTTCTTCTCTCCTGGCAATTGATTAATTTCTGTAAAGTGATATTTAAAAAATGTAAATCACCAACATAAAGTTTTGGAGAAATATTGAGATAATAGGTGCAGTGTTATTATCTACAACCTGTGTCTTATTACAACTGCTCAGCCGTCAGAAACATGATTTACTATAAATTCTCAGTGTCGATCTAGGGTGACAATTCATGTAAAGTAATTCCTTTCATGTTTCTCTAAAACTAATCTGCAAATTTTACCTCATTATGAAACTTTCCTAAGCAGAAAAAAGCATGAAATTGATCTTCAAAAGACCGATTCTGCTGGCTACATAGGTTTCATGGGCTGACTTCCGTACCTACCATAGGAGTCAATGCCCTAGTAAAGTGACATGCATTTAAAATGTCTCATAAAACTCCTTCCGATCTATTTTATTTCTTATCTTGTTATTCCCAAAAATAATTTTAAATTGATGTACTGCATTTCAAAACTAGGCGGTATGTAAAGTACATGTGCTGAACCGAGAATTATGTGAATGACGAGAAAAGGGTATAGCCTCGGCTAGTCGGAGAGTAATATATAGTTTGAGGGAGGTGTTTGAGTTGTGTACCGCAGGATGCAGGTCACCAGGGATTGTCTGGGAGGCTGATCGATACCACAGCCGCGCCTCCCACGCTCCCGACAAATTCTGGAAACTGCGCGCTGCGCTGGTCCTTCCTAACAGCATCCTGCTCTCCATAAGCGGTCTAACTTAACCACTACTTTTTACTTTTTACTGAACTCAAACCATTTGTCATTCTGTGCTGAACGTCTTTTATAACTAATTCGCTTGAAATCAAAGAATTTATAAAGCTTATATTGGATAAGGAAAAAGTATTTAAAAGGAAATACATTGTATTTAATTAGCAGCGCCAATGTTTTTCTTACCGAAAATAATCATAAAGGTAGTAACCAAACATTTTATTACATTGTTTTCGCCTTGTTATGGACTAAAACGAAATCATAAAATGGGATTTGAACTCAACTAATGTCATATATTATAAGAAAATCTTGAGCTTACTCCCCAAACTGAAAGTAAATAAAGTATTATAAAAAATTAAAAGTTTAGGTAAAATTGAAGAAATTAGATATCTTAAATGGCAACCAGCATTTCGCATTGCAGATTAACTTTGATTTATATGAATACTTTTAAATCTACGAACATACAGATAGATTGACAGACATGATCAGGAAACGCAGATTACAATTCTATGGACATTTACAGAGTATGAACAACATTAGACTCAGAAAGAGGATCTTTGATGTGGTAAATGGTTCTCTCAGGTAAACCAATTGGTTCCATGAAATAGAAGAGGACTTAAATCATGCAGGGATCAGCAAGGAAATGACACAGGAAAGGGGACATTTCAGGAACAAAATTATGAACACAAAATTTAAAATGCAGAAATACAGAACAGGAACAAAATGGTCAGAACAAAGGAAACAGGAACACAGTGAATGCATGAAGAGGTTTTGGGAAGAGAAGGGGTAGGAGACAAATACAAACAAAAACTGAATAATCATGAAAAATTTGAGTTAAACACTGTCCTCAAGAGCAATAATGACTAATAATAATAATAAATACTTTTAAATCTAGAACAGTGTACACATAGTTTGTTTTTTATTTTCCATGGTGCAAAAGGTACAATAAAAAATATACTTTTTTGCAGTTGTAAATATAATTCCATTAATTTACTATGATTATTATTATTTTCGTATGTCCCCATAATGGAGAACGATAAGCAATCCTAACTGGATGCGTTCAGTTCCTCTTTGGAATGTTCTTCTTGGGGGACCTATATTTTTTCATCCTTTCACTGGCGGTTTTCTTTTCTTCAGCAGTCCAGACGCGTTTAGATCTTTCCTTTTTTTTCTCTGAAATAACTTCACATGGGTTCACTTTCTTTTTAAAAATCTCTCGGTCTGTGACGTCTCCCTTAGCAATGCCTGCAGACTTAAGATCTTTCTCCACCTCCTTCATCCATGTGGTTGTTGTTTTTACTGTTTGTGTGTATTCTAAAATTTGTCTTGAGATTCTTTCCTTTGGAAGTCTACTCAGATGTCCATAAAATTTCAGCCTTTTTTTCTTCATGTCTGATTCTATGTTTGATATTTTCTCTGTAGTTTTTGTAGTTTGAAGTCTATAGTGTCCATCTTCATTCACTCTGGGTCCCAGGATTTTTCTGATAATTTTTTTTCTTCTTTCTTGATTTGTTCTGTTGCCTTTTTAGTGTTCATTTCTAATGTTTCACTTGCGTATGTAACTGCTGTCTTAATTACCGTATTATAATGTCTTATCTTGTTGTTGTCTGAAATACATTTTTTGTTGTAAATATTTTGTACTAACCCCATTGCTTTCTTCATCTTCTGTACTCTTGCTTCCTGTGCTTTCCCTTCTAGTCCTTTTGGTTCTATGATTTCGCCTAGATATTTAAACTGTTTTACCCTGTTGATTTCACCATATTTTGTCTTTAGTTTTTGTGTTTCTACTTTGCTCCCTATAAATTCGGTTTTTTCAAATGAAATTTGTAATCCTGTTTTTTCTGCGCATTCCTTGAGGATTTCTATTTGCCTGATGGCCACTTCTTCTTTTTCTGTGATGTTTGCTAGGTCGTCAGAAAATGCCAGATATACTACGTATAGTCCTTTTGTTCCGATTTTTATGGGTGTCCACAAGTTTTCTGCTTTTAGCTGCTTTTCCGATTCTTTCATTACTTTATCTAATACAATGTTGAAGAGTAGTGGTGACAATCCATCTCCTTTTCTTACTCCTGTTCTAATTTCAAATGTTTCAGATATTTCACCCATGAATTTTACTTTGGATGTGGTTTCTGTTAGTGTCTGTTCTATCAATCTCCTGGTTTTGTCATCTAAATTCCTTTCTTTTAAGATAGTAAACAAGGAATGCCTATCTATGGAGTCATAAGCTTTTATAAAGTCAACGAACACACATTCTATTGGTCTACTTCTAAGTGCCACCAGTTTCAGTACACTTATCAGGTTGTGTATCTGTTCTGTGCACGATCTTGCTGGTCTGAATCCTGCTTGTAGGTCACTAATGTTTTTTCCAGTTGTTCTTGAGTTCTTTTGAGTAGACATGCGGATAATATCTTGTACGTGACTGGTAGTAGCGAAATCCCTCTATAGTTATTCACGTCAGTTCTAGTTCCTTTATTGAACAGTGGGTGGATAAGTGCACATTTCCAGTCTGCCGGTATCTTTTCATTACTTAATTTTTTATAGAAAATAAACCCAAACCTAAAACAAAAACAAGTATCTTTAGTATAAAAATAGAACATCATATAGCAAAAATTATACTAAATTTTTTGTACCAAATAAAATTATATATATGAATACTGTTAAAATAATCCATCTTAACTTAAGTTAATAGTATTAATTTTAGTAAAAATTTCAATGAGGAAAATGGGAATGATACCTAATTAATAGATAACTAAGAACTATGGCCCGAATATCGCTGGATATTCGTCTATTGTATATCCTCAGTCTGTCGTCTCATACAATTATACAATGATAATAGTGTCTCCCAACTCCCTCCCTCATAACGATGAATTAGAAAATTAGATAATTTTTTGTATGGAAAATTTCTCAGAAATTTATTAAAATTAATTATGCAATCTTTGTCTCTACAAAATAACAATTTATTTTCATGAACTTATAAAAGAGATCGCAAAATAACTTCTCGCCAAGCGATTTCGGACTCACGTCAGAATAAAAATGGAAAACTCTGCATATTGGGAACGGATTGAGCGAGAGATTAAAAACACTACCGACACACTTTCATCATTAAAGGCTCAGGTAAGACAATCGTATTATAATCTCGAAATAAACTCGATCTTTGAATTGAATGATTAAATAAAGCAGTAATAGCAGCTGAGAGAAGTTGTCACTTGTTTCATTTTGTATCGTGAAACCTACGATTTCTTGAAGTTTTCAGAACTCCCTAAATTCCAAAAGCACTAAAGATATTCCATATAAAAATTCAGAACTACTATTATAGATCACGATACAGTTGGGAGAAGTTTACATCGCGATACATTACGTCACAACGTGACGTCACTAACATGGCGCTCATGAAAGCCGCTTAAATTATTGATAATAACTAAAGTATTCTTGCTTTATGTTGCAACAAGAAGTTTCAGTAGTCATTCCGGTCCAGACTCCATTTCAACCTAACTTAGCGACAATCTCACAAAATCAAAGCATCAATTACACGTCGTGTATCGCGACGTAAACTTTACCCGGACGTTTTACATGTAGTCGAGTAATTGAACTGGAAGTATGATGTTCATAAAAGTAATTTAAAATTAAATACTAAACTGCTCGTTTCTCTTACGGTACCACGGAATGTCAGTTATAGTTCAAGTTCAGGCTGCTCAGATCACGAAGTATGTCGAACAGCAATCGGGGGATTCTACGATAACCATGGCACCGCAATTTGATGATGAATACTTAATGTAACTCAAGAAGAGAAATTGATGGTAAAGAATAAAATTTTTTGGTTTCTCGCTTAGTTATCTAGATATCGTATCTCAAAATTGACGTGGTTAGATTGAAATGCGGCCTGTACCAGAAGAAAAATTTCGCCATAGCCAAATTTGATGATGAATTCGTATGTAACTCGACGAGACAAATCTAAAATAAACAATTTATTATTATTATTATTATTTTTGATATCTCCCTTATTTTTCGAGATATTGTATCTCGAAAGTGAGGAGTTAAGGGTGAGATCCAGCCTGGACCAGAAAGAAAAAAATCACCAAAACTACTATACCAGTATTTATATGGTGCAAATGCACTATAGGTGTTTTATTTTCTTCCTAGTTGTTGTTAGGTTGAAATACGGCCTGGACCAGAAGAAACGTCACCAGAAGCACAAGGAGCTATACCTATAACTGATTTTTGACATGCTACCTATATCTCGAAAACTAAGCGAGATATCAAAAAACTTTATTCTTTATTTTCGATTTGTTTCGCTGAGTTCTTTAAGAATTGATCATCAGATTGTGGCACCACTGTGAAATAACTGCCAGTAGTCGGCTATTCCGCTTCGTGGATACGGTGAATCTGTCACATGCGCAAGAAGACATTTTGTGGTGCACTATAAAAATGGAAGAATTTGTTTTTATTTATTTTTTATGCATTTTATATTTTGTTTGTTTGTAATATTATACGATTTCACTATAATCATTATTCGTCTTGTATTTGTCTGTTAGGCTCAAAAAACAAAAACCAACATTGAGCCAAAAAAATTAAAAAAACGTCCATAGATCCACAGTACGTTGTGATTTCTTTTAAACGGTCATAACAGATTATTCGCGTTATAACAATTACAAAAAATAGCAAGAACGCGTTGTGGCTAACTCAAAACGACCACAACACGAAATTCGCGTCGTGACTCTCATGATGTTTTTTAGGGGTTATTAGAAAAGACACAACTCGCTCTGAATGCTGATGCAACCGTGACACGACGGACAGATTGTAACTACATCTTCTGAATTTTAATTAATAATCATGTGATGTTAAGTAATTAAAACACTCTTTTTCATTAAAGTTACTTTATCTTCAATCATTTTCTGATATAAATTGACAGTAAAATTATTAAAACAAAAGAAAGTTGGTAACAAAATTATCAAGAAAATTGCAGAGTTATTTATTCTTACAAGAACATTTTGTCTCTGCCGTAGCCACTTAACCCAACCTGACAATTCTACAAGGTAAAGCAGCACATCGCTGTGCCAAGTCGTCTCGTACGATAAAAATCGGTCCGCGATCGACACAAGAAACCATTATGGCTGATGGAGCTCTGGGAAAAACTACAAGTACGCCGAGGAGATGACAAACCAACATTGAACGTATGTCATATCACAATAACTTAAGGAGAAAATAATCTCCACCAGTTCTGGTTTATTGCAGTGCTAAGCGACAAAGTGTCGATGTAAGCTTAACATGAGCAGACACTCCTCCTACCTTCCCGTGATGCCGCTTACAAGGTCGCCTAGCGATTTAAGAGAACCAGTGGTAAGACCGATGGGTGCAAAACACTCTGATAGAAGTCATCTGCTAATAAGGGGCCTGGACGAGTTTTATAGCGGAGGAAACAGTCTGCTGTGAATGTGGACTCCTACGTCAGACAATCCGACACATTTTCAGCAAATGTTCTATGCCAGCGTACCAGGGAAGCCAAGAACAGTTTTATTGGTAACTCTAGAAGCTTTATAGTGACTGAATGTTCTGTAATGAATATCGCCTTAAGTGAGGCTTGCATGTCAATGTTATTTGTATTGGTAATGATTGTGTTATTTACTGTCTTCAGTCATTAACATTGATACAAGTGTAAATAATAAAACATATAGCTAATAAAAATTTCTCACGGTTTATCTATTAGTGTACTGTTGTGCTGTGTGAGATCCGAATCGCGAAGGGTAGATTACCAAAATCGATAAAGTACACAGAAGAGCATTTGCGTCTGTGTCATAGCCCTTTCGAAAGTGACACAGAGTTGTTTCAACGATTATGTTGACAGACGACGTGATTCCGATTCGATTTACTGGTAAACATCCTCTTTGTTTTAGGACCTCGGAGAAATACTTGGCTCAAAAAACGCATTTGGGGAAGTAAGGTGCCAAGGTGGCGCAACGATTTTATACTCTCGTTCCTTTAAGGATTAGAACGCTTAGATCAAAGATTATTTTTGGTACAAAGAAGCCTCCTCAGTTTTATGAATCACTGAGTATACAGTATATGAAGGGTTAATGACGTTTCTCAGCTTCTGGCAGCTGGTAACTTGAAAATGGTGACAATGTATGTCCTCCGTCTTAATCAACAGGCTGCCAAAAAAAAAAAAAAAAAATAATAATAATAATAATAATCTTATATATGTATAAAAATAGACGTGTTTTTTCCTATATTTCACTTTTCAGGCACCACTACCTAGCACAGATCACTGATGTTTGTGGGTGGAAGTAGCATGGAGTTTCCTGTCGTGCACAACGTTGGCCGAATGCCGATAGCTGTGGGGATGTGGGAGATATAATGATTAAAGTTGGTCAGTGCAGGGCGTTTTCATATTTCGACCAAAAATTCGTATCTCCGTATTCTTCTCTTTCCTGCCACAACTACATAACATAGACCTTTGGTGTTTGTGAGTGGTAGTAGAATCGTCTTTCCTGTCGTGCACTATGGTTGTTAGATGTCGGTAGCTATGGGGGTGTGGGAGATATGGGGGTTGAAATTGGTCGACCTGTGGCAATTTCATACTTCTGCCAAAGACAAAAGTGTCATGGTGTATCACTTTTCAGCGAAAACTATAGATCACAGATAACTGGCGTTTGTGTGTAGTAGTAGCACAGAGTCACCTTTCGATCACAACAGCGGCTGAATTTCATAAACTGTGGTACTGTGGTAGATATGGTGGTTGTAAGTGGCCGACCAAGGATATTTTCGTATTTCGACTGTCTCCGCATATGTCACTTTTCTGCCACAACTACATAGCATAGAGCATAGGTGTTTGTGTTTGGTAGTAGAATCGTATCTCATGTAGTGCACTATGGTTGTTAGATGTCGGTAGCTATGGGGGTGTGGAAGATATGGGGGTTGAAAGTGGTCGACCTGTGGCAATTTCATACTTCTGCCAAAGACAAAAGTGTCATGGTGTATCACTTTTCAGCGAAAACTGTAGATCACAGATCTCTGGCGTTTGTGTGTGGTAGTAACACAGAGTCACCTTTCGATCACAACAGCGGCCGAATTTCAGAAACTGTGGTTGTGTGGGATATATGGTGGTTGTAAGAGGCCGACAAAGGATGTTTTCATATTTCGACGAAAGGCATGTGTCTCCGCAGATTTCACTTTTCTGCCACGACTACATAGCATAGAGTATTGGTGTTTATGTGAGGTAGTAGAATCGTGTCTGTTATCGTGCACTATGGTTGTTAGATGTCTGTAGCTATGGGGGTGTGGAAGATATGGGGGATGAAATTGGTCGACCTGTGGCAATTTCATATTTCTGCCAAAGACGCATGTGTCACGGTGTATCACTTTTAAGTGAAAACTATCAATCGCAGATTACCGGCGTTTTTGTGTGGTAGTAACACAGAGTCTCCCATCGATCACAACGTTGGCCGAAATTCGGTAACTGTGGGAGTGTGTGAGATATGGTGTTTGAAATTGGTCGATCATGAATATTTTCGTATTTCATCCAAAGACTTGTGTGTATCAGTAATTTTACTTTGCTGCCGGAACTACATAGCGCAGAAGACTTATATTTGTGTGTGGTAATAGTATCGAGTCTCCCATCGTGCACTAAGTTGGTTAGATGTCTACAGCTGTCAATATGAATACTTTACAATCACGAACGAAGTTGTGGGTACCAGCTATTATATTATAAATGTGGAAGTAAGTCTCTGTCTTTTTGTTACGTTTTGACGACTAAATGGCTATATCAATATTGATGGAATTTAACAATGAAATAGTGTAGTAAGGACACAGGACATTTTTTCGGTATGAATAACGGTTTTAGTCACGAAATTTTAGGAACTTATCGAATGATGAAAGACAGACAGATTCGTGTGTTAGTCTGTAATGTTACGTTGGTTGCTCAGTCGCGCAGTCTGTTAGTGTTTGATTTGTTAATAAATTTCGATAAGAAACAAAACTTAGTATTTAGTATAGAAGTCAATTTGCTCTGCACTGTACTATTCATTTGTGTCTGTATAAAAGTTTCTGGCACCAATTTGTCTTCCTTTTTGACATGCCTTACGGACGTAAACCTGGCCTAAGGTGCAGGTCTAGAAGACAATGTGCTGCTATTAGATTATAAGATTCAGATGCTCATGTTGAAGAAAGAAGAAAAAACCAAGCTGAAATAAAGCTGCCATCAGTTAACCCCCCCCCCCACCCCCACACACACACACACATCCCCGCACCTTCGCTTACTTTTCTGTTTTTAAATATGTTGTAAATTGATTCTCTTCATGAGACAGATTAGACGATAGGATGTTATAATGATGGCTTTCCATCATATTATGTCGACTCGGTGTTGTTTGGGACAAATCTTACGTTACTAACAGTTTTCTATATCCAATTCTGCCAATGAAACTCCAAGTCCACGCGTACGAAGTCGCGGGTAACAGCTAGTAATAATAATAAAAATTTATCCAAGCTTTATTCTTATAACATTAGTGAGGACCGGTTGGACTGCATAACGCTTTACGCGTTTTCCTGTTGAACATACCATCTCTTTACCGAGTGGTCCAGTTACCAGCTCATTTACGACATAAGCAAAAACGCATAGCGGTTTTAACATTAAGAAAACCACAAAACGCAAGTAGAAAGCATGGTACTATTTAAACAGACAGACAATCGTCGTGTCGCGGGTATTTATTTTGTAGCTTAGATTTATTAGCTTTAAGAAAGGCAGTTTGCTTCCGAGCCAGCCCAACGGCGTAACGGCTCACCGCTCTACTTGACGCCAGTGCTCAAGGATTCTGAGCTTGGCAGTCCCCACTGTGGGAACTTACCCTACACTCCTTGTTCATGAGGGAGACAACTACCTGACATGTGACGTACACGCCTAAACGGCGTGATACTCAGCCAATGGGAGAAGCGGATTACCCACTTTCAGAGCAGGGGACGCTTCTTGGCGGCAGAGACGACACCCCAGTCCGCGATGTGAAGTTACGTAGGGCAGTCGTGCTATAAACAAAAATTGCCATTTCTAGGCAAATTCTCCGTTTTCTACTCTGCTGGCTTCGGAAGCAATTGCTACCACCTTGGATCCGATGAGCCTCCGATTCATGTACCTATCTTTGTAATGATGCCATGCAACAGTTTTGTAACAAATCCAGTTAACCACATATCTCGAGATCATTCCAAGGAGCACCTACCTCATCATTCTAAGTAATGCTAAGGCTCTGTTTGTCTTTTATCTTGGCCAGGCACTTACAGATGCCAACTGAATCTTCAACCGCAGCCGATAGTAAATAAGAGCTAGGACGGACCCACAAGGAGTAAGTGTCGCAGCTCGCTCGGGAGGACGCGGGTTTGAATCCCCGTCGGGCATCCAGATTTGGGTATTCCATGGTTTCCCCAAATCACTCCAGGCGATTGCCGGGATGCTTCCTTCAAAAACGCCATGTCCGAATTTCTTCCCGTTCCTTGACCCAAGACCCATCCCGCCTCTAATGACTTCGACGTCGACAAGGCGTAAAGCTATAATTTTTTTTTTTTTTTTTTTTTTTTTTTTTTTTTTTTTTTTTTTAACCCAGCTCGCTCGGCTAATACGCGACAATAGTACGTAACATTTTCAATTTGCTTGGAACGAAACCCAAGCAAATGGTATGAGAAATTTCTTCGTTAGTGTCAAACCGTGACAGTGACCAGGATATGTGAGTGGAGACTTTCCCGGCGTATCGATGCAACAAAATCTTCTCGGGTGTCCAGCCGGATGGTGGGTGTAAATACACCACCATCCGGCTGGACACCCGAGAAAATTTTGTTGCAGTGACCAGGATACATCGCAGGCGGAAACCTTACGGTACCAAAACACCACACACTGTATAACTTTAAATACCCGAACAGCAAGCAAAGATTTTTACTTTCTACCGTAGCATCTTCATACGATTCAAGTACTAGCTCTGTTGTTTGTGGCTCTGCATCAGTTAGATACACGAAAATGTTACACGTGAACTATTGAAGCTTATAACAAATATCAGATAACAAATGGCTGAATAAAAACACCAGGACAAAATTCAAGTATATAACGCTTTTATAAAACTTTCTTTGGAACATACATCAGGAAAAATATTTTTAATAATTTATCCGAAATTCTCTTAAATAATGTTACTCTAACAGTCTAACATCTGCTCTTCTGTAGTGTTACAACAGATTGAGGACGCATACTTCCAAAGCTATTTTTAATTACTGCCTGGAGATGATACGAACTATGTATGCTGTAAAATGTTGTTCTATACTGGCAGGACGAAGTATAACGATTCGTAGAAATGTATTCTCAGGCGTGACACTCTTAAGAAAGATACAAATTCTATCACCATGACAGATTACTTTTAGAATTAGGCCTACCTGTGTTTGAATATACCTGGAACATTTTTTGTTCATGTACTCTAGCATTCATCATATTCTTTTGGAATGCGCCCTAGCAAGATATCTTGCATATTACATAGTTAATAATCATATTTTTTACTGAATTACTTAAAATGTAATATTTCAGTCACGGGGGATAAAGGTTCTGCTTCGCTCTTGTTACTATAGGTGAAAGAAATTCAAAGCAAATTTCTGATGGAGCAATGTGGAGATAGCGCTGCAGAAAGTAATACAAAAACCGACGAATACCAAGAGAATGAGAAAAAAGGTGATGAAAACGATAAGTCTGTCTCCACGTTTTTTTATAAGGTAAGTAATTCTTTTCTTCTAGTAGAAAAACTTGACTATTTGTGCAGTACTTTACAAGTGCTTTAAAGAATACCGATGTTATTTTATTACCACTGTCGTAAGGAGGATTAAGTGAAATATTAAGAAAGTGCGTAACAACTCTGAACAGTATGGAATGTTATATAGAGACAAAGTGATCAAGCGCTTTATATACTGAATGCAGGGAGGTATAGAACAACGAACCTAGATTCAAAACCCGGACCTGGCTTGCCATCTTTGCTAAATAAGGTTTCAAAGCGTTTTATCTAATTCTTGTTGCAGTAGTCTACAATTTATATTTTAAAAAACTACACATATCACATGTTAAAAATTAAAATCAGCTAATGCGATTCCCAGACAGATGGTAACACTTATTACGTTTGAAGAACAAGTTAAAGGCGGAATGGGCAACTTTAAAAGCCTGCCACTTGGTGGCCGATATTTTTTGCCAAATAATGTCATTCGGAAAAAATTGCTATGTTGAAAAAGCAGAAACCTGCAACAGACAAGATCGACAGTATATTTTTGATCTAATATAAGCTATGAGCGATCAAAGCTGTAAAGCACGAAATCTAAATTGTCATTTAGAAGAGCAGTACGTGATTACATTGAGACAGATAAAATCATTCAACAGTGGACAACATAGTTTCATTTCAATCAGCTCAACACGGGACATAGTAAGATTGAGCTGATGGAGCAAGTAAGATGGAAGGACTCTGAGTAGGAAAGATAAACAGCAAGATGATATCTACGGTGAAGCGACAACAAATCATGGTTATAACTAAGGCTGTATCATTTACAATCTCGCCATCATGATTTGAAACAGGTAAATATGGTTTGTTTTTCAGTGAGGATAAAATGTTTAAATTAACAGAATATAAATAGATAAATAATTTATATAAGCAGCCAAGAGTGACTGAATTTTTTATTATATAAATTAGTTTTGCGATTATTTGAACACGAGTCTTTAAAATAAAGTATTAGCGGGCAAAATAGGTGGAGATCTGTACAGCTCCTAGATACTTTTTTTTTTTTAACTTAAGGTCTGGAGACTTGTAGTATATCAGAATACTGGATCTATGCCATGGTAGTACCGGTTCATAACGGATCTGAGGCATAGGGATGAGAACAAAGCATGTGACATGAGGGGAGGGAGATAAGTTTCGTGACATCACTTTGGAAGTATTGATTTAATAGAGTTCTAAATTTAAAATTGTATCATGTTTGATGTCACAATTGGCAAGGGGAGATGAGGGAGGGAGAATGCCAAAGAGTGTGACGTCGGCAAGAGGAAAATATGAAATTTGTATCACGTAATTTATAAATGATTCCTAAGTTACATTTCAGTGGAGCTAATTTTATGCATACAATTTTAGTTTTGTCAGAGAAACATAATTACAAACTCTCTTTGTTTCAGGAAAATAAACAGAGAGGATGGAGAAATAAAAACAACTCTTAATGATTGTATTAATAGCATGTAAATCAGAAACTAAATTTTTAGTTATGATAGTTTTTTCAAAGCTTCTATGAAAGACAGTTTACATCATTGATATAAATAATTCTACAGCTCTTGGTGTCATTGCCGATTCCCAGTTGATAACAACATTTTAAAAACTTATATTAACTCATTCACATTGTATGGACGTTGGTTAAAATAAAATTGTGTCATGAATTAATTTTTTAAAACATTTCAGTTCTTTAACATTTTTACGAAATGCCTATGTAATTATTTTTCTTAAGTTGTTATTGTCACTACGGTACTTCGTCCTATTTTCTTTTCATATCACAAGAACAAGACCATATTTTTATACGTACAGTAAGACAAACTTAACACCAAGCTGACTACAATTGTCTAATTGGAACTCGAACCACAAATTATAAGATCTGACAAAAATCCAGCCCAAAAACACCTTTTCGGTCAGAAGTTGGAATGCCCTGTTACTTCAGTATTAGATAGGTCAGGGCCCAACGAAATGCCTTGTCTGTCATACTTTTGATTCTAGAGCACATTACCTCAAATTCATTAAATCCGTTAATCTAAGTATAGTTGTTGGTAGTTTCATCAGTATGTCTGGTGATAGACTTTTATAACTAACTAAAATATTCGAGATCGGTTTCTAAAAATGAGCTGATGTTTCTACCTGATCTAAATCCC
>CM061914.1:67308882-67583430 GCA_031002005.1 Vandiemenella viatica
ATACTCATGGTTATCAAATGGAAGCTAACAACCTGCCGACTCTCATCTTTGGATTTTCCTTTTTAATATATCATTTGTGGAATATAATTCCCCGCCTTCAAAAACTTTACTCAACTAAGTTTCTTTTATGATATGTATCTTCGTAAAGTTTACGGGAAAACTATATTGACCTTTCTGGTTTTCGTAAAATAACTAAGGGACTGATTTTGACAAACGTGCTACTTTAGCAGGTATTTTTTTCGACAAAAAATCAATTTTTTTAGTTGATGAATCAAATTATAAATATGTGATAAAAAATTTACTAAATGCTTGTATTATTTTCTTCGCGCAGCAGATGTGATTGCCACATGCTGTCAACTGATTTTATCCAAATAAAATAGGGACGTCCTTTTAAAGATTAAGTTAATCACCGTTTTATGAAGGTTTTACTGTAAATACATATCTTAAGGAACTTCAGTTCATGGCAGTAATTATTATTAGGTTTCCATAAAAAAAACTGAGCCCATATAAGTTAGTGGTCCGAAGAATTATCTTTGACATTTTATTGGTCCTCCGGTTGAAAAATTTGAGAAACACTGACATAGACCGTAGAGAGTAAACGTAAAGAGTACAGGATTCGGTTCATTTGGTTGCCAGAGATAGAAACCATTGTGGGTCTTGAAAGTTGGGAGTTAATCATTTCATAAATGATTGAATGAAGATCCTGATTGCGATATTTGGTGTAATTTTGATCTCTACATCATGCATACTGAGACTCCTCGTCACAGTACTTTACCTGTATCTTTTCGAGGCGCCGGCCGACACCGAGGACGCGGAAACCGTTGGCGGCCAACCGCGTCGCGACGGCGGCGCCGATGCCTGAGCTGGCACCCGTCACCAGGGCCACCTTACCACGCCACTTGTCCATGTCCACTGCAGACTGATCCTTCCTTCTCTGTAAGTGAAGGAGCGGCAACAGCAGAGGCTGCCGCAGCAATCCGGTTTCGTTTGACCCAGGCTACAAGTTCCGTTACGGGAACGCGGCAGGTGGAAGCAGTAAGACTCAACGTTGATATTAACGGTTACTCTGTGTAAAATCTTCCAGGAAACATCAGTATCTTATCGAGCTGCATTGTAGCCAAAACTCGATATTTCGCGTGTCGTATGGTTTGACAGCTCAGTGATCTCGCTCTAGCTGTAACTTTCTAAGTTCATTATTGTAGGGTTCAAAACGCATTTACCAAACCTTATGGGTGAACATTAACTCCAGGCTTGGCATTCGGAAGAGCGCTGGTTGAAATCCCCATTTGGCCATCTTGGTTTCGGTTTAATACGGTTTTCCGAAATGACTGCAGGCAACTGACGGAATGGTTCCTTCCAAAGCGCATGGCAGAATTTCTTCTAGTTTCTTGTCCTCAGTCCTTTCCCGCCTCTAATTACTTCGGCGTCGACAAGGCACAAAGCCACAAGGGAAAAAAATGTAAATAAATAAAAAAAAATAATAATAAAAAAAATGAGTAGTACTTAACTTTACCAAACCTGAATTCGGCAGCCTGTGTTTGTGGTTGTAGCAGTCATCAAATTTTTACAACGGAAAATGTAGCATAATTACTTTAAAATCTGGACAGTGTAAATCACGGTCAGTAGGATACACGGTTCATGGCACAGCTGTTTCTACGCAGTGATATTAGAAATTACAAAGCTGGATCAAATTTGAACATGATTTTTTGAGAAGTCTCTTCATTGGATTAATATGTAGCAAAACAAATATAAAACTATTTTGTACATAGCCTCCCCTATTATCAGCACATTTTTTCCAACCCACGGCAATATTTTAATTCCTTGTTTACAAAGATTTATCAGACACCTGCATAGCCAATTGTGCCAAAGGTCTGGTAACTCTTCGTCATTAGAAAATTTCTTTCAATCCAAGTATTTTTTTAGGCGTATAAGCAAATGATAGTCATATTGTGACAATTAAGGACTACAGGGCGGATGATCCAAAACTGTCAAGTGTAGTTATTCCAATATCACGTGAGTAATAACATTAAAATGCAGAAACAACATACGGGACGACGCGGGTTCGAATCACCGTCCAGCCATCCAGATTTGGGTTTTCCATGATTATTCCAAATCACTCCAGGCGAATGCGAGGATGGTTCGTTCAAAAAGACCATGACCGAATTGCTACCCGTTCCTTGTTCTTAGTACTTTCCCACCTCCAATTACCTCGATGTCGACAATCATTTATAATCCCGACAAAATACAAAAGCGCTTTCGTCTTCACCAGAGCTGTTTCCAAAATCTTCACTGAGGAATATCCGTCAAGGCTTCGAAAATGTATTATTGCCAGAACTGTGTAAGCAAGCTGCAAAAAATTTCTGTTGCCTTATCACCTTCTCGTACTAGAAACTTAAATAATTATGCGTTGCGGTCAGTAAACAAACGAATGAAGGAATTTGCTTATGATTTCAGTTGTTTTAAAGTATCCCACGCCTATTTATATTTAATCGGCCATAGTAAAAATAGGGATAGAATATCGTTATTGTTATTCGCTAGCCAAGTTGTAGAATGAAAAAGTGTTTATCTCGTTTGTGAGTAAATGTTGTTTTAACCCTACTACCTTGCCAGATATAAGTTTGAAGTATTCGTTGTTCTAAAAACATAATATATGAGCACAATGTTACCAGAAGTTGTATGCTGAGTCATGATAACATAGGATATTACAATGGATTTCATCGAGTATGCACTGAAACTCTCTCTAAGGATTACTAGATTGAAAATGCCAACCAAGGATACGGAATGCTATGATATCTAAGCAGACGTCACCTGCAAATTGGAAATATCGAACATGTTTTAAAATTCCTTCCAGTCATATTCACATAGAAATAGCCAGACAACATTTCCTAATTCTTGAAGAAGGGCTGTCAATTTTTTATTGCAACTGATAAAGAGTTACCTATCATTGCAACTGGTAAAGAGTTACGTGACAGTCAGCAGTTGGGTTATGTACGTACATTCTAGCACATGCCTAGTAATTTTCTTTGAATTGTTTCACTCACAAGCACTATCGGTCTATGGTAGAGTTACTCATCTATTACATTATTTTATATTATTTTTAACGTATTCCTGGATCCTATCTACAGAAATCTCTGGTATACGGCATGAAGTCAAATAAATAATTTTAAGTTTAGCACAACTGTATCCGGGCGGCCGCGTTACTCAGACAGTAGGGCGCCTGCCTCCGGCCCGGACAAACTGGGTTCGATCCCCGACGATGCCGAGGGTTTTTCCTACTCAGCCTGCTATCAAATAAGTACCGTGGAAGAAACTCCGCGGGAAGATAAAGAACGGCCGGGAGGTGGCACCGACCCAGTCACATCACTTCTAGTGCATAAGATTATGATGAGAGTGCGGAGCTCTACCTCGATGAATCATAGTAATAGCGGCAGGAGTCGTAAGAATTCCGTGACATACAACAGGATCCAAGTCATAATATACCTACAAATACGTCGCTATTATTTACAAAAATTTATGTGAACTGTACCGTAAGAAGAAAGGTAATGTTACAGAGCATAATTAAGTCCTGTCATGTAACAATTTAAGTTAGAATGTAGCTACTGTGATAGGGTGTAAACTACAAACAAATTGATTTTTCAGTTTTTGGAAAGCACTGAATCACGGAGGTTTCCGAGATCTTGCGTTTCCAAGATACCTCTTAATGTATGGTACCGTCAAAAGCTAAAAAAGGCTTTACTCTGTTGTTGTGGGACACTGTAGCGAGAACATCGCAGGTATAGGAAAAAAATTACTTGAATACATCAAACTTCAAAAAATGACGTTGTTTTAGGTGAAAAGATTTGTTTAAGGGCAAGGAAATTTAGATACATCCTGGGAAAATAAGCATGCTACAAAAATGCCTGCTTGGGAAGGGACTAAGGGAGCTTTGCCTTATGCGAGATGTATTTTTTTTAAAAAATATTGCTGATAACTGGATAAATTTCGGGCAAACTTAGTATTATGACCAATGATAGTCAACATCTCATCAGTTAACCCATTAATGACGTGAAGTGCTTTTCCGGAATTCCGGACCCCCCTCCCCCCTTCTGGTGAAACTTCGTGAGATCTTCTAAAACGACGTGAGACCGAGACCTCCCCCCCTCCCCCTACTATCGACCTCATAACTTTTTGAGACTTTTTTTTAGGTCTCACGCTTCCAAGGACGATTATACCACCCTAAAGTCGACTTTTGCGTCATTTGTAGACCTTTTTTTTTTAGCTCTACAGTCCTGCACGATTTTCAAAACCTCACGTGAGATTTCCGTCGACTCCCTCTTGGTGAGGTTTCGTGAGATTTCGCCGGACCCCCCCCCCCCTCCAAACACCCCTATTTTACCTCACATAATTAATGGACGCCCCCTTATCCCACCAAAAAGAGGGGGTCTACATGCAACAAGTGATATGCTGCTGCTAAGTAAACTGCGCTTTTCAAACGACGAGAGAGGTAAAACATAGACTAAAATATAATTACATTATACTAACTTGTTCTGTTTTTTTTTTTTTTTTTTTTTTTTTTTTTTTTTTTTTTTTTAAATTGAATGAAGATTAGAAATATAGTTTTTATTGCATCCAGTATCGACCAGTAAGAAGTAGACAGTTAAAGTTAAAAATTTAAATATAGTGAGTAATAGGAAAATTCATGAATTCATGAAACTGGATAGTTTTGAGTTACGGTTTTCTAAGAAAGTAGCTAAAAATTATATTTATTGATGGAAATGAATAGCGTGCTCTATCTCATAGTTTTTTTCTTAACCATAATTCACGGCTATTACAACTTTCGTCGTGTGAAATTACAGCTTCAGAACAACATCTATATTCTCCGAGCCAGACACATTATCCAAGAAATATTCCGTAACTGTTTTCAAGAATTTTCTTCTCATACCATAGAGAGGAATCTCAGGTACTGTTTTACAAAATTATACATGGAGTAAAATGAGTTTTTTTAGATTGTTCTATTTTTAATCTATGGATCTTAGAACAATTTTTTATCCTATTCGGTCACCTATAACCATAGATGGAGGAACTGAGTGCCTGCCTGAAGTCCTAACCGGGCCTGTTAAGCACAGCCTACCGAATCTATTGAAGAAAAGTCTTGTTATTTTTTTAAATGTGTAGTTTATGAGTTGGAGATTGCAGACCATCCAGCATTCGTCTAGCTCTAGATGCTAGCGGGAAACAACCTAAAAACCGCAATCATGACGTCGGTACGTTGGCCCTGTGGTCGTGCCTTATCCCGTTGAACCTCCTCAGTCTAGTCTAGATCTCAAAGAATTACTGAGAAGTGCTGTCACCAATTACTCACCAAATTTTAAAGAATTATCAAGAGAAGTAAAATAAATGTGTTTAATTTTTAATATTTAAATTCAATACACATATTTTGTACTTTTATTCATATGTTATCAATAAATATAATTTTTGTAAAAAAAATTTAATGTCTTTTTTGCATACCTTTTAAATACGTATTTAATTGCGGCTCGCGAAATATTTCAAATTTTGAAAAATGGCTCGGACTATCAAGGAGCTTGGCCACCCCTGGTCTAGTGTGTGGCGCCCCAGATCACTGAACCACACTGACAGGTATTTCAGAACTAATATGAATACGAAAACATTGTTTTGTATATAAAAACACGTAAATGACGTTGATTGCGTATGATTTCTGGTTAGTTCTTTTCGCCATAAAGCTCTTCAAACCTTCTCGATGTTTTATTTGGGCACTGTGAGTAAACAATGTTATGTCTTTTAATTAAGGAGAAAAGTGTACTTGTTTTACGGGATTGACAGAAAAGTTTCATGATGCAGCAGCAGCAGAACAATCAGTTTTTACACATTCTGTCCCTTCTCAATGGTCAAGAAGGGCCCCGGTGCAAAAAAAATACTTTGAGCCCTCAGGCCAGATGGGCGATCATTTTTTGCTTTGTGTTGCTGGTAGGGGCCCCCTGAGCTGAGGCTGGGGCCCCTGAGTTGTGCTTGGGGCCCCCTGAGCAGTGGTTGGGGGCCTTCCTGAGCAGTGAGGACCTCTTAGTGAGGGAGCTCCCTGTGTCTCAGAGGCCCCCTTAGAAAACGATACAGCTAAAAAAAAGTCTCCAGTTTGCCGTGAAGGCCCGTGTGCCCCCTGAGCGTATGGGCCCCGGTGCATTGCACCACCTAGCCCAGGGGTCCCCAAAGTGGTCGATATCGACCCCTTGGGATCGATAGCAATTATCCAGGGGTCGATAAATGCAGAGGGGTTGAAAGGAGATTGGTTAATACTAAAGAGGATTAATTAAATTCTCTATAAAAATCTGGCTAATAAATAAAATTAAAGCTCATCCTCTCAATTTCCGTCTGTTTGCGAAGTTAACTGAATTAAATGATGAAACTTTCAACCAATTATTTTTGCACACTGAGGTAATGTGGTTGCCAAGAGGTTTGAAGACACTCATCTGAAAAGTTTCTTAGGAAGGAGGATCTATCGCTATTTTACAAATTAAAACAGTGCAAGAACCACCTTTTCTATTTGGCAGACCTTTTTCAGAAATTTATTCCATCTAACCATAATTTGCTTATTATTTTTTTGAGATTATAATAACAGTGGAAAAATCTCCTTTTTCTGTTAATATTATTGGGTGGATTTTGTAACATGTGGAAACTGCAAAAATTATTTCTTTGAGTTTTTATGCAGGTCTCCTTATTGCTTAACATGAAATGCCATAAATGATTTAATGCTTTTATTAAATACTTAATCTGGGGGTCGATAAGATGGTAAATATCCTATGAAAAGGTCGACGGGATAAAAAGTTTGGGGACTCCTAGCCTAGCCCGATAGTAGCTACGCCCCTGTCCCTACTTCACTCTTGGCCATCAAAACAGTATAAGGCCGGCATTACACTGTAAAAGATCTTTGTCCAAGATCTTTTATAAAACATTTTATCATATTTATTTTATCAAAGATATTGTTTGATATTGTTTCAGTCCCATTACACTACATAAAATTTTTCGTCATAGTTCTCTGAAATAAATGAAGTGAACTTGTAAGCTCTTGCAGACCCAGTTAGTGCAACTGTCACAATATGCATTTTATTGAAGATAAAGAAGAGAAGTAAACACATTTAGGTTATACCGTGAGATTACGAGACTTGATATGATAGGAGTTCATCAAAGTTTAGTGAAAGATCTGCAATGTGAGGACATGCCAAATTATAAAAATTATGGTTGATGCTGAAGTATACGTCCAATAAATTTTTACCACAATATTTTCATAAATTTCTACATCAGAATTATTTCCCCATATATACTATTGGGTGTTTATTTTTACGCTGTATGTGCAATGAGTTGTACTCGATTGATGGTGACGGATCTACACCATTCTGCAAAATAGCACACGCATTGGTTTGCGCATTACTTCTGTTATTATTCCAGAAACCTTTCAAATACTAATTACTAAACACATTAATTTTCTCTTTTTACGTCTTCTACAGTACAGCCTTCTATCATAGCACTAATTAACTTTTCGTATGTTTTCACCTTTTTATTCCTAATCTTATAGTCTGTATGTTTCTGAGTTTACAACATTTCCTTCTGTTCATACTCAGAAATAAAGACTTTCGTGGATTCGAAAGTCATAACCAACTTTGGTAACGTCCCTTACGCCATTTTCTTTGTTTACGTTTGCAGGGTGATGAAATCTTTTATAAAATGTAATGCCAACGTCTTACATTTTATAAAAGAAATTTTATAAAAGAAATCTTTTATAAAATATGCCCCATTACACTGTAAAATATTTTATAAAATATCTTTTATCAAAGATCTTTGACAAAGATCTTTTACAGTGTAATGCCGGCCCAAGAAACGAATTGGATTCTTACATCACTCTTTTGATCTACCAAACCGATCAATTGTTTCAAATCTGCATACTGCATTCTTATCGCATTCTTATCGTACCTAACGTCTTTTAAACAATACCATTCAATTAATGATTAATTTTCTCTTTCTGTCTCCCTTCTCTTAAGCATCGTTCTTTTTTTTTCTTCTCTCCTGGCAATTGATTAATTTCTGTAAAGTGATATTTAAAAAATGTAAATCACCAACATAAAGTTTTGGAGTAATATTGAGATAATAGGTGCAGTGTTATTATCTACAACCTGTGTCTTATTACAACTGCTCAGCCGTCAGAAACATGATTTACTATAAATTCTCAGTGTCGATCTAGGGTGACAATTCATGTAAAGTAATTCCTTTCATGTTTCTCTAAAACTAATCTGCAAATTTTACCTCATTATGAAACTTTCCTAAGCAGAAAAAAGCATGAAATTGATCTTCAAAAGACCGATTCTGCTGGCTACATAGGTTTCATGGGCTGACTTCCGTACCTACCATAGGAGTCAATGCCCTAGTAAAGTGACATGCATTTAAAATGTCTCATAAAACTCCTTCCGATCTATTTTATTTCTTATCTTGTTATTCCCAAAAATAATTTTAAATTGATGTACTGCATTTCAAAACTAGGCGGTATGTAAAGTACATGTGCTGAACCGAGAATTATGTGAATGACGAGAAAAGGGTATAGCCTCGGCTAGTCGGAGAGTAATATATAGTTTGAGGGAGGTGTTTGAGTTGTGTACCGCAGGATGCAGGTCACCAGGGATTGTCTGGGAGGCTGATCGATACCACAGCCGCGCCTCCCACGCTCCCGACAAATTCTGGAAACTGCGCGCTGCGCTGGTCCTTACTAACAGCATCCTACTCTCCATAAGCGGTCTAACTTAACCACTACTTTTTACTTTTTACTGAACTCAAACCATTTGTCATTCTGTGCTGAACGTCTTTTATATCTAATTCGCTTGAAATCAAAGAATTTATAAAGCTTATATTGGATAAGGAAAAAGTATTTAAAAGGAAATGCATTGTATTTAATTAGCAGCGCCAATGTTTTTCTTACCGAAAATAATCATAAAGGTAGTAACCAAACATTTTATTACATTGTTTTCGCCTTGTTATGGACTAAAACGAAATCATAAAATGGGATTTGAACTCAACTAATGTCATATATTATAAGAAAATCTTGAGCTTACTCCCCAAACTGAAAGTAAATAAAGTATTATAAAAAATTAAAAGTTTAGGTAAAATTGAAGAAATTAGATATCTTAAATGGCAACCAGCATTTCGCATTGCAGATTAACTTTGATTTATATGAATACTTTTAAATCTACAAACATACAGATAGATTGACAGACATGATCAGGAAACGCAGATTACAATTCTATGGACATTTACAGAGAATGAACACATTAGACTCAGAAAGAGGATCTTTGATGTGGTAAATGGTTCTCTCAGGTAAACCAATTGGTTCCATGAAATAGAAGAGGACTTAAATCATGCAGGGATCTGCAAGGAAATGACACAGGAAAGGGGACATTTCAGGAACAAAATTATGAACACAAAATTTAAAATGCAGAAATACAGAACAGGAACAAAATGGTCAGAACAAAGGAAACAGGAACACAGTGAATGCATGAAGAGGTTTTGGGAAGAGAAGGGGTAGGAGACAAATACAAACAAAAACTGAATAATCATGAAAAATTTGAGTTAAACACTGTCCTCAAGAGCAATAATGACTAATAATAATAATAAATACTTTTAAATCTAGAACAGTGTACACATAGTTTTTTTTTTATTTTCCCTGGTGCAAAAGGTACAATAAAAAATATACTTTTTGCAGTTGTAAATATAATTCCATTAATTTACTATGATTATTATTATTTTCGTATGTCCCCATAATGGAGAACGATAAGCAATCCTAACTGGATGCGTTCAGTTCCTCTTTGGAATGTTCTTCTTGGGGGACCTATATTTTTTCATCCTTTCACTGGCGGTTTTCTTTTCTTCAGCAGTCCAGACGCGTTTAGATCTTTCCTTTTTTTTCTCTGAAATAACTTCACATGGGTTCACTTTCTTTTTAAAAATCTCTCGGTCTGTGACGTCTCCCTTAGCAATGCCTGCAGACTTAAGATCTTTCTCCACCTCCTTCATCCATGTGGTTGTTGTTTTTACTGTTTGTGTGTATTCTAAAATTTGTCTTGAGATTCTTTCCTTTGGAAGTCTACTCAGATGTCCATAAAATTTCAGCCTTTTTTTCTTCATGTCTGATTCTATGTTTGATATTTTCTCTGTAGTTTTTGTAGTTTGAAGTCTATAGTGTCCATCTTCATTCACTCTGGGTCCCAGGATTTTTCTGATATTTTTTCTTCTTCTTTCTTGATTTGTTCTGTTGCCTTTTTAGTGTTCATTTCTAATGTTTCACTTGCGTATGTAACTGCTGTCTTAATTACCGTATTATAATGTCTTATCTTGTTGTTGTCTGAAATACATTTTTTGTTGTAAATATTTTGTACTAACCCCATTGCTTTCTTCATCTTCTGTACTCTTGCTTCCTGTGCTTTCCCTTCTAGTCCTTTTGGTTCTATGATTTCGCCTAGATATTTAAACTGTTTTACCCTGTTGATTTCGCCATATTTTGTCTTTAGTTTTTGTGTTTCTACTTTGCTCCCTATAAATTCGGTTTTTTCAAATGAAATTTGTAATCCTGTTTTTTCTGCGCATTCCTTGAGGATTTCTATTTGCCTGATGGCCACTTCTTCTTTTTCTGTGATGATTGCTAGGTCGTCAGAAAATGCCAGATATACTACGTATAGTCCTTTTGTTCCGATTTTTATGGGTGTCCACAAGTTTTCTGCTTTTAGCTGCTTTTCCGATTCTGTCATTACTTTATCTAATACAATGTTGAAGAGTAGTAGTGACAATCCATCTCCTTGTCTTACTCCTGTTCTAATTTCAAATGGTTCAGATATTTCACCCATGAATTGTACTTTGGATGTGGTTTCTGTTAGTGTCTGTTCTAGCAATCTCCTGGTTTTGTCATCTAAATTCCTTTCTTTTAAGATAGTAAACAAGGATTGCCTATCTATGGAGTCATAAGCTTTTATAAAGTCAACGAACACACATACTATTGGTCTACTTCTAAGTGCCACCAGTTTCAGTACACTTTTCAGGTTGTGTATCTGTTCTGTGCACGATCTTGCTGATATGAACTTGCTTGTAGGTCACTAATGTTTTTTTTCCAGTTGTTCTTGAGTTCTTT
The DNA here is from genome assembly GCA_031002005.1 of Vandiemenella viatica. Taxonomy (NCBI): domain Eukaryota; kingdom Metazoa; phylum Arthropoda; class Insecta; order Orthoptera; family Morabidae; genus Vandiemenella; species Vandiemenella viatica. The sequence continues at coordinate 67,320,038 of CM061914.1, forward strand.
TGAGTAGACATGCGGATAATATCTTGTACGTGACTGGTAGTAGCGAAATCCCTCTATAGTTATTCACGTCAGTTCTAGTTCCTTTATTGAACAGTGGGTGGATAAGTGCACATTTCCAGTCTGCCGGTATCTTTTCATTACTTAATTTTTTATAGAAAATAAACCCAAACCTAAATCAAAAACAAATATCTTTAGTATAAAAATAGAACATCATATAGCAAAAATTATACTAAATTTTTTGTGCCAAATAAAATTATATATATGAATACTGTTAAAATAATCCATCTTAACTTAAGTTAATAGTATTAATTTTAGTAAAAATTTCAATGAGGAAAATGGGAATGATACCTAATTAATAGATAACTAAGAACTATGGCCCGAATATCGCTGGATATTCGTCTATTGTATAACCTCAGTCTGTCGTCTCATACAATTATACAATGATAATAGTGTCTCCCAACTCCCTCCCTCATAATGATGAATTAGAAAACAATTTGTTTTTATGGCAATGTATTTGTAAGTTCATAATTTTTTGTATGGAAAATTTCTCAGAAATTTATTAAAATTAATTATGCAATCTTTGTCTCTACAAAATAAAAATTTATTTTCATGAACTTATAAAAGAGATCGCAAAATAACTTCTCACCAAGCGATTTCGGACTCACGTCAGAATAAAAATGGAAAACTCTGCATATTGGGAACGGATTGAGCGAGAGATTAAAAACACTACCGACACACTTTCATCATTAAAGGCTCAGGTAAGACAATCGTATTATAATCTCGAAATAAACTCGATCTTTGAATTGAATGATTAAATAAAGTAGTAATAGCAGCTGAGAGAAGTTGTCACTTGTTTCATTTTGTATCGTGAAACCTACGATTTCTTGAAGTTTTCAGAACTCCCTAAATTCCAAAAGCACTAAAGATATTCCATATAAAAATTCAGAACTACTATTATAGATCACGATACAGTTGGGAGAAGCTTACATCGCGATACATTACGTCACAACGTGACGTCACTAACATGGCGCTCATGAAAGCCGCTTAAATTATTGATAATAACTAAAGTATTCTTGCTTTATGTTGCAACAAGAAGTTTCAGTAGTCATTCCGGTCCAGACTCCATTTCAACCTAACTTAGCGACAATCTCACAAAATCAAAGCATCAATTACACGTCGTGTATCGCGACGTAAACTTTACCCGGACGTTTTACATGTAGTCGAAGTAATTGAACTGGAAGTATGATGTTCATAAAAGTAATTTAAAATTAAATACTAAACTGCTCGTTTCTCTTACGGTACCACGGAATGTCAGTTATAGTTCAAGTTCAGGCTGCTCAGATCACGAAGTATGTCGAACAGCAATCGGGGGATTCTACGATAACCATGGCACCGCAATTTGATGATGAATACTTAATGTAACTCAAGAAGAGAAATTGAGGGTAAAGAATAAAATTTTTTGGTTTCTCGCTTAGTTATCTAGATATCGTATCTCAAAATTGACGTGGTTAGATTGAAATGCGGCCTGTACCAGAAGAAAAATTTCGCCATAGCCAAATTTGATGATGAATTCGTATGTAACTCGACGAGACAAATCTAAAATAAACAATTTATTATTATTATTTTTTTGATATCTCCCTTATTTTTCGAGATATTGTATCTCGAAAGTGAGGAGTTAAGGGTGAGATCCAGCCTGGACCAGAAAAAAATCACCAAAACTACTATACCAGTATTTATATGGTGCAAATGCACTATAGGTGTTTTATTTTCTTCCTAGCAGTTGTTGTTAGGTTGAAATACGGCCTGGACCAGAAGAAACGTCACCAAAAGCACAAGGAGCTATACCTATAACTGATTTTTGACATGCTATATCTCGAAAACTAAGCGAGATATCAAAAAACTTTATTCTTTATTTTCGATTTGTTTCGCTGAGTTCTTTAAGAATTGATCATCAGATTGTGGCACCACTTTGAAATAACTGCCAGTAGTCGGCTATTCCGCTTCGTGGATACGGTGAATCTGTCACATGCGCAAGAAGACATTTTGTGGTGCACTATAAAAATGGAAGAATTTGTTTTTATTTATTTTTTATGCATTTTATATTTTGTTTGTTTGTAATATGATACGATTTCACTATAATCATTATTCGTCTTGTATTTGTCTGTTAGGCTCAAAAAACAAAAACCAACATTGAGCAAAAAAATTTAAAAAAACGTCCATAGATCCACAGTACGTTGTGATTTCTTTTAAACGGTCATAACAGATTATTCGCGTTATAACAATTACAAAAATAGCAAGAACGCGTTGTGGCTAACTCAAAAACGACCACAACACGAAATTCGCGTCGTGACTCTCATGATGTTTTTTAGGGGTTATTAGAAAAGACACAACTCGCTCTGAATGCTGATGCAACCGTGACACGACGGACAGATTGTAACTACATCTTCTGAATTTTAATTAATAATCATGTGATGTTAAGTAATTAAAACACTCTTTTTCATTAAAGTTACTTTATCTTCAATCATTTTCTGATATAAATTGACAGTAAAATTATTAAAACAAAAGAAAGTTGGTAACAAAATTATCAAGAAAATTGCAGAGTTATTTATTCTTACAAGAACATTTTGTCTCTGCCGTAGCCACTTAACCCAACCTGACAATTCTACAAGGTAAAGCAGCACATCGCTGTGCCAAGTCGTCTCGTACGATAAAAATCATTCCGCGATCGACACAAGAAACCATTATTGCTGATGGAGCTCTGGGAAAAACTACAAGTACGCCGAGGAGATGACAAACCAACATTGAACGTATGTCATTTCACAATAACTGAAGGAGAAAATAATCTCCACCAGTTCTGGTTTATTGCAGTGCTAAGCGACAAAGTGTCGATGTAAGCTTAACATGAGGAGACACTCCTCCTACCTTCGCGTGATGCCACTTACAAGGTCGCCTAGCGATTTAAGAGAACCAGTGGTAAGACCGATGGGTGCAAAACTCGCTGATAGAAGTCATCTGCTAATAAGGGGCCTGGACGAGTTTTGTAGCGGAGGAAACAGTCTGCTGTGAATGTGGACTCCTACGTCAGACAATCCGACACATTTTCAGCAAATGTTCTATGCCAGCGTACCAGGGAAGCCAAGAACAGTTTTATTGGTAACTCTAGAAGCTTTATAGTGACTGAATGTTCTGTAATTAATATCGCCTTAAGTGAGGCTTGCATGTCAATGTTATTTGTATTGGTAATGATTGTGTTATTTACTGTCTTCAGTCATTAACATTGATACAAGTGTAAATAATAAAGCATATAGCTAATAAAAATTTCTCACGGTTTATCTATTAGTGTACTGTTGTGCTGTGTGAGATCCGAATCGCGAAGGGTAGATACCAAAATCGATAAAGTACACAGAAGAGCATTTGCGTCTGTGTCATAGCCCTTTCGAAAGTGACACAGAGTTGTTTCAACGATTATGTTGACAGACGACGTGATTCCGATTCGATTTACTGGTAAACATCCTCTTTGTTTTAGAACTGCGGAGAAATACTTGGCTCAAAAAACGCATTTGGGGAAGTAAGGTGCCAAGGTGGCGCAATGATGTTATACTCTCGTTCCTTTAAGGATTAGAACGCTTAGATCAAAGATTATTTTTGGTACAAAGAAGCCTCCTCAGTTTTATGAATCACTGAGTATACAGTATATGAAGGGTTAATGACGTTTCTCAGCTTCTGGCAGCTGGTAACTTAAAAATGGTGACAATGTATGTTCTCCGTCTTAATCAACAGGCTGCAAAAAAAAAAAAAAAAAAAAAAAAAAAAATAATAATAATAATAAAAATTTATCCAAGCTTTGTTCTTATAACGTTAGTGAGGACCGGTTGGACTGCATAACGCTTTACGCGTTTTCCTGTTGAACATACCATCTCTTTACCGAGTGGTCCAGTTACCAGCTCATTTACGACATAAGCAAAAACGCATAGCGGTTTTAACATTAAGAAAACCACAAAACGCAAGTAGAAAGCATGGTACTATTTAAACAGACAGACAATCGTAGTGTCGCGGGTATTTATTTTGTAGCTTAGATTTATTAGCTTTAAGAAAGGCAGTTTGCTTCCGAGCCAGCCCAACGGCGTAACGGCTCACCGCTCTACTTGACCCCAGTGCTCAAGGATTCTGAGCTTGGCAGTCCCCACTGTGGGAACTTACCCTACACTCCTTGTTCATGAGGGAGACAACTACCTGACATGTGACGTACACGCCTAAACGGCGTGATACTCAGCCAATGGGAGAAGCGGATTACCCACTTTCAGAGCAGGGGACGCTTCTTGGCGGCAGAGACGACACCCCAGTCCGCGATGTGAAGTTACGTAGGGCAGTCGTGCTATAAACAAAAATTGCCATTTCTAGGCAAATTCTCCGTTTTCTACTCTGCTGGCTTCGGAAGCAATTGCTACCACCTTGGATCCGATGAGCCTCCGATTCATGTACCTATCTTTGTAATGAATGCCATGCAACAGTTTTTGTAACAAATCCAGTTAACCACATATCTCGAGATCATTCCAAGGAGCTACCTACCTCATCATTCTAAGTAATGCTAAGGCTCTGTTTGTCTTTTATCCTGGCCAGGCACTTACAGATGCCAACTGAATCTTCAACCGCAGCCGATAGTAAATAAGAGCTAGGACGGACCCACAAGGAGTAAGTGTCGCAGCTCGCTCGGGAGGACGCGGGTTTGAATCCCCGTCGGGCATCCAGATTTGGGTATTCCATGGTTTCCCCAAATCACTCCAGGCGATTGCCGGGATGCTTCCTTCAAAAACGCCATGTCCGAATTTCTTCCCGTTCCTTGACCCAAGACCCATCCCGCCTCTAATGACTTCGACGTCGACAAGGCGTAAAGCTATAATTTTTTTTTTTTTTTTTTTTTTTTTTTTTTTTTTTTTTTTTTTTTTTTAAACCCAGCTCGCTCGGCTAATACGCGACAATAGTACGTAACATTTTCAATTTGCTTGGAACGAAACCCAAGCAAATGGTATGAGAAATTTCTTCGTTAGTGTCAAACCGTGACAGTGACCAGGATATGTGAGTGGAGACTTTCCCGGCGTATCGATGCAACAAAATCTTCTCGGGTGTCCAGCCGGATGGTGGGTGTAAATACACCACCATCCGGCTGGACACCCGAGAAGATTTTGTTGCAGTGACCAGGATACATCGCAGGCGGAAACCTTACGGTACCAAAACACCACACACTGTATAACTTTAAATACCCGAACAGCAAGCAAAGATTTTTACTTTCTACCGTAGCATCTTCATACGATTCAAGTACTAGCTCTGTTGTTTGTGGCTCTGCATCAGTTAGATACACGAAAATGTTACACGTGAACTATTGAAGCTTATAACAAATATCAGATAACAAATGGCTGAATAAAAACATCAGGACAAAATTCAAGTATATAACGCTTTTATAAAACTTTCTTTGGAACATACATCAGGAAAAATATTTTTAATAATTTATCCGAAATTCTCTTAAATAATGTTACTCTAACAGTCTAACATCTGCTCTTCTGTAGTGTTACAACAGATTGAGGACGCATACTTCCAAAGCTATTTTTAATTACTGCCTGGAGATGATACGAACTATGTATGCTGTAAAATGTTGTTCTATATTGGCAGGACGAAGTACTATAACGATTCGTAGAAATGTATTCTCAGGCGTGACACTCTTAAGAAAGATACAAATTCTATCACCATGACAGATTACTTTTAGAATTAGGCCTACCTGTGTTTGAATATACCTGGAACATTTTTTGTTCATGTACTCTAGCATTCATCATATTCTTTTGGAATGCGCCCTAGCAAGATATCTTGCATATTACATAGTTAATAATCATATTTTTTACTGAATTACTTAAAATGTAATATTTCAGTCACGGGGGATAAAGGTTCTGCTTCGCTCTTGTTACTATAGGTGAAAGAAATTCAAAGCAAATTTCTGATGGAGCAATGTGGAGATAGCGCTGCAGAAAGTAATACAAAAACCGACGAATACCAAGAGAATGAGAAAAAAGGTGATGATAACGATAAGTCTGTCTCCACGTTTTTTTATAAGGTAAGTAATTCTTTTCTTCTAGTAGAAAAACTTGACTATTTGTGCAGTACTTTACAAGTGCTTTAAAGAATACCGATGTTATTTTATTACCACTGTCGTAAGGAGGATTAAGTGAAATATTAAGAAAGTGCGTAACAACTCTGAACAGTATGGAATGTTATATAGAGACAAAGTGATCAAGCGCTTTATATACTGAATGCAGGGAGGTATAGAACAACGAACCTAGATTCAAAACCCGGACCTGGCTTGCCATCTTTGCTAAATAAGGTTTCAAAGCGTTTTATCTAATTCTTGTTGCAGTAGTCTACAATTTATATTTTAAAAAACTACACATATCACATGTTAAAAATTAAAATCAGCTAATGCGATTCCCAGACAGATGGTAACACTTATTACGTTTGAAGAACAAGTTAAAGGCGGAATGGGCAACTTTAAAAGCCTGCCACTTGGTGGCCGATATTTTTTGCCAAATAATGTCATTCGGAAAAAATTGTTATGTTGAAAAAGCAGAAACCTGCAACAGACAAGATCGACAGTATATTTTTGATCTAATATAAGCTATGAGCGATCAAAGCTGTAAAGCACGAAATCTAAATTGTCATTTAGAAGAGCAGTACGTGATTACATTGAGACAGATAAAATCATTCAACAGTGGACAACATAGTTTCATTTCAATCAGCTCAACACGGGACATAGTAAGATTGAGCTGATGGAGCAAGTAAGATGGAAGGACTCTGAGTAGGAAAGATAAACAGCAAGATGATATCTACGGTGAAGCGACAACAAATCATGGTTATAACTAAGGCTGTATCATTTACAATCTCGCCATCATGATTTGAAACAGGTAAATATGGTTTGTTTTTCAGTGAGGATAAAATGTTTAAATTAACAGAATATAAATAGATAAATAATTTATATAAGCAGCCAAGAGTGACTGAATTTTTTATTATATAAATTAGTTTTGCGATTATTTGAGCACGAGTCTTTAAAATAAAGTATTAGCGGGCAAAATAGGTGGAGATCTGTACAGCTCCTAGATACTTTTTTTTTTTAACTTAAGGTCTGGAGTCTTGTAGTATATCAGAATACTGGATCTATGCCATGGTAGTACCGGTTCATAACGGATCTGAGGCATAGGGATGAGAACAAAGCATGTGACATGAGGGGAGGGAGATAAGTTTCGTGACATCACTTTGGAAGTATTGATTTAATAGAGTTCTAAATTTAAAATTGTATCATGTTTGATGTCACAATTGGCAAGGGGAGATGAGGGAGGGAGAATGCCAAAGAGTGTGACGTCGGCAAGAGGAAAATATGAAATTTGTATCACGTAATTTATAAATGATTCCTAAGTTACATTTCAGTGGAGCTAATTTTATGCATACAATTTTAGTTTTGTCAGAGAAAACATAATTACAAACTCTCTTTGTTTCAGGAAAATAAACAGAGAGGATGGAGAAATAAAAACAACTCTTAATGATTGTATTAATAGCATGTAAATCAGAAACTAAATTTTTAGTTATGGTAGTTTTTTCAAAGCTTCTATGAAAGACAGTTTACATCATTGATATAAATAATTCTACAGCTCTTGGTGTCATTGCCGATTCCCAGTTGATAACAACATTTTAAAAACTTATATTAACTCATTCACATTGTATGGACGTTGGTTAAAATAAAATTGTGTCATGAATTAATTTTTTAAAACATTTCAGTTCTTTAACATTTTTACGAAATGCCTATGTAATTATTTTTTCTTAAATTGTTATTGTCACTATGGTACTTCGTCCTATTTTCTTTTCATATCACAAGAACAAGACCATATTTTTATACGTACAGTAAGACAAACTTAACACCAAGCTGACTACAATTGTCTAATTGGAACTCGAACCACAAATTATAAGATCTGACAAAAATCCAGCCCGAAAACACCTTTTCGGTCAGAAGTTGGAATGCCCTGTTACTTCAGTATTAGATAGGTCAGGGCCCAACGAAATGCCTTGTCTGTCATACTTTTGATTCTAGAGCACATTACCTCAAATTCATTAAATCCGTTAATCTAAGTATAGTTGTTGGTAGTTTCATCAGTATGTCTGGTGATAGACTTTTATAACTAACTAAAATATTCGAGATCGGTTTCTAAATATGAGCTGATGTTTCTACCTGATCTAAATTACATTTAAGCACAATTATATCAATTTCAAGGGAGAGTGGATCAGCCTAGCCATCTTATACCCATAACATAAATAGTTGATTCTCTCTGGATGCAACAAATTGGCTTGTTACATTTTTGCACTGATGTCACTCCAATAAAACCGTTCTGGTTTAACCTCAGCGGTTTACTTTTAGCTAGGCCCTCACCTGACTATCGCAGAGGTTTTTTCCCTAGGGGTAAAACCTTGGCACTTTTTTCCCTCTGCCCTGTCTCTTCTTTCAAAAGTTTCTGTCTATCTTATCCGATGGACCCATGTAAACGGGCGGACGCCTGGACGCATGGAATACATCACAATCCCGTTCCTGTGATCACCTATAGAATTACTAACTTAATGCATGTGCAGAGGCGAGCAGTAGATAATAGGAAGGCCGCCATGCTTGGAGGAGCGGGTTTTGGGAGCTCCCCCCCCCCCCAAAAAACAAGTAACATTGGTTTCGCAGTTTTTAGATCTAATTTCCTAGCGACTCAATTTATTCTACCTAATTATTAGTTGTAACTGTGCCAAGTACAAGTATATTGCTTGAGGTCTGTTCTGTTTTTGCATTTATATCAGAAAGTTGTTCAATGATTCTTAATAGAGTTGAAGCAAGATGACTGTCCTAAAAGTTTCATGAAAGAATTTGTCTCATTTTGTCGTTATGTTTTCCAGGTTTGTGTGGGTACATCTTCATTGTATAAGGCAATTTTTCTCCAAAATCGTAATGAGCCTTGAGCGGAAGCCAGTTTTATGTAAATTCTATGTAAAACTCGGTAAGTCTGTGAGATGTAGTACTGTGGGAATTTTAGAATTGATGGAAATGTTCTGAGGAAGGCTGTAGTTCCATTCGAGAAGATGCGCGTTGAGAATAACATCTACATCGAAGGCTGAACCAGTAGTTGAAAAATAAAATAACTGAAATGATTTACTTTTGAAACTGTCTTATCGGATTTTGACAAATTTTGGGAATGCACATAAAAATTTGTTTCGTGGCTGTTGTAGAGATGAAATTCAGATGAGTGAACTATTAGTATGGACTAGGTCTGCTGAAAAATTCACCCTTCTCTGAATATAAAATCGAAACTGATTATCACAATCGGTTGGAAAAACACTGACACAAAAAGAAACTAAACATTCATCTTCTTCCCCCTTCGAGCTTGAACCTACCACTTAATCTGAAATTCTTTCAGAAATAAGGGAGCGTCCATAAACTAAGTAGCTCCATTTTGGCCTTCTCTGAACCCCCCTGAAAAGCCTGAAGTTGTTTTTGCCTCTACCTCCCCCTCCCCTCCCCCCTGTGGCACGTAGCTTTTTTTCCTATTGATTCCAGAAGACATTTTCACAGTTTTCCCTTGTCAAAATATCGTAAAATACATACGGAGATAATTAAATGACTGAAATAAATATTCACAGGCTGTTGTGTGTTCTATACCTTATTTTAACTGTGACTAATAATATGAAAGTAAAGCTATGTGGCTTCGCTCCGAGTCCTCCCTCCCCACACGTAGCCCAGAGTAGCTTTCTACCCAACTCCTCTCCACACTAGACCGAGCCACGAAGTTTATGGACGCTTCCTAAGCAGCGTTTATAATGCAATAACTGTATTATAAGTGAAAAAAAAGTGATTGAAGATCCATTAAACGTTGCTAACATATTTAGTAAAAACTGCAATAATCACACATGCACAAATTAAAACCATATTTGACACTAATACTAACTTTAATTTCCATGAATGGAAAGACCACGGTTTGTATTCAGCAAAGGAATTAGAAGCAAGGAACACCTTTGTTCAAAAGCGACATTATTCGTTCCACAATGTTTCACTTTTTGTATATCCTATCGCTTACCTCAGGTGACGGCGAAACAGCAACCGCAAACACAAGCATTTAAAAATTTTCCGACTTAAAAATATACAGTACACATCAAGGTCCGAGATCAAGTAATTGAACTATGTAAAATACCTGTGTAAAAGGTAGCGGATGGAGAAAAATTAAAATTAATATTCTCGGGCAAAGCTCAGAAAGTGTAGACTAAAATGTAATATACCAGAATTAAATACATAGAAAAACCCTACAAGTATTTTTACCAAAATCGAAACGTTAAACACCAGCTGTGGAAAGCAGTGACAGATAAAAGGTCTCAAAACAGCGGAGAAAAGTGGATTGAGCAAGGGAGAAGAGACGAAGAGAAGAGGAAAGAAAGGAGCTGAGTTCTGTATCAGATTAAGCGCTGGGGCTGGTAACCAGTAGGTACTGGTGAGACAAATCCCACCTGCAGACTTAAGGAAGTGCGGAAACTGTGAAACCAATAAGGCCGCGTATTAGACGATGCCAGTTGCTGGAATGAGTGTACTGTCTTGGGTGCGCGCGCAGCGCCTGATAGTCACTCTCCTCGTGTCAACAGGTTCAAGATAGTCAGTCACGACCAACTTTTGGCGTGCAAGTTCAACAAACAAGATTGCGAGAACTAACAAGTCGTTTAAGCGGAGTGAGGTAGAGGCATTAAAATCTTTACAACTGCATGAACGTGAGGAAATTCTGTGGAATTTTAAGAGCAAGGATTTTAGAGACTCTGCTATCAAAAATTTGCATCATAACGGCGTCATTTTTTATGTATCGACAAAAATATTTCACAGCAGCTGTACAAATTGAAATACAGTTAAGTCTTAAATCAGGGGTGCCCAACCCGAGGGCCGCAAGCGGCCTGCCTTGAAAATTATTCTGGCCCGCGAGATTCATCACGCTTTTACAAAATATTTTTTATATTTCATTTTTAGTATTATATATTTCTTTACAATGTGCGTTTAGTATCATTATTACTATATTATCTATGTTTACATGTAAGTATAATAGTAAACACAATAATAACTCATGTTTCACCTCAAAAAAAGTCTCTAGTGGGAACATATAATTTTATATGCGACCCGCGGAGTTATGAATCACTTCCAAAGTGGCCCGCGAGATCATTTGGGTTGGCCACCCCTGTCTTGAATGATGTAACCCACTACATTAAAAAAAGCGCTGAGGTAATTAAGCGTTTATTTTTTTATATCCACTCTTTTAACCATTTTCTACGTTTTAGATGTTAATTCCTTCTTGTAATATGGACGTACTTTCAAGAAGAGTGTAGGACTAGAGAACTGACCGACAGTTCATTCTCTTTCCCCCACCACCGACTGTCGTTCCAGTCAACTCGCATCGTGTAAACGCGGCCTAATTGTTGTGTTTGATGGCATATGCTGCCACAGTACGATCGGTATTTTGGATAAATAATATTTGTCTGTGGCTATTTATCCTGATAGATGACTGATTGGTAGACAGACCTACTTATGAAGGACATTTATAGTGAGATAACTGTTACACTACCATGGCAGAGCTGTGAGGGAATGGAAACTGTGTTCATGTTGCTATCAATACAGTGTGGCCTGTTGCAAGGAGAGATGACTGATTTAGTGGTGTTTATGGGCGAGGAGTTCAAGTAAAGTAAGTTCTTAATTGGTAGCTCGTATGAATCTCATTTTAGGGCAAACATGGAGCAAACCGGTCGCATTACAACAAAAGGCTGGTGATTCAAGGCTTGTGAAGAACTGTGTAGCAAGAACTGGGCAGTGACTGGTATTAACAGAAGCACGGGTTGCTTGTGGTCTGATAAGTGGAATGTGAAAATTAGTGGAATGATCGTTTACTATGAAATATGTCACATCTGTTAGAGACTCTGAGGTTAGTGGTTTGATGCAACCATTCAAGAGAGATATTTATCATCTAAGAACGAGGTATTGGAATACAATCAACTGAAATTCAGAGTATAGTAAACTCAGGAGCAGTGACGGCGCCATTACTGAACATGCCGCCGCATGGAGCCTTAACGAGGGTACACACCAGAACGACGCAACCAGTGGCGTAGCTTGGTCAACAAGGGCCCCGGTGCAAAAAATTTATTTTGGGCCCTCAGGCCAGACGGGCGACCTTTTTTTGTTGCTTTGTGTGCTGGTAGGGGCCCAGTGAACTGTTCTTTAGGGGGCCCCTGAGCAGTGGTTGGGGCCCCCTGAGCACTGCGAGAGCCCTTAGTGAGGGGCTCCTGTGTTCTCAGGGGCCCCTTAGACGACGGTAGAGCTAAAAAAAAGTCGCCAGTTTGCCGTGAAGGCTTGTGGGCCACTAAACTGCGGTTGAGGGCCCTAGAGGTGCGCTTAGGGTAGGGGCCCCTTGAGGTATGCTTGGGGGCCGCTTGAGCGTGAGGGCCCCGGTGCACTGCACCGCCTAGCCCCATAGTAGCTACGCCCCTGGACGCAACGCATATACGGCTCCAAGGCGAGGCGAACATACCAGCGTGTACGTGTAGCCGAGGCGCGGCAAACCGCCTCTGGCCTTTCGCCGAACGACCGAGGCAGTACGAACGTCACCCCTCCCGAGTCGGTACTTCAAAGAGAAATCGGGGGTGCGCCGCCTGCTATGAGGACGGGTAATTTGCAGTTGTGCGTCTGCCGCCTTCATTCACGCTGCCACATTGGCACTCAGTCATCGTTCAAACACACTGCTCGTTGGAATTATACAAAACCACTCTATTTTAGTTAAGAAATTTTCCGTAATTATTTCGTTTTGTTCTATTTTTAATGATTAGTTGCGACAACGAAAAAGTGCTCTCCTTTATTAAAGAGTAGGCCTATTAAAGGTGTCGCATATTGTGGAAGAAACTTTATCACAATGCGATAAAAAAAGGCCGCTTGGCGCGAAATAAGTGCACTTATTGGAGAAGAGACTGACGTTTTGAAAAAAATTGGTACATTACGACGAAACACATTTGTCTCCTCAAAATATCGAACTTCACAACAAATCACAGTGCCTCAGAATGTGTAGCAGCACTCTTCTGGAAACTACAAAGCTTCCAATGTGAGTTGGCATTATTCTCAATTTTTACACTTGTAAAATATTCATATAGCTCTGCACACTTCTTGAAATCAGCTGCTTCGATACGTTGTAAACATATTGCAAGATAATAAATGAATCACCAGTTACCAAGCACGTCAGTGCTATGCCTTTCTTTAGCGGTTACTGCTTTTAGAAAATTTGTATCCCTCTTCGAAATTTTCTCCCGAATAGACTCTAATAAAAATATATATTCAGTGGATAACACCCCTGCAAAGTTTCGAAAATGGCCACTCTCTTCTTCTTCCGACATACTGTTTAAAAATAATTTACCACTAGTGAGCATTCTATTCCTATAAAGTCTAGCTGCTCACCACCGTATTTTATTTCTCTTTTTAACTAAACTAGCAATCGCTATGAATACAGCACTACCCACTGTTAAATTATCACTGCGATCCATATCCAAATTCAAATTTCACAACATTGCCAACTCATGAGAATAAACGAATGGACGGATACCTGTCTCTTTCGATGCCTCGGCGAACAGCGTTCGCGCAATCCAAGTACTTTCCACCTCACCTCGGTCCCGTTCGTGTGGTGCGTCGTACTGATGTGTAGATACCCGCCTTTACACCGAGCGTGGTGAAAGAGCGGTTAATGCACTGACCTCGCATTCGGGACGCTGGTTCGAATCCCTGTCCGGGCATCCAGATTTGGGTTCCCCAAATCACTCCAGGTGAATGTCCTATGCTTCCTTCAAAAGAGCATGGCCGATTTCCTTCCCGTTCCTTGTTCCTAGCCTCTAATGACCTCAACGTCGACGAGTCGTAAAGACGTGTTTACATAGCGTTTAATTCACAGCAGTATGGGATGTAAATCAATTGTGAAAATCAGCAGGAAGCGATATAGGAGTACAGCAACACATTTCAGGAAACTTGGGTGCCTTTAACATGGAAATGAACATTGAATACAGATTGGAGGTATTGATATATGAAGCTCTATAGGGAACCATATGCGTCACCCATTGGACATCATGCATTATTGCGCTTATAACTTTTTAAAACAAGGTAAAGTGGAGCTGTGAATTTTTCTGGGGTTGAAAGGGGAACAATTTTGGATGTGACAGGTTTAAGCAGGACATTAACATGGATGTAGCTACAGACTTGTTCACAGGTGGAAGGCACAGGGACATGGGTAAGGCTACAGCAATAAATAGCTGGTAAAAGGTGTCTGTAAGTACTATGGTACAGTCCTTATTCACAGCTAATGTAAGACAATGATTTGGGGTTAGTGATGGAGGTGTTGAATGATATACCGGTACCTCAAACTTTAGAAAACTTTAAAGTAAAAGCAAACATAAGGATATTATGCTAATCAAATTGCCACTATCACAATTAATTTCCCACTTTCAAAATTTGGTTATGAGTTGCATTCAGATATGACATTTTATTCAGTCTTTTAAGAGCACAGCATTTTGTTTCTTCATACATACGCAAAAGTAAAAAATGGGTGCCCAACCAATGGCGAATTTACAAATTACAGCAGTTTGATTTGGATTACTAAACAACAATGGAAGAAACGGTATATAGGCACGGAGATGTGAGAAACTTTCCAAATAATAATAATAACAAACCCGGCATGACAATATAAATGAAAAACTTTTTATGAATAATGGGACAGGCTGTCGATTGTATTTTAATACATGTAAATAAAAATAATAAAAATTGAGGTCTGGTAACTCAGGCATTAAGACACTTACTTTGAAGTTCAGGGTCCCAGATTCAAACATCGATTTTTTTAGAGTTATCTTTGATTATATGTCTGGATGCTCTGTGGTTAGGATTCCATGTTAAACTGTAAGCTCAGCCATGACAAGAGGCAAAATGCATGGCATATCAGAACTCTGTTGAAAGACCACACGAATTTTTTAAGCACTCCAAATGTTTAGTTGCTAGAACAACTAGGGGAAGATATAAAACAAATAAGCTTAAAGGGCACCTCACAAAACCCCAAAAGCAGTGCTGGATCTATGAATGTTCTGAGTTGGGGCAAAAACTGTGAGATTGCCACCCGGGTCAAGTACCCCGGTTTGTCCCCCTCCGCTCCTAAAAAGAACATACATTTAGTACAAACAATAATTAATTTCCTAATGGAACATACGCCCGCCATATTTAGACACTTTGAGTTTCAACAAAATTTAAAAATTAATGACAGTACATTCATTGTTTTCTCAATAATTAATAGTTAACCAAGGACGATCGATGCTGATGGAGGTGAGTTTCACAGTCTATCTGTTGTGTTTTTATTTTTTATTATTAATATTTTTAACGGTAAACACCCTCTTGAAACTAAGACATTGGTAGGATTTAACGTTACACTGTTTCCATTTCAACTACTAAATGAAAGAGCCTTAAAGCCCTCAGTCAACACACATCACAGAAAACTATCACAAGAAAATGAAAAACTATCATCGTATATTTAAATTCAAAACATATGAGCTTAAAACGAATAACATGCTGTGTGTTGTCCTGAGTGATGTTATAATTCATCTTGAGTAACAAGTGAAATATAACACAATGCTGATTTTTCTGACTTCTATCACTAACATATTAAAGGTAAAAAATTATTAGTATGCAATTACCAAAGGGAGCATCCATAAACTACATGGCTCGGTCTGGGGAGAGGGTAAGGGGGGGGGGGTTGGAAAGCTATGCTGGGCCACGTGGGATGGGAGGGGGTTTCTGAGCCAGGCCAAGTAGCTTTCCATTCATATTATTTGTCACAGTTAAAATGAGGTACAGAACACACAACAACATGTAAATATTTATCTCAGTCATTTAATTATCGCCATATGTAATTTACGATAGCCTGACAAGAGAAAATAGTACATAATGACTTCTGGAATCAATATGGGCAAAAGCTACTGCAATGTGAGGGGAGGGGAGGGTTATAGGCATAGGCCATGTCGGTCTACATGGGGAGCAGGGGGGGGGGGGAAGGGTTTTCGGGAAGGGTTTTCACAGGAGGCCAAAATAGAGCTACGTGGTTTATGGACACTCCTTGAGTACAAAATTTTGGCTACATCATTAATGGTGAGGAAGAAGACTCAAGCAACATATACCTCTAAATAGAATTTGCATCATCTGTGCTAAGTGATGATTCCTTTCCCTTCCCTCATTCAATGCAATATGTCTTTAAACAATGAAATTGTAACACCTTTTAGCAAAGCATAAAATATCTTTTTATAGCTCAGTCCATTTATTTCACTTAATGCATATACAATACAGTTGAAGTTTTCATATTTTTTATTCTTCCAGTGGAACAAAATGGTTTACACAGATTTTTTTGTATTTGATATAACAATATTTTGTTGCAATTTTTATATTGTAAAAGACTGATATGCTAGGGGTAAGAAAATACTGGGATGCTAAAAACAATAAAAAGGTAGATATGTTGCCATACAATAGTAATTATTGTCATGAAGGATATTGTCATTGAGGAAGACACAGTTCTGAGGCTCATATCCCGAGACTCTTACTAATAGTTACAGACTTGTTTAAACAATGCTAGAGTGGCTACTTCACTCAAAAGCAAAAGCTTCTTCTATAATCAGTTTTATGTCTTTTGGTAAAAACAGCTGATGAACAGCAAGTCACAGTATTTGATGTTTTTATAAACTAAATAAAACTACTGTTAATATTCAGAATTCTGAAACAACAAGAACCATACACAAGTATAACAATAGTGTTAATTAAATAGATTTTTTTTAGATCTGACCAATATATTTAAGGATATGTTACTGATATTTCATTAGCTTTGTGATTTATTTTTAAGGGTAAATTATTCTAAAATATATATATTTTGGCATAAGTATTAGAAAATGTACAGAATTCTGCAAAGCATTTCTATTTTTTTTTTTTAATTAATGGTCTCATCCACACAAATATGTATAAGGAAATATACTTGTATATGGTATGTTGCTTCAACCTGTTGGTATAAAAGCTCAAGAAAATTTTATACATTTTTCAATATTGTGCATGGTTCTTGAATAAAAGTGGGTGAATTTACAAGTATTATCTTCTGATGAGATATGTTTCGCTTTAAACACCAATATGCTTAATGATAAATATTACAATAAGAAATGGGGGACATAAAGTCATTTTAAAAATTATGACTTTGCTATTTGACTTATAACACTACTTCCTCAATGTGGAGTAAAAACAATTTTGACTTTTTGGACACAAGGAAAACCAGCAGCATTATTTTTAAAAGCATGAACAATGACAAACATGAGATTTCTGAATACAATCTTTTAAACAAATTAAGTTTCATATGGAAAGTATTTATAAAATAAGAAATAATTATGACAAAGACTGATCAAAATTGCATATTGTATGTAAAATGTGGGTGGACAGCTGCAACAAGTACAAATGAAAACATCAAACTGGTTATGTATGAGTGTTGAAAAACACACATAATTAACATTTTGCATTCATTGCAGCACACACAAACATTAAACATTTATTATCTACTTCACCGACCCCATATCTTTCCATTTACTGATACGGTATCCTCTGGTATGGAACACGGCCACGAGAATAACTGAAAGCAGTTACTTTCCTAGATGGTACTCCTCGTGGGGTGTTTACCAGCATCCTAGCAACTTCCTCAAAAGCACGAATTCTCTCTGGCCGACTGGTATAAGTGGTGGAGTGTGGGACTGAGTATACAACTTTGCCATAGATGTGTCCCCTTCCCCCGCGATTCAGTATACCACCCCCCATGCTCCTCGAGCGCGCGTATGGCTCCCATACGTTGTATGCCAGAGGATCTCTGTAAGTAGGAATTTCGTTAGTAATTTCGGTGGCACGTGACTGTCGCTTAGAAAAATGCCACATTGCTCTAAGCTCCTCACAGCTGGGCTCTAAAGCATACTGGTTTCCCCAAGGCCTTAGGCCTGAAACAGGAGGCATGTATTCAGAATCAACAACTTTTTGGTGATACGAATGTACCCGCAGGGTATTAAAGGAGAATAAGATGTAAAGAGATAATATGAAACTGTTTAAAATGCAGAGACGCATTCTGACCTGAAACATAAAAAAAAATAAATTAAAATAATATTTAAGACTTATGCAGTCAGCATAGCACCACCAAATATACATATGCAGCCTCATTTCAATATACACAAAAATTATAATACTTGTATTTCAAAACTCCACACACCAATACTCACACATTCAATCAACAAAACTGATAATGTAGCAAATTTTAGTAAAACTAAATACAATTGAAAAATTGGATAAATCTGTTTTTTTTGTGGGAAAATGTAAGCTTATATTAATGTTAAGAAGATTCAAAATGAGAAAGTTAATTGAAAATTTAAAAAAAAGGAAGAACATTTTTCTCAAAATATTATAATGGTAATGTGATTCAAATTTCAATAAAACGATGTCTACATAAATAAAATTATAACTTGCCACATCTAGTTTTTGAACCAGTCAATTAAATACCCAGTCTAATAGCTCTGTCCTAGGATAACACTACAGGTTAGGGGGTCCATTAATTACGTGAGGTGAAATAGGGAAAAGGGGGGGGGGGGCGGAATTCTGGAAAAACACCTCACGTAATTAATGGACACCCCCCATATGGTAAGATATGCTTACAGAAAAAGATAATTTTCTGAGAAAACACACAAATCTTCTTTCCTTCAGAATGCCAATAGTGTAGTTTACTAATCAGTGGAAAACAGACACAGCAAACTACAAAATAAAAACAATTATTGATACAATCACCAACAAACTTTACACTGTATCTGCTAGAAATACCCACAGAAATAAATAGAAGTTTTGTGAGTGGTTTTGAGGGGGTAGGGGAGAGAGGGATTGAAGGCAGAGATAGAAATGAGTAAGCAAAGCAGGATTTGAGATGTTTGGATGTGACCAAGATCATACTCTGGAAATGATTAGAATTTAAAAGAATATATACCAATAAACTGCTGAAGAGAGAAAATCCCGGATTTACATAAATATATAATACTTGAAAAGATTCTGTTGCAAAACTAAATAATTTTTGACAGTTACGCAGTGAACTTCAAATTGGGGTAACTTTAATTCAGTTTTCAACACAACAATCACTTACAGGGTATATCCAAATGGATAGAAAATTGTAACAAATAACAATAAAACACTTTGCAATGGACAACAAGGCAACAAGTTTATAAAAATACAAAATTAATATTAGATGTACCCTGAAACCTACTCTATCTCTCTTGTACATTTGTTTCCATCTCTTTACAAGCTGTTTGAATAGAATTGTGAACAATATTCAGTAGTTTATATCTGAGAAAGAGAAAACATATTGAAAACAGGTATAGTTAGTACTAGAGCCCTTGAAATGATTAAGAAATATCATCTTACTGCTTAGGAGGAAATATGTTGATATCGATTTTCATCTCTGCTTTTGTTGATATCAGTAAGTGATTATCTTATGATGTTTGCCTACTTGTCTTGATGTTTTCATTGCAATGTATTTTACTATATTTTAAGTTAAGTGGAATACCCGCAAGTCCACTCTTATTAGGATCTTTACGAATATGAACATAACCAAGAACCGACACAAACATTACACATAAATAACATATAGTCTGGTGAAACAAATATAATTATTATAATATTAGCTGCAGACAGACTGGACAAATAATTTAAACTTGTGTTACTGTGTTAGAAACAATAAATATGATGCCAAGGCTGTTTCCATAAGAAGGTGCATCATTTTTAGTCCAAGCCCATGGTATTCCCTGTCTGATGGAATGATGCTCTGGTCTCTAAGACAAACAGAAAAGAAAGCTCATAAATTAATAACCATCATCAAAAACTACATCACATTTCTAGCTACAAAAATAATTCAAACAATTAAAAGACAGAGCAAAATTACTAACAATTATTTCAATTAAATACTCAAAGCAAATATGTTTCAGATAAAAAGGAATCACGAAATCTTTAATGTTTCATGCAGCTCACTGGTTAACTGTTTTGATTATTGCAAAGGGTTAAAAAATATTTTTACTTTGTTAACAAAGCGGACACAATTTCACATGTCGGTATTTAACTCTGTGTATCAATTTATTAATAGTAAAGCATCTAATAGTTTCTTATACTGATGTTTACTGAACAGATAGGTTACACGTACCATATGAGTCAGAAATGTACAAGTGAAGATATATATAAAGTAGGTAATCAGCAAAATAGCTTTTGGAATTAAGAAAAGTTGTTATAGAATGAATGCAAATATGGTGTTGAAATACTTTTATCTCTGCATTTGTTGAAATTTTGATTAAAATATTAGAACTTAGAATTTCATAAACAATTTATGAACTAATTGTTTTAGATTTTTTCAAGATGTGGATGACAAAAATCAGATGAATAGTTCCAAACTGAAGCATAGCAGGGCTGTTTATCATATGATCTTCTAACAAATTCAATGAAGTTTTTAGCAGTAATGAAATAGCGGAATGTCTTAGCCAGAAAGCTTAATAGCAGGGAAAACAAATGTCTAAATTCACTATAAACTTGAAGAGACTGCTAGTAATGGAGATGGGTTACCAAAAGATGATTTTATGGAAAGTGATTTACACAGAATAAAAATGTATGAGAAATCATCTTATAACACAAGGTGCACAAGTGGTAACTTAAATGATTTTGTCACATTAGTGGAAGAATAAAAACGAGACACTAGAATGAGAGAAAATTAAAAATTGAATACAGGACACCCTAAGACAGGGACCAGAAATATAATGTATATTCATAGAAACATAATGTATATACATAGGAATTAGAGTGAGTAAAACAGAAACTGCAATACAAAAGCAGATCTATATTACAAAGAAATGACTGGAATATTTTAAAAAAGGTCATGATTAGCTTCTATACCAGATCCTAAAATATATGTCAAAAATGTAAAGGTAGGTAGAGGGGACCTAAATAAGCATATTTCGTATAGGATTGTGTGTGCTGTAATGCCACCTTGAGCCTGGTGTACGAGAGTCCCGTCACATCTGAAGATCTTGTTGCCTGCTAGTCTGTTGCTGCTTTACATGTGCTCGACATGCCTGTCATCGCTGTGAATCTTGTATCACTGTTGGTGGCCGCTCTTTCGAGCACCTCTTGTAAACTGTTAATAAATTTTTGTTTTCTTTTGTCTTTACTTGTCTTTTCAGTTTCCTTTGATTCATACTGCTTTACAAGCTAGTGCTTTAATGTGTCATTACCGCACACACATTCCTATCCGAAATATGCTTAATTAGGTCCCCTCTAACTACCTTTACATTTTTTACATATATTTTAGGACCACCCTGTATAACAAAATTCTTGTTATAAAGTTTAATCCCATTTCTCCTCTACATCCAATAGAATGATCTTAAATCAGGACTTATCTTCTAATGAGCTGGCTTTATATAGTGGTTTGAGTTTTTTCTATCATCATTTATGATGTTAATGAAGGCTACAACAAAATATGCAGTTATTTTACAATGCATCATAATTGAAAAGCCCTACATCTAGTTCATCGAGTAAAAATCTTTCAGACAAAATTAGCAAACTGGATGAATCTCAGTAAGTGTATGATATAGTTCCTTCTAAGGATCAAGCTTGGAATATCAGCTGAAACTTAAATACTCCTCATAGTATGAAACATTTTTGGAATCTCAGGGATAAAAGCCACTGGTCTCAGCATGTTTGTGATTATAAGAAAAGTAGGGCTCAACTATCATCAGAAAGCCTTTATTACTGATTTGTTTTGCAAACTACAAATGATCCAATTTTAATATCTACGTCCAAATTTTCTTGCAATCTTCTACAGAATGTACAGTTTCCTATTGGTAATTTATTAAATAAGAAGGGTAGAAGTCCTTTTTGTTAGAGTTTTTCTTTCATCAAATATACTTCAGTACCTGAAACAAAAAAGTAATAGACATTACAACAAGAAAACAATTATGTTGCAATTGTCATAGAAATCTAAAAACTTAAAATGTAATGTTATAAGGTTAAGGCTTTAATTATTGGCTGTGCTTAAAAAGACAGTAAAATATTAGTTACCTAAGGTTAACTAGGACAATTAAAAAAAATTCTGAATAGTACAATTCCCCTCATATACTGAAATCAAAGTAAACATTTTGAGTGTGAGAAGTAATTTGCCTTTAAATAGATACTAAAGTTTGGAAACTCTTATCTTAAGTTCTCAGATTTTCAACTTCGCATCAACATAATGCATACATTATTCATGGGCTGTTTATTGTTCAAACTCTCATCACACTTCTACCTGAAGCATTTGGAAGAATTGTGATCACAAAAAAGTTATTAATTTCCTAGCCCTTTAATCTTAATTCCATCAAGGGGTGATGAGATGTATATGATTCAAAACATCATAAAAATCTGACCAGAACTTTTTACATGAATTGCCTTCAATGAATAATGAATATTAAGCTATGGACATTTTTACCTTAAATGAAACATATCTTATTTTACCACCTGGAGTATGGGATGCAACATTTTTTCAAAATCCCAACAAAACCTGACCAATAGGTTTTGTGTGAATCCCAGGCAAACAAAATTTAAAAACAGCTGATTTCTTTTCTGTAGTTTATTAACATTGCCCCAAGCAGTTTTTTAAAAAATATTTCTTAAATGCACAGACAGTCTCCTTGTTACAGTCTAATTTTATTTATAGATTTTATTCTATTATTAATTAGACTGCACAAAATCATTATCTACACATATAATAAGACTCGAACCAGAAGAAAGTTTGTACATTTAAGATATTTTTGAAAAAATAAATTGAGGCACTGTTAATGACCTACAGAAAAGGAAAAAACAGTTTTTAAAACTTGTGATTGTTTTTCTACTTGTATGAATGTGCTTTATGCAAAAACAACTGGCTGGGTTTCGAATAATGTACAGCCCCTGTTCATGAGGATAAAAAGGTTGTGTTTCATTTTGATGTGAAGTCTAAAGGATGAAGAATTTAGGATAAAAGTGTCATCAATTTTTCGTTGGACACATTTCATACAAAGACTATGGGAGTCAAACAGGGTAGGTTTCATTTTGTTGTGACTTTGAAAAGTTGAGGAATTCAAGCTACTTTTTTTTTTAATGCAATTCATTCAAGAACTACTGGTCGGATCTGGTTAATTCTTGCTGTTGAATTATTTATTGTGATTTCAGCATGGAAATTATATCGTGTTAATCAAAGTAGTTGAGTTACCTTTTTTCTTAACCGTCACATGATTGGTTTAATCTGCACATTAACATTCCAAATAATCTAAGTTATGGGAAACAACAAGTTTACAACAATGGAAAAAATACTTCAAGGTAAAGTGACAAAAAATATGGTTGTGGTAAGTATACCTGTCATTGGAGGCAGGATAGCTACTATGACACTAAAAATGACACATATAAAATATTTTTGGTGACTACTTTGTCAAGTGAGAAAGGAGAGTTATGTGCAGATTAATCCATAGGCACTTGGTGATCTGTATATTGTAAATGAGCTAAATATTCTGTTTATAGTTTGATACAGTACAACAGAAACAACTGAATTTAGTTAATTAAATTATCTTTTTACTAACTGCCTGAGGTTTTTTGAATTACTTTTAGTCATTAATGGTTTCCATGTGTTTGAATGATTTGCACATAATACAAGATTAGACCATTAAGATTTCTGTTCTGGTTATTCAGACATAAATTTAGATAAACTGAATCCTTTTTAGTAGAAAAATAGTAAATTTTAACATCTGACTTTAAACTCGCCACAGCTGGTTGATATCTTGGGCAATCTGCTGTTGCACATATCCTCCATTTTCAATTTCTGGAGTCTCTATACATCATGATGAAAATAACTAGACTGAATACTATGTAAAAGAGCAGATTAGTCACACACAAACCTAATTTAAGATCAAAATTTATACATTAAAAAAAAACTGAACATTTGACCTTTGTATTAAACATAATTGGCATAAATGCTATAAAATTTTAAGTCAAGTATTAATATAGGGCCTACAGCATATGGAATAGTTTAAATGATATATCTCTCAAACAGTTAAAAAAAAAAAAATGGTTTGAGTAGTTACAGCTGATGCTAACTGAAAGTCACTATGAAACATATCTGCACATACTTCAACTTTATAAAAATTCCATCCAGTGACAAATGAGTCAGTAGACCCTAATAAACAGCAGGGTGGAGGCCTACTGGGAGACATGTAAGTATTCTTAGTGTATACATAGATTACACTACAGCTAATTATAGTCTGATGGAGAAGAGAGAAACTGATAGAATTTGAGAGCCGATGAAGATTAACACTCATTTACACACGCAAAATTTTTATTCTGCTAATTACATATTTAATCCACATTCCACAATCACCATTGAGCTACAGCATGTATTGTGCCTCTATTACATTTATTCAATCTAATATTTTTTTTGCAATTTTACATATATATCCATTCACATTAAATGTGGAAAATCCAATATATTTACCAATTAAATCCTCTTGATATTTTTGTACTAGTATTTCTAGTAATAAAACACTTTTTATTTTATCTTTCTTCCTACCCCTCTTCCACCAGAAGGAACATCATTTAGTCTTGAATTTTTGTTGATTCCACATAAAACTTCAGTTCCCTTCACAAATTGTTCACCAATTAAGATATTTGGATTAAACCAGACCATAGGGTAAGTACACATCAACTCTGGTGTCTAACAATTCTTTGGTTCTCGCAGCTAACAATGTCGAATGCACCTAAGCAGCGATGGATCAAGGTGGAGGGGGGGGGGGGAGCTAGGGGGCTCAAGCCCCCCAAAACTATTTAGGTCCACCCCGACATCATCATTTTGAGATATGGAGACTTTTTTTTATATCTCTACTGATCTTTTAAAAGCGACATGACTATAAAGTCTACCTTTACCCGACTTAAGTCCTCCCCCCCCCCCCAAACCAAAATTCAGGATCCACCACTGCACCTACGGTATAATTAAGGTCGCGGTATGGAAGGAGCTAATTAATGGCGCTGACTATTTACATCTGTAAATAAATTACATTATTCCATGCACGCCACACAGATGTATACATATCCAACTATATTACGATCTGAAGTATTGCCAAATGACTGATGCACGATACATAAAACCGAAAATTGCATTTGGTTGCACAGCGACACACAATTATTATTTCGTTTTGCCATTCACTCTATTTGGAATAACGGAGTTGCTGAATATTTATGCACGTTGTTGATGGTAGACAACAAAGGATATTTTTCATGTGAAATGTCACACCGTTATATAGGTAAATTAATTTTTCTTTATTTCCTGTATTAATAATAAAAAACGGTGCTCAACTATTACCTGACTAACAAAATAGTCATTTCGAAAAATTTCTTAAGGCTCAACTCTTTTACGAATTATGACATTACATAAAAAATCACTTTTAAACGAGAAAATATGGATATATTTCGAGACGGTGATCGCCAAGCTACTACAAAAGTGCGATGCAAAATCGTTCCACTGCATTAGTTTACTAATATTAGATTATGAATTATCTTTCCATCTTACAGCTACAATACTTATTTTAAACATAACTTACCCGTACCTACACCACAACACAATAGATTTAAATTTCAGTTACCCATTATAGAAAGAACAGGTTTCATCGTGAAGTAGAACGGCCCGTGATGAAAATAAACAGTAGTATGTAACATTAGTTACTAGCTTTACTTCTAATATGTAAAGCAACTAAAACAGATATAAAATGAATGAGACGATTAACTGCAAGAATGTCAGGACATGTCAATGCTAACAGTACCTACACCGACTCCATTCTATTCAGTCGTATATTGGCAACCCTGGTTTCATTATTGATTAGTGTTTGGCTGTGCAAACAAAGTAGCAGGAAGTTTCGTCACTACTCAAAGATTTCGTGTATGTTATTTCTCGTATGATAAACTTTATAATGTGAATAGAATTCAGATTTTATAACTTTAATATTTTTCGCACAAGCACACTAAGAGCGAAGTAAATTGTTTCCAGAATTAACTAAAAATAAATAAATATTTCAACAGTGCATCTTTCTTTCCAACTAATATAAAATTACTTACGATATTAATTCGTATTATTTAATACTTTGAGTATGTAAACGATACAAGGAACTTTTTCGTAGAGCATTAACACTCGAAAGATGCAAGTTTCATGTCTTTACAGACAAAGATGTTCATATGCCGTCATTTTTAAATTAGGTACTTGAAGTGCGCAAAGTCAAGTCTTGAACAACACTACGGAACAATCTTTTCTCAAAATGATTCAGGCAGTTTTTGTTCCTTAATGTCCTTAGTCTGGATGACGCTACAGGTCTAAAATTTATATTATGCGTAGATATCAGTAAGCCTAGCCAAAGTATTAAATTTTGCTTCGTTTCTGTAATCAGTTTGAAAGATTTTGATACGCAAATTTCGTCGATTTTGTCACTCATAGACTGATGATAATCAAAACAGAGAGAAAGTTTTACCCCTAAATCATAAGAAAAGTCTAAAGTCGGTGATTTTTCTGTCAACTCCTTATCCACCCAAAACGTGAAATAACTTTCTGACCTTATATGTTAATATGTCAGACGTATTGATTATCATGAAGATTATCAAGCTTAAGTGATGTGCATAAATTTTACTTCCTCTCCTCGCTTTGAAAATTAGAAAATTCAAAAATTTTAAAGAACTACGACATGCTATTATC
This sequence comes from Vandiemenella viatica, assembly GCA_031002005.1. Taxonomy (NCBI): domain Eukaryota; kingdom Metazoa; phylum Arthropoda; class Insecta; order Orthoptera; family Morabidae; genus Vandiemenella; species Vandiemenella viatica. The sequence goes on from CM061914.1 coordinate 67,346,962, forward strand.
ATACTTTCCGTAGCCATACGGTATCATTCCCAAATTGCAATTTACGTTCTCTCCATTTATCCCATTTCAACCACAAATATACAGCGTTTCTGTGCACATAGAGAATGAAACCTGGACCATGGAGGAAAGAAATATATGGAGACGACGCAAGAGACCTTCACCACGCATTGAAGTGAAGCAGGGCGGAGGAGGAGTGGGGGGGGGCATGGCCGGAGTGGAAGGGGCATGGCCGCTTCCATACAGACACGGGGAATATGTACAAAAACCTCAAGAGGACTCTAGGATAAAGGTGACGCCGCAATCTGGTGATGGATTATTATGTAACTCGATATGAAAAATAAAAAATGAAGAATAATTTTTTTTGATATCCCGCTTAGTTTTCGAGATATTCTGTCCCAAATGTGAAATGGTTGAAATTCAGAAGAAAAAATTGGTCAAAGTCAAATTTGATGATAGATTCTTATTTAAAAAGACGAGACAAATGAAAAATAAATAATAAAAATTTTCGATATCTCACCTAGTTCTAGAGATATACTGTATCAAAAGTGAGAGAGAAATGGAGAAGAAAAATTTCGCAAAAGTCAAATTTAATGATCGATTCTTATGTAACACGACGAGACAAATCGAAAATAAAGAATAAAATTTTTCGATATCTTGCTTAGTTTTCGGGATATACTGGGAACATCGCAATTGTTTGGAAGCGCAATATCGCCGCTGCCGCCACTGTGCATGCGCGATCCTGCTCCACCAATTTAACGTCACTTCTCCTCCATATATTTCCTTCCTCCATGGCCTGGACCACACTTTAAAACGTAACTGTGGCACTCGATTAGCGGATGCCCTGGTTTAATCTTCTTTAATATTCAAACTTCTTTGGTCGTATCTGTCACTATAACTACGGATTAGCCACGAAGCAGGAGTTAGCAAATGCTACGGGCCCCGCGCCTTCTAGGGGGGACCCGCGCTTTCTAGGGGGACCCCCGCGACTAGGATTCTATTCTCGGGAGCTTCCTCGTTAGGCCAGATGGGCTACCTTTGGTTTTTTTATATTTTTTTTAGCTCATCTGCTGCTACGGACGGCGAAAACCAAGGGCCCTTTTTCACATTTGCTACGGGCCCCGCGCTATTTTAACCCGGCCCTGGGTTCTAACAACCTAAACGTTCATTTGTTGCAAACTCACCGCAGATCGGATACATGACGATTCAGTACCTTGCTGACCCACCGCCTTCTAATCACATCTATTGTGCATGATTACCCAGAACAAACTATACCTGCATCGTAAAAAATTAAGAAGGGTGGTATTCTTTGTTTTCTTTTATTGCAGTTCTGTTACCTGTCTTTCTGAATTCTTCTCGATCTGCTTAAAATGTTTCTATAGCTCATTTGATGATGAAACCTCGATGGATGCATAACGGCAAAGTCATCTGAGATACAGCTCCGAAACGTCATGAATAGTTACTTTCTGTGGCACAGCATATTTGAAAGAATTTAAATTAAAAATTTCGAGTAATGCAAAAGTACGTCTCTCGAGAAATTGAGTTTTTATTCAAGATCACTGTTCAGTAAATGTATTCTTTGCATTGGTAAAGTTTTAGTTTCCAAGCAGAAATATTAATTAAATAAAAATTAGAAATAGAGTCTTAAGACCAATGTATAATTAACAATAATATTAGAAACTAGTTGACCTGACAGACGTTGTACTGTTCAAATTTCAAACAAATTTGTTTGTGATTATTTTGTGAAATTGTGAAAAGCTTTAGAAAAGGTGTAAAAAATGTAAAAATGAGAAAAAAACATCATATTTCTGAGCGATCATTGGATTTATTTACGATTGTGTCCACGGTTATTCAATTTGAGGAGAACATTCAGAACTTCGCCATGGTAGATGATTTCTATCTGCAGTATCATGGGCTGATTCAGAGGGGGGCTAAGGGGCTCAAGCCCCCCTAAAAGTATCTAGGTCCAACCTGACATTGTGATAGTGGAGACTTATTTTTTAGCTCTCCTGATCTTTTAATGGGGCAGCAATCCGAGGCGACTATAAAGACTACCTTTGCCCGACCCAACCAGCCCTTTCCTCCCACTGTCCACTCAAGCCCCTCACAAACCTAAATCCTGGATTCTCCCCTGGGCAGTACATCACTGAAATGCTGGCAATGTATGATATGCTTGAAATGTGACCAACTTGGAACCGTGCGGTTTTGTTCCAAAATTTCTGAAAATGAAATTAAGTCAGAATTTCATGTCAACCAAATTATTTTTCTTACATTAAATTTGAAATCTCAACCTGTTATATTTACATTTCAATCATCACACCACCAAACCAGTTTTTATTATTTCGTAGATCTTGCATTGTTCACTCTAATGCCTCCAAAGACTTTTCATGTTCCATAGTACATTTATCCCAAACAATCATTTTGCAATGGTGCAGAACTTTGGCAATAACACATTTTTTTCAAAAGGTTGCATGTTGGAGTTTCATTGATTTGCATATTCAATGGCAACTTAAATAATGAATGAGTTGTTTGACCACCTTCCAACAACATAATTGCAATTCCTGATGGTGCAAGTGAATGGTTGCTAAAATCAATGAGATCAAAAAACTTTTTCCAGTTCCACATATAAAGTACTTGTTATATGGATCCTTGTCTCTGTCCCTGTACGCCACATATAACAAACATACTTATTTATACTGCTTCTGCTTCTCCTCTCATTTCATTACAGGATGCCACCTATAAGTTACTAAACTGGAAGAAATCTGTGCATTTCTGCGAAAACTTAATCAAGGGAAAAAACCCATTAAATCCCTACTTGGTTGTTTCACATTTCCTTGATTAAACATTGTTTCACAACTTGATATAATGAACATTAAATTTCACTTTTATAATATTTCAATCTCCTTGCACATTGAAATGAAGTCTTCACGGGTGTACCGCCGAATAGTGTTTTGAAAACATGGTATTTCGATAACTAACTCCGTCTTCTTCATCAGGTGTGGAGACATCTTCACAGGTCGGCTGACCATTGGATACTGAGACAGCCCAGGTGCCACACTTCCTTATATAGCTGATGGCATGCTAATGAGAAACATGTGGTGGATCACTGTTTATTGATAATGTTCAAGAGGAAGAAATTGTCATTGCCTTAAAAGAACTAAAGAATAAATTCTGTGCAGGAATTGATGGAATTCCTGATACAATCTTAACCCTTTCCTCCCTGACGGTACTTATAAGTACACTGTATTTACCACCATATAATTCGACAATACCAGTGTCCACTGCCAGGGGCGGCCCTAGCAAGTTTTTCAGGCGGTGCAAGATCTCATCGTGGCGCCCCAAATATGCAGTCGCTTATTCATTATTAAGGTGTCCCTGTATACAGACTAATATTAATAGGATATAACAAACGTATGTTATCTTCAAACATGTAAATGCTTGTATGCTTGGATGTTTTTACTATTTCACGTCGAAACGGCTTAGGATAAAATTTGGATTAATGTATTGGCTACCTACTTTTATTCTGACCGAAAAAGTAGTTTCCGTGAGATTCAAATACGAATACGTGTATGAATGCGTTATGAATTGCACTCGAGCAAAGCCGCTGCAGAAGATAGTCTTTATATATTAATAACTCAAACCTCAGAAAGATTAGTATAGGATAGCAGAATGAGAAACAACAGTAAAAAGGAACGCAATATGTTTGAAAAGGTTTATTTAGGCTAGTATAGAGTATACAAAGCTCACATCACCTATCCGTTAAATTCACATAGTTTTTAATAATTTTTTAACAATCAAATGAGGAAATAAAATCATAACTAAAAAGCCTAGATTGCTATCTTCCTCGCTTTTGTCCTTGAGCACTATTATTTTCTATAGATAAAATTGCAAAATCTGACGGTCTACCGTGAATAAGTTTTGATAAGTTTTAATTTACTGAAACTTCGTTCTCCTTTGGTGACAGGTACAGGTATGGTTGGCAAAATTCGAAGTGCTGTCAACACATTCGGAAATATATCCTACCAACCATTTTGTTTCATAAATTAAACTTTTATTGGTGCTGCTATTTGAAACCTCATCAACAATAAGTCCCTCAATCAATTCACAACCAGATACGTCACATTTTTCTCCAACAGTTAAACTTATGTCTAAATCTGCACAGAATTTTCCCATTTTGACTTTTCAGGAATTGTTTTCATAATGTGTAAGAACAACACTATAACATTAAATTTGCATAGTTGTGTAAACTGTGTGACCAACGCATTCTCAAATAGTATATGCCCCCACTCTGAAAAGCAATTTTTCTAGTTGTTTTCAGAGCAGACGAATAACCCTGGTACTCTTTCTCCAATTCCGAGCTGTTTTCCACCAATCGTGAAGCGTTTCATAAATCCACTTTCAGTCTACATAGCCTTAGAATATTTACTTGAAAAAATGTAGTATACCAAGTCACCATTGTAACTATGAACTCAAATTGCTCCATGATCTCGCCAGGGACAAGGCCTCTGTTGCTGCAACTGAATGATTCGTTTCCAGAAGGGCGTCGCGAACTGCAGAGAAGCTAGTAACTCAATTCTCAAAAAAGGTTTCTCATTATTATTATTATTCGCGATAATTCTTCTGAAAAACTCAATTTTGCAGAGGGCCGTATATTAAATTTAGAATGTGTAGGCGGGCCAGATTCAAATAAAAAAAATGTACTGAATTATTATAACATTTTATTTATTTAATTGTATAGTATACATGATTCTTCTATCCATGCCACATTGCGATCGCGGGCCGTATTGATAGGGCCTGGGGGCCGGATACGGCCCGCGGGTCGTATCTTTGACATCACTGAATCTAAGTGGATACCACTTCCCATCGCTTTTATGATCGAGAGAATAAAACAAATATTTTTAAATTAAATCTGGACAAGGAAACCGATTTTACTTATCTATTGGTGGCACCTGCTATTACGAAATTTAATCAAAGCTACATAGGTTAATAAAAGCTCGAAGATATTGGTTCAGAATTCCGCTTTGGGCATCTTTGTTTCTTCCTATCATACTGGATCCATTGTCATATCTTTGGCCTCGACAATTGTTTATATACTAATAGAACTTTTGGAAAGTATCCTCGATACACAGGCCAGTGAGTCTAGCTCCCAGGTCCTGAAGAGTCACATTCCGGCTTGTAAAAACAACGAAACACCACGCATACTTGGGCTTCGTCTTAATTAGTGTCAACAGAAACAGTATTAAAGATAATTGTCAACGCGATTGACATCAGGAGTTCAATTCAGTGTGATGGAAAAGTATTTAGATGACTTATGCATAGTCAAATTTTTATTACGAACTTCTTTCGTTTTGAATATGTTTACCAAAATAATAGACATTAATCTCCTTACTAGGAATACGGCGGAGATGCTCCATGATCACAGGGTCATATTTTTCTGGCAGTTGCAATTTACCCAGGAAGTTGCCATTATTAGAAGTATTTAGGGTTTCAAATCCAAAGCTTCCTCTAAACAAGAAATTATTGCATTTAAAACGAATATATTCAGTTCAGGATTGCAATTCATCGTGATGTTTCGTGTTCAGTCAGTATTTATAAATGCTTGTCTATTACATTTACACTGAAGTTCTTTAATTGAATCAACGCTTCTATTCAACTAGGTATGGTACGCTGGTGATCTGAGGAATTTTCGTGAGTTTTGAGACGCTCTGATAAGTAGCTCCGGTCATCAATTCATTCTTTGTTCAAATAAGATGAGACCTTCTGTTGAATAAATAACAGAAAGAACAATATACTTTATCTGCAGTTTTAAAGTAAACAAGCCATCTTGTTTTATAAGTTTCTTCATTTGGCATTACTCTTTGAAAATGCATATTTGAAAAATGACGTGGGTGATTTTTTTCTTGGATTTTTCCGTTACTGGAATAATTATTTCATCTCTGGCTGCAGAGTTAAAGAGCGACCATTTTAAAACATCATCACAAATTGTGCTTTGGAAAGGCGACGGTGGTGGTATGTCTGGTACATCCCATTCTGTAGTATTTTGAACTGCAGCAGACGTTCAAGCCATAGCTAAATTTCCTGCCACATGCTGCTCTTTATTATCATTAGCCTCGTTTGAAGAACTTCTATTAAATAAGTTTTCTTCCGACGCGTGTTCAACTAGTTCTGGTGACGAAGATTCAGATGACTTCTCAACTTTAAAATATTTTGCAAACATTTTCAGTTTCGCCTTGGTTTTGTTTTATTTTTGAGTCAGATTGGAGCGCTTTTTTTTTTTCTTTGTAAATGTTTACGATACGAACGTTAACTGCAATCACCTTAGGTGTAATATGATAGAAATATATAAATAGGTTGAATATCTCCCCATGAACATGAACAGGTGTGCGAATTAACTCCAATACTACAACCCAAAAAAGTAGGAAACAGGTGCGGGAGGCGCGGCACTGGAGACTGCTAGTTATGGGACGAGCTGCGATTTTCTTCATTCGAGTATCTCGAGGTTACGCGATTCTATGACGACATACGACTATGCATCTAGCTGAAACTCTTACGCCTATAAACTCTTCTGGATGAACAGTGTGTTATAATAATGTGTGAAAAGCAAGTTGAGTTATTGTAAAATTTATTTTTCATTTTTCGCGCACACGATCTATCGCTGCACTTTCGGCGCCCCCCATACGATGGCGCCCGGTGCGGTCGCACCGTTCGCACCGCCCTAGGGCCGCCACTGTCCACTGCATTGTTAAGCCTGTTGATGTATTGTTGTACAATAACAATGTTTATTTTTAAATTCTGCGTGAAATTTCCAAGAAATTAATTTTCTAAGTTGGGGCATGACAGCATACTGAACAAAGTAACAAGTGGTACATTACAATGAATTTTTAGATGATAATTTACTTGGTAAGTGTCAATTTCTGTTATTACTTTTTTAGTTTGAACATTTAACCATATATTTTTTACCTATAAAATATGTTTTTCTAGTTTCTTTATTAAATAATCTAGAAAAACCAACGTGGACTTATAAGTACCATCAGGGAGTTCTGGGTAGTTTTATACAGATTATTGGTCAATAGATTTAGCAAGTATACTATTGGTTTTATCATTGTTTTAGATAGTTTCAAATGGATATTTTTATGAAATACGCTCTGATTAAAGCTCTTCTCTTAGAAGTTTATAATTTATCAGCTCTTCTCGTAGAAGTTTATAATTTATCAAGGCAAAAATGAAGAAATGACTGAAATGTTCTCAGATTACTCATTAGATCAAAGAGTGGTCTTAGAATTGACTGAAAAAAGTGGAGCAATGACGATGTTATCTAGTATTATCATTATTTTTCATCAGTTTCATTATTAAAAAACTGAAAAAACTTTTGTTTGTGGGAGAATCAGACCCTACTGCAAGGGACTTTCTAACTATCTGCTGATGGAAAACTAAAAAGAGGAGATTGTGACAATGAATTTACAAACCTAGGTATTTGCTACTGTAAATGGAAGGATAAAAAGGTCATACATGTAGTTTCAAATTTTCATGGCAGCGGTGAAACTCCACTACACTGGTTGGGGTCAATGGCAACTTCAACAGATGGACCCTCTTTCGGGTTGGATTGGTGACCTGGTGGATCTTGGACCAGAGGGCCACTCTGGCCGGTCATTGGGGGCCACCTCCGGCAGTAGGTCCCGTAGCATTTTGCCCATCCTGCCACCCTGTTGTTACACCACTAGTTATTTGCAAAGAAAAAGATGGATTGAAGTCGACAATTTCATGCTCAGGAGTCGTCAAGGACTATAATACCATCACGTGTGGGGTTGATACTGCTGATCAGCTAATGGCTTTGTGCAATGCTGACAGAAGATTACCGAAATCATGGTAAAGATTGTTTTTGGGAATTCTGGATGTTGTATTTGTCAATGCCTATAACATAAATGGTCCTATATTTGAAAAAAAGTCTGTAAAAAATGTTAGAAGATCCTTTGCACAAGGTATGATGACTATGAAGGATATCAATAAGAAGAAAAGGTCATCTATTTATATATTTCACCAAGCCCTCATCCATTCAAACAACACAAGTCATACTATTCCACAATGAGAGATGTAAGATTGGGAAACAGAGGTATACACTGTCCCTAAATTGTAAAAATCAGATGAAGATCTGAAGTATGTAGAATGAAGAAAATACAGTCAAAACATCATTCCAAATTTTGCACTATATCTTTTGTGTCTGAATGAGCAAAAAAAATGTTTTTTTTTTTTTTTTTTTTTTTTTTTTTTTTTTTTTTAAATATCATGAGGCAAACATTTTATACCAATATGAACATAATTGATTTCAATTGCTATTGCTGTACATCCTGTGATACACAAAGTCCCTGACGGTACTTATAAGTACCGGCTTAGTAATTAGCACTTAGAGTTCAAAAAAAAAAAAAAAAAAAAAAAAAAAAAAAAAAAAAATTGAAAAAAATATGTGTGTTTAAATTTCAAGTATCTTTACACATATATATACCGTAATTGAAATTATAAATTTCCCTTTTTTTCCAATAGCCGGTAGGAAAGAGTTAAAGAAATGTGCTAGATACATAATTCAACCACTAACACATTTATGTAATAGTTCATTACAATCTGGTACTTTCCCAGAAATACTAAAGATAGCAAAAGTTATTCTGGTACATAAGAAGGGTGAAACAGATAAACTAGATAAATATCAGCCTATTACCATTCCATCTGCTATCTCAAAAGTACTAGAGAAAATTATGTATAAAAAGTTAATTAGCTTCATTAACAAGAATAATATATTATCTGATTCACAACATGGATTTAGATCAGGGAAATCAACCCAGACAGCTATTTATGCTTGCATTAACAGTATATTAAAAATAATTGATAAAAAAGAAAAAGTAACTGGCATATTTCTTGATTTGTCTAAAGCTTTTGATGTGGTAGATCATAAAATCCTCTTGTCTAAGCTTTATCATTATGGTATCAGGGGTATAGCATACAAATGGTTCAAGTCATACCTAGATGGAAGGAAACAGGTTGTCACCTTAAAATGTAAGGACACAGAAAGCAAAATAATCAGAGAGCATGTATCAGACATTAGACGTATTACACACAGTATTCCACAGGGTTCGGTTCTTGGACTCCTCCTGTTTCTTTTGTATATCAATGACATTAATTAAAATGTTGAGTCAGATGATAATATCCTCTTTGCAGATGACACAGCACTTATAATAAAAGGTGAAACCGAAGAAGTTATTCAGCAAAGTATTAATAAAACCACTAACAAGCTATCGGAATGGTCCAAAAACAATCATTTAATAATAAATTGTGAAAAAACCATTGCCATAAATTTCCATACTGCTCAAAACAGGAACCCTGCCAACCCAAATATTATTTTGAACACTCAGACTTTAGCAAGCAAATAAGATTCAAAATTTCTAGGTTTATGGATTCAATCTGATCTAAAATGGAATAAACATATTCAATATTTGAACTCTAAATTGAATCAAATCTGTTATGCATTACGTATCTTAAAATTAACCACTAGTAAACAGGCTTTGAAAAATGCATACTTTGCCCATTTTCACTCACAAATAAAGTATGGAATTATATTCTGGGTGTTATCATCAGATGCACTAAGTACTTTCAAAATTCAGAAGAGAACAATAAGAATAATGACAAATCACAAATCATGGGAATCTTGTAGACCCTTATTTAAATATATGAATATTTAATTCAATTTAATTTAATTTAATTGCAATGGAGCACAGGCTCCGGTGGCAATTTCCCTACACACCCATCTTCCCCCTATCCTGCACCCACCTACATTTTCCCTCTACAAATTTTATCTTTAAATTCCTTCAAAGTTTTCGGTAAATTATTCATCATTTCTCTTGGTAACTCATTCCAATCCCTGACACCCTTACCTAAAAAAGAGAATCTTCCCACACCCTTGTGCCTGAAATCGAGTGCCAGCTTGTGGTCATGGTCATCTTTTCCCTACCATGCACTACTTTTCATACCTATTGAAATATCCTTCCATGCCTCATCACCAGTATATGCCCTGTACACTCCCATGACCCTCCTCATCCTCCTCCTGTCTTGCAATGAATCCCATTCCAGTTCCTTTATCATATCCGTCACTGATTGCATTCTGCGATAATTTCCAGAAACAAATCTAGCAGCCCTTCTTTGCACCCTCTCCAACTCCTGTATTTGATACGTAAAATGAGGGTCCCATACTACACTACCATATTCGAGCAATGGTCTGACCAAAGTTTTGTAACCCAGTTCCTTGACTTCTCTCGTACATCCCCTCATCACTCTCTCCAACAAGTGCAGAACTTTGAAACCTTTTCCTACCACCTGTCCTATGTGTCCTGCCCAGTTAAGTTTGTTATCAAAAGTAATTCCAAGATATTTGCATTTCAAGTCTTCAGCAAGCAATTCCTTCCCTACCTTATATTCATAATTAATCTTTTGTTTTCTATTTGTGTATCTAATAAGCTGACTCTTCTTTGCATTTATCTTCATTCCATGTTTACCATCCCAATTAGATATCCTGTCCAGATCACCCTGCAACTGTTTACAATCCTCTATCGTTTTGATTCTTTTATACAGCATTATGTCGTCTACAAACAATCTAATTTCAGATAGTAAACAATCAACACAATTATTCATTAGAATAATGAATAGCAATGGTCCCAATACGCTACCCTGTGGCACACCCATTTTTACTTCCACTTCTTTTGATACTACATTTCCTACCCTAACTTTCTGTTTTATACCTTTTAAAAATTCTTCTACCCAGCAAATGACTTTTTTATCCACTCCAATGGTTTTTACCTTATTTACTACCATTTTATGGCTTACTCTGTCAAACGCCTTAGACAGATCTAATGCTACACTATCAATTTGGCCTCCCTTGTCCATTTCATATGAAATATCTTGCATATATCCCACCAACTGAGATTCGCATGAATATCCTTGCCTGAAACCATGTTGCCTGCTTGAAAACCAATTACGTTCCTCACATATATTTCTGATGTGGTTGCATATCAATCTTTCCATTAATTTACCTACCACTGATGTCAAACTGATTGGCCTGTAATTCTCAACTCTATTTCTCACCCCTCCCTTATGTACTGGTACTACTATTGCACTTTTCCAGTCCTGTGATAAGCAGCAAGTGTCTAGACTCAATTTAAATAATATTTCAAGATAAGGTACAATGTCACAACCGGCTATCTTTAAGATATCTGTAGTAATATTACCTTCACCAGCCCCTTTATGTTTTTTCAGCTTTCTTATCTCCTTCATGATTTCCTCAGGATGGATATCAAATTTTTTACTATCGTCATTTCTAATTGTGTTGTTAAGCTCGTTCTCCGAATTAGACCCTCCTGTTTCTGATTCATTGTCCCTAATGCTTTCACTGAACCAGTTACTTAAAATCTCTGCCTTTTTCAAATCGTCAGTAACTTCTTGTCCATCCTTATCTATAAGTGTCTCTACATCCTCCCTTCCCCTCAGTTTCCTGATATAGCCATAGAAATTTCTAGATGCATCAGTCAATGGTCCTCCTGCACTGACAATACTCTTCATAAGCCCATCTTTAGCCATTTTCTTTGCTGTTATTAAGTCCTTGTTTAGTTGTTTTAAATATTCCCTACTACCCTGCTGTCTCTTAACTCTATTATGTTCTTTTCTTACCAACCTCTTTAACCTCCTCACTTCCCTATTATAGTACATAGGTTCTCTACTTCTCTTTATTTTCTGCTTTGGAATAAATTTTTCTTCTCCCTTCCTTATTATCTCCTTGAACTCTTCCCACATTGACTCTACTGTACCTGAGCCTTCCTTCCATTTGCTGAATTGTTCTCTGAAATATTTCTTCAAATTTGAAACCTGTGCCTTGTTATAATTGTACCTATTTCCCCCTTCAATTTTGGCTGCTGGCTTACTGAATCCTCTAATATCCATCAGAACTGCTTCATGATCACTTATTCCTTCAGTTACTTGATACCTCAAAAGGTTTTCATCGGGCTGAATTAGAAATATATCCAAAATATTTTGTCCCCCTAGTGTTTTGCTCAACCACTTGTGTAAATCCTACTTCCCTTATTAAGATATTTACAAATCTTTGTTCCCTTGTGTTATTTATCTTATTCCCTTCCCAGTTTACACCTGGTAAATTTAAATCCCCGCCGATGATGATCATTCTATTCTCACCTCTGAAATCTGAGTATGAATTTAATTTCTCCCCAAGTGCCTCATCCTCTTCTGTCATTCTTCCACTGCGGTAAACAGCCAACACTCTGATTTTTTCTTTTTTATTACCCCAGAAATCTACCCCAAGTAACTCATGATCTTGATATATGAACGCAAGTGAACTGTGGTAGTTTTTGCTAACTAGTATGAAGACTCCTCCACCAATTGCTCCTCTATCTCTGCGGTACACTCTGTAACCATCAGGAAAAACCTCACTGTCTAGTACTTCTTCTTTTAACCAACTCTCTACCCCAATTATTACTTGTGGTTCGTGCATCTCTATTAAGTTTGCAAATTCAATTACTTTGTTCATTATACTTCTACAGTTTACCATTAACACCCTTACTACTGGCTTTACATTTTCAGAATTTACCTCCTCTTTCCCACTTTTACCACAGTCAGTTATTGTTTCAGCCATTTCATCTATTTCTTTAATATCTGTGACTTTCCCCATCGCGAATCTGCAATCAGTATCACTTTGATAATCTATTTCTGTCCCTTCACCAGCAGCCCCTAACCTAAAAAAGGCACAGTCCTGACCCCACCAAGCATTTTTGAAACCATTATGTTTTTTAGAAACAATGTCATAGGTAAAGATGCAGCTCTTAAAACAAATAATGAGGTACATGATCATTTCATAAGGAAACAATCAGATTTGCATATTATGCATACAAAAACAAAAATGTATCAAAATGGGACATTTCACATAGGGATTAAGCTTTTTAATAAATTACCATATAATATAAAAGCAACATCAGAAAAGGGTATTTTTGAGAAATTGTTGTTGTCATACCTTCAATACCACTCATTTTACTCTGTAGAAGAATATTTAAATTTTATGAATTAATTTAATGAAAATAATGTAATGTAAATGTAAATAATTTAATGTACATAATATTTTATAATTGAAGTGTCCCATATAATTATGTATAAAGTACATGTATATGATTTAGAGGACAAATAAAATACTACTACTACTACTTAATGATCCTCCAAATTTCGTTAATGTCAATATTTTGCAAAATTCTAGCACATATAATATATTAAAATGTCATGCATTTTTTTGGATGAGGGAGTGCTATTAAACTTAAATCAAGATGGGTTCAAAAAAGGCCGATGCTGTGAAACACAACTTGCACTTTTAATTTACAACTTTGCCATACGTTAGATGAGTGATAACAGATTGATTTAGTTTTATTAGATTTTTAAAAAGCTTTTGACACTGTGCCTCATACTAGATTACTTATAAAACTTCATAGCTTTTGCATATCTAGTCAAATTTTGGAACTAAAAAGATATTTTAGAATCAATTTTATTAACTGGAAGAACGGCACAAGTACAGTGGAGACGAAATGGGAAGAGTTCAAGGAAATAATAAAAAAAAAGGCAAAGAAATGTTTATTCCAAAACAGAAAATAATGAGAAGTACAGAACCCACATGCTACAACAGGGAGGTGATGAGGTTAAAGAGGTTGGTGAGATGAAAACATAACAGACTTAAGAAGCAGCAAGGCAGTAGGGAATTCTTGAAACAACTAATCAAGGAATTAATAATGTCAAAGAAACTGGCTAAGGATGAGTTTATGATGTATATAATTGGTGCACGGGGACTTGTGTTTGATGCATCTAGAAATTTCTATAGTTATATCAGGAAACTGAAGGGAAGAGAGGATGTTGATACAATTATAGATAAGGATGGAGAAGAACTAACTGAGGATTTAAAAAAGACAAAGTTATTATATAACTGGTTCAGTGAGACCATTAATGACAATAATTCAGGAATGGTACGGTCTATATCAGAAAATAAGCCTATCTGCACAGTTGGAAGTGAGCAGATTAAAAAAATTTGAAATTAAATATGAAGAGTAATGACTAATTTTTATGTGATGAGAACTTCTATAGTTGTGTGAGGTAAAGGCATATCCAGGATCAGAACTAGAGGGGTGTGGGGAGGGGGGGGGTTGTGGGGTCATAAGAACTAGGGGGAGTGGCAACTCGTAATTATTTTGAGGAAGTGGGGTGGGGACTGAAACATGCTGAATTCTTACTATACAAAACTCAAACCTATTGAGGAAACTATTTTTATTATTGATTAACATAGTAATCCAACCACTTAATCTAAGGACCTACTATGTAGCTAATTAAAATCATAACTCAATTATAGTTTTTATGTAAACATTAATCGTCTCGGATTCTTAGAAAATTTTTTAGTTTACTTTATTTGTCAATATCTCATGGTGTACTTTCTGAAAATTTTGTTCACACTCATCAAACATAATTTAGTCAATCTTTCCTGTCCCATAGTGCTCTTGAGCCAGTTCTTCACTGGTCGAAGGATACTGGCAACTTGATTTTTCTTCTGGGGAGCAGCAGTCCCCCCTCCCTCACCCATGCTGGATACTCCCATGGTGTGAGGTGTAAACTCACTGCGGCAACAGATAATAGTGTCACCATGGGACAACTCATAATTTCTGATGTGTATGAAACATGTGTCGCCAGCTGTAGACATGCACTGCTGACTCTAGCCTGCTTCTTTACCTCATTGACTGTTGCTATGTTGGTATTCCAAGGAAATTTATCAGTTTTCAAGATATACTGCTGGATAATTCAAGAACAGATAGACAAAATCATGATAGCATCAGATGGTACTGATGTTATTGTTTTACCAAAGGGTATAAAAAATTTATTTTCAAATAAGTTTTGTAAGTGTTGTTTACGGCATGTATGAATTTGTTTTTGACTTTTAGGTATTTGTCTGAATGGAAACATGGTGCGAGGATAGTATGATGTTGCTGAAATGCATGGAATTAATTTGATCAGGGCAACCCTGTGAGATTGCTGCCATCCCTCCTCCTCCCCAATTTTGCCACCGAGAGTGTTGCCACCCCATTGTCTCCACCTCCTTGTTGCCTCCTCATTGTCACTGCCCGGGGCAGGAATGGAGGAGATAAAAAAAGTAATTGCCATCCATGGCAAGTGCCCTGGTAGACTGCCCCTTTGCCCTAAATCTGGCTCTGGTTATACCTGTGACACCTAGGTACTAGCGGGAAGAAGATGTCAGATACTTCAGATTTTGTGGGGAGAAATGTGTTTGACCTGTTACCAGAGTCTGAAGGGGAAGAGAATCGCGTAGATGTTGCACTAGGTAAGGAGCAGCTGCCTTTAGGAATAGAGATTGTGACAACCTCACATCCTTCAAATCATTTATTATTGTTGTTCTATTATTTTTCTTTGATTGATAATAAGTATTTGGAATAATTATATTAATATTTGTAAATTGATTTATGTAGGAAAGGGTTCCACAAGCCATAGTTTTGTATAGTCTTTGGATATTGTAAGTTCATTATCATTAGCTAGCATTGTAAGAATTTTTGGCCCTTGAGGCAATAGCTTAATGCATAAAGTACATGGTTGGTACCCGGTCTGTCAATAATGTATGGTGCCTCTTTGGGCCCCACAATATGAGAGCTGTAATATGGATTTTAAGTGTATTAGAGCTTCTTAAAAGGGAGCAACGGTATTAAAATGTTGATTTTAAGTAACTGTTGTAAATGAATCGAGTGATATTTCTTTTGAAACCATGATTATCATTTCTAGATGTATTGACAATATCTACCATTTTTTCCAGTTTTAATTCATTAACTACATTTAATTAAAACAAAATTGAACTGCAACTAGTATGTGTTCTCGTCCATAACTCGCTGTTGCCCCAATTGGTGGGTAAAAGCTATTAATTTACTTGTATCATCAATAGCTGTGTGGTGATTGTTGGCAGTTAATTGTTACATGTTAATTTAGTGGAAAGCTCTTAAGATGTGGAAGGGAAAAATAGGAAGAGAAAGGTTCTTCTGCTAAGTAGTAGTCATGGGCAAAATGTAGGCCCCTTTCTGCAATATCAGTTAGGCACAGACTAGTTTTTGTTTTTTTGTTTTCCAAACTTAGTACAACATAAGGCCATTAAACAATATAGAATCACTTTATAGGAATTTTACTAAGGAGTATAGTTATAATGGGAGGTGCAGGGAATAATATTGGTAGAAACATAAGTTATAATATAGACAGTGGTGGATCTTGGAATTTTTCAAGACAAGGCAGAAACTGTGCCCCTATATAAATTGCCACATTTTAAACACGATTTTGCCGTCCGCCTCACCCCAGTGGAACTGCCACCAGGGGCAAGTGCCACAGTTTGCCCCCTCCCCCTTTCCTATATCTGAAAATAGAGAGTGACCTGAGGAAGGTGATGGAGGTACGGCATACTACTAGGATGGAACTCATGCAGATTTTGGGTGCCACGATCAGCCACAGTTGAACCATGCTGTTAGGCTGAGCTGCTGCTTGGGAAAGGCATTAGTTGTGGACAATATTTTGAGGTGAGGTTTCACTGGTCTGCATGAAAATAGAAGGGAGGTACTTCCTGAACTGTTAGCTTAGCTGTAAGGGAACTCACTTATATTAATGAAGGGTTCAGGACTGTGCCTTTTTTAGGTTAGGGATTGCTAGTGTGGGGACAAAAACAAGTGATCAGAGGGATACTTATTCTAGATACATCATGAGAAAAAATTACTTATATTAAAGGTTTAGATGAAACTGATGAAATAATTAGATGAGGGGAGAGCTGGGAAAGCAAGGGTTAGTGCTGAAAAAAGTCACAGAGGCAATAATAAGTGTGCAACTGGTGAACTGTAGAAGTATAATGAAAAAAGTAATAGAATTTGCAAACTTAATAAATACACATGAACCACAAGTGATTATATGGATAGAGTCTTAGTTAAAAGAATGAATAATGTCAGTTACAATGTGTACCGCAGAAATAGAGAAGCAATTGGTAAAGGGGTATTTTTATTGGTTAGGAAAGATTACGACATTTCATAGATCATGATGATGAGTTTCTAGGGCTAGATTTCTGGGGAACAAAAAAGAAAAATTCATGGGGTTGGCTGCCTACTGTAGTGGAAGAATGAATGATGAGGCTCTTGGGGTAAAATTAAATTCATATTCACAGTGGTGAAAGTAGAATCGTCCCTTATTGGTGATATTTCAGGTATCAACTCAGTAGGAAATAAGATTAATAACACAATGGAGCAAACATCTGCAGATACCTTAGTAAGGGAAATAGGCTTTACATAAGTGGTCGAGCGGAACACAAATGGGCCAAACATGTTAGATTTATTCTTGATAAAGCCTGATGAAAACTTTATGGGGTATGAAATAACTAAATAAATAAGTGTAAAACTAAGGAAG
The DNA here is from genome assembly GCA_031002005.1 of Vandiemenella viatica. Classification (NCBI taxonomy): domain Eukaryota; kingdom Metazoa; phylum Arthropoda; class Insecta; order Orthoptera; family Morabidae; genus Vandiemenella; species Vandiemenella viatica. The sequence continues at coordinate 67,364,467 of CM061914.1, forward strand.
GATAGGGAAATATGACCAAACACTTACCACAGATGAAGGCGGCTGGGACGACGAACAAAAAACAAACACAAGAGAAGCGCAATATTTTGGCCTACAGCAGCCTTAAACGTGCAGAAGGTGAAGCACCAGGCATCGTCACATGTGTACACATAGATGGCCGACTGGTGAATGGCGTCTCAGGCACGGATGGTAGTTTAGGTGGAAGGTGGGGGGGGGGAGAGTAAGCTCAAATATTAGATCGATAATCGATACTGATGACGATATGTTATTATTGAAAGAGGTGAATAATAACTGGGTGGGGATATATATATATATATAACTATAAGTGAAAAGTAAAATAAATGTAAATAGCATGGATAATAGTAAATACAGAAATACAAAAAATGTAAATGGTATAAATAATAAGTGCTGGGTCTAGTGGGCAGAGTTTATTGGAGATTGAGGCCAGGAGGAAGTCTGGTGTCAAGAATATTCTGGTAGGCTAGTTCCCATCTACGAAGTTCAGAGGGGGTCGTGTTGTTAGAGAAAACTCTGATTGCTCTAACTGAAAAACAGATGTTCAAATTATTGATTTTGTGGGAACTGGCATCCAGTTGCAAAACATGCCAGTTCCCACAAAATCAATAATTTGAACATCTGTTTTTCAGTTAGAGCAATCAGAGTTTTCTCTAACAACACGACCCCCTCTGAACTTCGTAGATGGGAACTAGCCTACCAGAATATTCTTGACACCAGACTTCCTCCTGGCCTCAATCTCCAATAAACTCTGCCCACTAGACCCAGCACTTATTATCTATACCATTTACATTTTTTGTATTTCTGTATTTACTATTATCCATGCTATTTACATTTATTTTACTTTTCACTTATAGTTATATATATATATATATCCCCACCCAGTTATTATTCACCTCTTTCAATAATAACATATCGTCATCAGTATCGATTATCGATCTAATATTTGAGCTTACTCTCTCCCCCCACCCCCCACCTTCCACCTAAACTACCATCCGTGCCTGAGACGCCATTCACCAGTCGGCCATCTATGTGTACACATGTGACGATGCCTGGTGCTTCACCTTCTGCACGTTTAAGGCTGCTGTAGGCCGAAATATTGTGCTTCTCTTGTGTTTGTTTTTTTGTTCGTCGTCCCAGACGCCTTCATCTGTGGTAATTGTTGGGTCATATTTCCCTATCCTTCCTTAGTTTTATTGCCTTAAAGATTTTTCCTGCTCATTGTTATTATAAATAAATAAGTGACCACACTGTAGTTCTCATGAATATTACAGGCTTCAATAAGTCAGTGGCCAGAATTGGAGAAAATAATTACAATTATAAAGAAGTACAAATTACAAAATTGAAGAGATATTTTAGGGGAAGGTACAGAAAACGGAAGGAAGTGGTAAATACTGTTGAAGCAAAATGGGAAGAGTTCAAGGAGATAATTAAAAAGGGTTGGGAAATATTTATCCCAAAACAGAAAATAAAGAGAACTACAGAACCCACATACTTAGGGATGTGTGCAGGTTAAAGAAGTTAATGAGAAGAGAACACTACAGAATTAAGATACAACTAAACAAGGAATTAATGACAATGAAAAGGGAAGCTAAAGATGGGTATATGAGGAATATTAATGGTGCAGGGGGATCACTAAATGATGCCTCTAGAAATTTCTATGGCTATCTTATAAAACTGAAGAGAAGGGAAATTATTCAGACAATTGTAGATAAGAATGGAGAAGTTACTGAGGACTTGAAAATGGTGGGGATATTGACTGGTTTAATGAGTCAATTACAAGCTATCCTGAGATGTGAGAAAATAATTCAGAGGTGCATCTTCATGTAAGAAGAAAAGAGGAAATTACAAAATTTGAAATTGATACTCAGAAAGTTATGAAGGAACTAAGAAAGCTAAAAAAATCACAGAGGGAACAGGATAGATAATATTACTACAGATTTTTTTAAAAATATTTTGGGATATTATTGACAGAATAATATGCAACAAGATCAGAAATGTCTGTGAGGAAAAAAACTGGTTTCCAAATCGACAACACATGACTTCAGGCAAGGATATTTACGTGAATCTCAGTGGTGGGCCACATGCAAGATATTTCAGATGAACTGAAGTTGATAGTGAAGCTCTAGATATTTCTAAGGAATTTGACACCGTGAGCAATAAAATTGTTTAAAATAATTGAAAACTATTGGAGTGGATGAAAAAATGACTTGCTGGGTAGAAGAATTCTTAAAATGCAAAAAGAAAAGCATTAGAGTATGAAATACAGTATCAAAAGAGGTAGACATGAATATGGAAGTGTCAGGATAGTGTAGTGGGACAATTTCTATTCATCATTCTAACAAAATGATTGTGCTGATTGTTTACAGACAGAATTTAGTTTGTTTGCAGATGACATTTTGATATATAATAGGATCAAACTGGGAAAAGACCAAACTGTTGCATGATTACCAGATAGAATAACTAACTGTGTTGGTCAGTATGGAATGAACATAATGCAAAGAAGAGTCAGCTTGTTAGGTGGTACACAGGTAAAAAACCTAATGGTTGTTTGTGATTATAGGGTGGGGACAGATTTTCTTGTTGTAGTGCAAATATCTTGGCAGAACGTTTGATGATAAACTCAGTTGGGCAGGTTATAAAATCCTTCATCTGCTGGAGAGGGTGAAGAGGGGATGTACCAGAGAAGTAAAGGAATTGTGTTACAAATCTTTGGTCAGACCTGCGTTTGAATATGGTTGTGTAGTTTACCAAATAAAGCAGGTGGAGGGCATGCAGAGAAGAGATGCTAGATTTGTTTGTGGTAATTACTGCAGGTTCAGTAACTGATCTGATAAAGGAGCTGGATTGGGAGCCATTGGAATACAGGAGAAGGATGAAGAGAGAAATGCATATGTTGGTGATGTGATTTTGAGATTATTGTAATAGAGAGCATTGCAAGGAAATTAAAATATGACAATGGGAACAAGCTGGCCACTGATGTCATGTATTAGGGAGTGGGAAAATTTCTTTTGTGGGTAAAGATTGGAATAAATTACCAAGGGAAATGATGAATAATTTGTAGGAATGCTGAAGGAATTTAAAATTAAAATTTGTACATGGCAAAAGTAGTTGGTTGATGAATTTTAACACTTAAAGTCTATAAGATAATGATAAAAAAATAATAATAAAAATGGGTAACTACATGATTATGAAAATTTCCACCAGAGCAGGCACTCCATTGGTATTACAATTCAATTTAGTTTCACAGTGTGAATTACATCTGCTGTCAGTTTAGCATAGCAGTTTGTATGGTCACAGCTATGCTTTTCACTCGCAAGGAAACGTATAACCAGAGATTTTAATTACAGTATACTTGTGTTAGATAAAATTTGGAAAGAGAGTTATATATGAATATAATTTGAGCAACACTGGAAAAATAAAGAGAGAGTTCACCCATAAATCCCATGGATTTAAAAAAAATAAAAATAAAAAATTGCTTATTTATTTACATTCAGAGATTATATTTGCAGTTTACAAACAACATTTCATACAATCTTTATGACATTTAATTTTTTTTAAACAGATAAACACTTTATGAAACAGTTCCCTCGGTTCAAGAGCTATGCCTTTAGAGACGTTCACCTCATTAACTGGGATCAACACCTGCAAATAATTTTGAAATCATTAAATACTTTTAAACTGAAATAGCTGAAAATAATGAACAAAATTTAAATTCTGCTGTATGAGATTTTTAGTAGTCTTAGAAAGTGCAGTCAGTTCTAATGAGAACAACTTACATCTTCTCTGACACCACAGTTAGACAATTGGTAAATGAACTACCCCATTGCAGAAACACAGTCTTCCTTAATAAATTACAGAATTAATTGTCCACAGATTTAAAGGTTAATAACTTAACACTAATGACTAAGAAAATATGTATTGGCTTGGAAATGTGTTGGCAGTATTTGGTTGATGTGACAATTATACACTGAACTCTTGTTGAATAGCTGCAAAGATACGGCAAAAGCATTAGTCAGAGTTCTTGATGATGAAGTAGACAATGACAGATCAAACCACGAGATATCAATCCTGAGGTCAAAAAATATTTACTCAAAACTAGTTTTCAATATGAACTTTTAAGTAAGTATCAAATCAAATATACTGACTGCATATCCTTTTGTGTCATCTTCAGTGCAGCACCTCATGAGACTGACATCGTAAAAGTAGATGATGATAATAAGCAGAATTGGGGAGAGGGGTTGTAATAATGTTTGCTGTCGACATTGATATCTGGAATGCCAGTATGCACATCATGTGACAGTAGAGGGACTGAAATCATCAGATCATATTTGAGTCCTAGACCTCAATGTACTGGCCATCATGATTGCAGGTTCCCCCCCCCCCCTCCCCGTCCTCCAAAATCATCTAGGCGAATGCTGGGATGATCCTCATGAACTATACTTTTCAGAAATAAAAATAAATATGAAAATAAACATGAGTGTCAAAAATGGAAATATTCCATAAATAATGTAGATGATGTCTTTTCCTTAATTAAGAATGTTTTTTTTTTATAATCAATAATATTTCCAAATGTCATCATTATTATGTAGTGACTTCAGAAAGTAAGTTACATGTATCATCCCATTGCACATTGCATAACAGGAGTTGCATGAAGTCAGAAGAGAGTATGCATTCTGGGTTTCCTACAGACACAGTTAGGCTGCAATATGGAAAATAGGTGCATCCAGGTGAGTGAAATGGCATGGCAACTGGAAAAGGACTTGAAAAGGAGTTGAAGTATGCAGGACTAGGATTCTTGTGAAGAAAATGTGTGAGTTGCACACAGATTAGCTTTGGAATTCTGGCAGTATGACAAAATGCAATGTCACATCCAGCTGAAGTGAAATAGAGCAAACAATTTCATAAAGGCCACACATATCTCTATGATGTTGTTTTTGAAGAAAGACCATTGACATCAACCACCAACAACAATCAGAGCACTGATTCTCTATAATAGAAAAGTGGCTATAATGGTCACTGCTCAGCTGATGCAGCTGATGTGCATTTCAATAGAAAGTGCTCATTCCATTGTCTGAGGTCATCTCACATTGGGTTCCATGATCACTGTCGACGGCACACGTAGGTATGAGGTTTATGGCAGCTCTCAACTTCCTTGAACATTACTCCTTGGAAAGCAATGCTTTCCTAAGCTGCATAATTATGGACGATGAGACATGGGGCCATCATTCCACATTTCCAACAAAGAGATTGTCTGTCGAATGGAGACACACCTCCTCACCTCATGGAAGGAATGCGAAGTTGCACCATCAGCAGGGTGGGTAATAGCCTCTGTCTTCTGTGTCAGTTGGATGTATACACAAAAGTTTATGACAATGGACACAATCATTATTACCAAATCATTCTCTACAACACTGACATCGTTGAGAGATGCCACAAAGAGCAAGAGGCATGGAAATTTAAGCAAAGGCATTGTTCTCCTGCACAACAATGCAACACCCCACACAACTCACACACAAGGTGGGGTGAAGGAGGTTTTCAAAAAATGAAGACTTTCACACAGCAGTTCACGCATAGCTTCATGACCAATGGGTAAGGAACTGAATTATTTGTAAAACATTCTGACCATTGTTTACAGAAACAATTTTTCAAAATGAGTCATGTATCTGTGTCGCTTTGAAGTGGCCTATCATAATAATGATAAAATTACTTTTTGAAGTCTCCTCTAGCAGGTATTTTAATGAGGTAACTGCATCAAAAATGCTAGATGAATATTTTTGTCTCAAGCGAGGTCGAGGACATGTGGTGTAGGGTATTGCTTTTAGGCTTGCTCAGTGGCGGCCCTAGCAAGTTTTTCATGTGGTGCGAGATCTCATTGTGGCGCCCCAAATGAGCAATCTCTTATTAGTGATTAAGTTGTCCATATAGATAGATTGAAGATAACATACAGTTTTTACATCCTACTAATGTAATAAATGTAAAAGTTTGTTAGTTCGGATATTTTTCTATTTCACGTCGAAACTACTGAACTGCTTAGGATAAATTTGGAATAATGTATTGGCCATCTACTTTTATACCAAATAGCAGTTCCCGTGTGATTCGGATACGAATATGTATATGAATGAGCAAAGCCGCGGCAAAAGATACTCTTTATATATGATAATAACTCAAACCTCGGAAAGATTAGTATAGGATAGCAGCGGTATGAATGAGAAACAACAGTAAAAAGGAATACTATATGTTTGAAAAGGTTTATTTGAGCTACTGTGGCGAACACAATGCTCACTTCACTTACACGTCAAATTCGCAGTTTTTAATAATTTTTTAAAATATTTAAAAATAGAAAATATGAAAATAAAAATTCCACTCTTAATACCGAAAAATAAACTTTACCAAAATTTTCCAGAACCCTCGCGAACTAATTCTTAAACAGGTTAAATGCATTTATTTCCCCCCCCCCCCCAGGTAAAACCATTTTCAACAAGTATTTTTCATTGTTTTTGCCCCACTCTGAAGCTAATACGTCGTGCTAATAGTGACCAACATATTCTCTATTCTATCGATGATATGCAAAAACATGTTCATTGTAAACAATTCTTCTGGATCTGTTGCTATTTCATTTATGGCTAATACTCAAAAAATCTTTACTTTCTTCGGCATCTGACTGGGTTAATAATAGGAAATTTTCCAGTCTGAGAATCAACTTCTCCAGCTGCCAGTTATCAGAGCTCAAATTCCGAGCTAGGGTGGAAGGGGATATTATCCACCGCCCCGAAACTGGTACTGACCTGTTGAAATTTGTTTTAGCTGCTTAGTTATAATGCCCTCTTCACGTTTTGAACTCTCCTTTCTCGGAAAAGTAGCCGCGAATTAAATTAAAAATGCCGAAATGTGAGACGATACGCAACCGCGAAATGGTAGCAACAATGCAAAAATGGCACAAAGAGTTATTGGTACAGGGATCATATCAACCTAAACAGGTTAGTTCTGTTATAGTGATCGTGGTTAGGTTGAAATTCGGACTGGACCAAGAGTAAAAAGTTTACGGGAAATTCGTTCTGCGGCATCTATATCAGGAACGACGCATTTGTTTACAACGGAAGCAATCGATTATCTCTCATCGCTTGTATCGATTCTAAGATGGCGAGCCTTGTTGTACTGCATCTCGGATAAAAATTTTCTATCTGTTAATTTCGTGCGACTTTTAACAACGAAATGTAGCTAAAACGGCAATAAAATATTACAACAAAGTTTTAACCATCATTTCAAAATTTTGTCATTGTTTTTGAGCGCCTGAGGCATCTAATAGCTGCGCTTCACTCTCACATTTCGGCATTTTTAATTTAATTCGTGGCGACTTTTCGGAGAAAGGAGGATGGAAAACGTGAAGAGGACATTATAACGACTGTCAAAACAAATTTCAACAGGTCAGTAACAGTAGAGAATATCCTCTTCCACCCCCGAGCTGTTTTTCAACAAATGTGAAGATTTTCATAAATCCACTTTCGTCTGCATAGCCTTTGAAACAATGTATTATACCAAGTCACCAATGTAATTATTAACTCAAATTGATCCATGATCTGGCTAAGTGACAAGGTATCCGTTGCTGCAACTGAATAATTCGTTTCAGAATGGCGTCACGAACTGAAGAGTAGTGATAACGAACTGTAGGGATGCTAGAAACTCTATTCTTGAAACGAGTTTCCAAATTTTTTGGCGGTAGTCCTGAGTGCTTGAATACTACTTCCCATCGCTTTTTTGATCGAGAGAATAACACAAATATTCTTCAAAGAAATCCGGACAAGGAAACCGATTTAACTGATTTTGGCGGCACTAGCTATTACCAAATTTAATGACAGTTACTTTAATTAAAAAATGCTTGAAGATACTGGTTCAGAATTTTGCTTTTGCCACATTTGTTCCTCCTACCAAATTGGATCGACTGTCATATCTTTGGCCTCGACAATCGTTCATATCCAAATCGAACTTTTGCTAAGTATCAATGCTAAACAGGGCAGCGCCCCAAAGAGTCACTCCGGATTGTAAGCACAGCGTAATACTTCGTCTTCATTAGTGTCAGCAAAAATCAAAGTCAAAGATAAATGTTCGACGTGACTTACATCAAGAGTTCAATTCAGTATGATGGAAAAATATTTAGATGACCTAACCATACTCAAAATTTTATTACGAACTTCATTCGTTTTGAATACTTTTGCCAATTTAATAAGATATTATTCTCGTTGAACGAATGCAAGCTTTCTCGGTGTGTCAGTTGTATAAAATCTTCTAAGGCTTTCCACCGAGGTAGCGCGTCAATGTAGGGCGACGTTTCGAAGCCTGCCTCCGGCTCCATCTTCCAGCGAAGTGTCCAATATTATTCTCGTTATTAGCAATACGGCGGAGATGTTCCATCACTACAGGGTAATATTTTCCTAGCAGTTGCAATATGCCCAGGAAGTTACCATCATTAGAATTATTTACTATTTCAGATCCAAAGCTTCCTCTGAACAAGATATCATTCATTAGAGGATTGCAACCCACTGTGATTTTTCGTCTTCAGTCTGTATATACAGATGCTTGTCTAGTTATGTAATGGAATTAACGCTTCTATCCAATTGAGCATTGTGTGGTTGTGATCTGATGAAGTTTAGTTAGTATTGAGACGCTCTGATAAGTAAATCCATTCATCCAATCCTTCTTTCCCAAATAAAAATGATACCTTCTGTTGAATAAACAACATATGAACAATATACGAGGCGTATTCCAAAAGTAAGGTCCGTTTGATCATAATAAAAACATCGTTCAGGATACAAGGTTTTTATTAACGTCAGTATGTAACTACATATCTAGTTCACTTTTCCACATAATCGCCGTTCATATCTATACACTTTCTGTAACGCTGTACCAGTTTCTTTAACCCCTCGGCATAAAAGTCTGCCGCCTGGGACCTGAACCAATTGGTAACGCTCGTCTTGAGTTCTTCATCGGTTTGAAATCGTTGTCCACCAAGCCACCGTTTCAAATGCAGGAAGAGAAAATAGTCGCTTGGTGCAAGATCTGGACTGTAAGCAGGGTGGTCTAGGATTTCCCAACGAAACTCTTGAATCTTCTCTTTGGTTTTGGAAGCGGTATGCGGGCGTGCGTTGTCGTGCAGGAGGATGATGCCAGACGACAGTTACCCGCGGCGTCGATTTTGGATGGCACGTCTCAGTTTGGTGAGCGTTGCACAGTACACGTCAGCTGTAATGGTTGTCCCACGGTCCATGAATTCGATCAAAAGGACGCCCTTTTCGTCCCAAAACACGGAAGCCATCATTTTGCGATTCGTGTACGGCGTTTACTTACACTTTTTTGGTTTGGGTGAACCGGAATGGCGCCACTGCATTGATTGTTGTTTTGATTCTGCGTTGGTGTACGCTATCCACGTCTCGTCTCCCGTAACAATTTGGGAAAACAAACTGTCTCCATCTTGTCTATAGCGCTCCAAAAATTGTCTTGCGTTATGCATTCGTTGCTCTTTGTGCTGAGCGGTGAGCAGTTTTGGCACCCACCGCGCACAAAGCTTCCGATATCCAAGCTCTTCAGTGACAATCCTGTAAATTGAGGTTCTAGCAACATTTGGGAATTCCATAGCCAGACCACTAATCGTCAAACGCCGATCACTTCGCAGTTTTTGGTTAACTTGCTCGACGATGTCGTCGGTCCGAATACCGAACCTGCCACTCCGCTGTTGATCGTGCACATCTGTGCGACCACTTTGAAATTCTCGACACCAGTGTCGAACTTGTTTCTCACTCATTATGTTTGGTCCATACACTACACACAATTCGCGATGGATGTCCGCAGCTGACGATCCTTTTGCCAACAAAAATCTAATCACACCGCGCACTTCACAACTGGCGGGAGCTACGATTGTCGCGGCCATTTCGAACTGCTCTCAACAATAGATATACGGCTACTGCGGCACGCCAGCAATACTGCATATTTACCAGGAGTTGGTAGATGGCGCTGCAGGTGGGAAACGTCATTCAGGCCTATCATCTGTGACATCTTGTACCCCGGACCTTACTTTTGGAATACGCCTCGTACTTTATCCGCAGGTTTAGAATAAAGGAACTATCTACTTTTATAAGTTTCTTCATTTGGTGTTTTTGAAAATACGTATTTGGAAAACGACGTCCATGATTTTTTTATTGGATTTTTTCGTTGCTTCGATAATTATTTCATCTCTGTCAGCACAGTCAATGAGCGACAATTTTGAAATATCATCATAATTTGTACTTTGAAAAGGCGACTGTGGTGGTATGTCTTGTAAACCCATTTGTAATCTTTTGAACAGCAGACGACGTTCCAACCATAGATATATCTTCTCGCACATGCTGCTCTTCATCATAAGCCTCATCTGAATAACTTCCATTAAACATTTTCTTCCGTCTTGTGTTGAACTATTTCTGGTGACGACGATTCAGGCGACTTAAAAAAAAAATCTAACAATTTTGAAGCCTTCTCAATTTCGTCTTGATTTTGTTTTATTTTAAGTATTGTGCGCCATACAGATTTTTTTTTTTTTTTACTTTAGCGACATGTCCTGTCTGTAAAAGACAGATAAGCTTTGTAAATATTTATGATACCAACGCTAATTGTGATCACCGAAGGTTTAATATGGTAGAAAGAGAGAAATAGGTTGAATCTCGCCCCATGCATGAACTTCCCAGACTACAGCCGAGAAGGCAAGAAACAAGTGCGGGAGAGGCGCAACGCGGCACGGGAGGGTGCTAACTTTGGGACGAGTTGTGATTTTCATGATTTGAATAACTCGAACTGACTCTATTCTATGATACCATACGACTATGCATTTAGCTGAAACTCTTACTTTTATAAAATCTTCTAGATGATGTGTGTTAAAATAATATATTAATTATTATAGAATTCATTTTTCATTTTTTGCGCAGATGATCTCACGCTGCATTTTCGGCGCCCCCCATTTAACGGCGCCCGGTGCGATCGCACCGCTCGCACCGCCCTAGGGCCGCCACTGGGCTTGCTCTACAAAGCATGTAGTTCCTTGTTCTCTATGACCAAATATTTAACTGTTTTTTTTTTTAGCAGGAGTAATTTACCATTAAGACTGATATTTTTAAAACAGCTATGTGCAAAAATTAAATTAAGGAAATTTTTTAATTAAGGAATAATATTTACCTTTCTTATATTGGATTCAGTGATCACAAGGTAGACAACAAACATAGTAGACTCAATGCTCCACTATCTTATGGATTCATGTGTCTCAATATTTCTGCTCAATCTAAGATCAACCCTAGAATACAACAAATAATAATATGACTCTTGAATACAACAAATAATAATATATATGAAATCTGTTTTATCAACACTGGTGGAAATTAAAAGTGCGACACCCAAACAGAATTGTGACAAATGAATGAAATTTGGCCTCGAGTAATTAATTAAACAATAATTTAATTGTGATAGAGCACACGCTCCAGTAGAAATTTTCTGTTAACTGATTACCCATTTTTTATTTTATTATTTTAATTATTGTATATAATTTCAATGTTAAATTCCTACCCATCTACTTTTACAATTTACAAATTTTTAATTTTTAATTCCTTTAGCATTTTTGGTAAATTATTCATCACTTCACTTAGTAATTTATTCCAATCCCTGACACCTTTAAGACCCACAAAAGAAAATTTTTCCATTCTCTTATGCATGAAATCGAGTTACAGTTTGTGGTCATGGTCCTCTTTCCCCTTCCATGCACTATTCCTAATTTTTTCACCAATATACCACCAAGCTAGAGGTGGGCAAAGTGGCTCACTAAAAAGAGCAGCGCTCATTTGATCCCTCTATGGAAAGAAGTAGTTCTTTCCAACGGTTCACCAGTTCACTAGCTCAGTTTAAACAAAAAGTGCAGTTATATATATTTTGAGAGTAGAATCTGTTCTTTTTATTTACATTTAGACTGATTTCTTAGGTTCATTTATTTTCGTATTTATTTTGAAACATTTTTGTTTCTTAAATACTACAGGGTTTCTATCACGCAGAAAAGGCCATTTCAAAGCGTCAATGAAATATTGTTCGGATTGCTGGGAATATTGAGGGACAGTTTTGAGGATAGTTAGTTTTACATTAATTTCAATTTTAAAGAAGTTTTTGCTTTAAATGAAATGAAGGTTACTGTTCACAAATAAAATTTTACTTATTTGGCCATTCAGCAGTCTACTTCATTTTTCAGTGTGAATTTGTCGAACATTTGAAAATAATCTTTAACAAGGCACGCTTGTAGTAGGAATACACAAAGAGAAGCAGATTCGAAAGAACTAGCTCCCCAGAGGCACTGCTCCATGCTGTGCTGAGCACTTGGGATCGGAGAACGACGCGAATGAAATAGCTCTATCCACGCAGAGCGCTTGGGATCGGAGAACGTTGCGAACGAACTAGCTCTTTCCATGCTGGGCACTGGAAATGGAGGACGTCGCGAACGACCTAGCTCTTCTCGATCTTTGGGAATTGTTATTTTTTCAGAGTGGAGTGGATAAGCAATTAATGGCGTGGAACAGAATTATGTCCAAGACAGTATGTTATAGTAGAACCATCATAGCTATTAACTGGTTAGGTAATAAGTATTGAAATCTGGTAATAGTATACGCTATGTTGTAAACCTAAGCCATGCAGTATTTATATTACATCTGAAAAGCATGAATTCCTTAGAAGATGGGTATTCCAAGATAGAGTGATTTCTGACATAAATTTGCAAATTTTCCCTTTACTGAACTTAATATGGAACATGTAAACTGGATTGTATATCCATAAGTAAATGTGAATCTTGTTTAAGGCAGTATGGTATGGCAGAAGAATCATAGATGCAAACTTGTCATGTAATATATAATTGTATATGCTCACTTGTGAAGACAACTCTTTATGGTATTAGAGCCACACATGTAAGTGCAAAATGTAAAAGTATACTTGGTTTGGCTGTATGGTCATGAAACCCAAAGCCAATAAATAATATAACAACGGCGTGGAACTAAGAATAAACAGGGGTCAGGCCACGGGCGAGAGTGGCAAAGCCGAAACTGATTTTTTTGTTGGCGCACACTCGATTGAAGTTAAGATCAATTGAGACCAACACACCACCGTCATTACGCTCTCCAAGAAAAACCACTGTTCATTTTTAGTGAGCGACTGCTCACTCGCTCTTTCAAAAGAACTATTCTAAAGAACTGGTTCACTTGCGAATGACCCATCTCTACACCAAGCCCCCATCATCAACATATGCCTTGTACATTCCCAGCACTCTCTCTTCACCATCATCCTGTCTTCAAATGACTCCCAATCCAGCTCCTGTATCATATCAGTTACTGATTGGGTACTGCAATAATTTCCGCACACAAATCTAGCTGCTCTTCTTTGCACACCCTCCAACTCCTGTATTTGATACCCAAAATGTGGGTTCCAAATAGTGATGTACCAGATATCCGTATCCATATCCGCGGATATCCAAGGGGGAATAAAGATCTGTATCCGTGTCCGTATCCGTTACTTTTTTAGCGGATCTTTAACAGATCTTTTGTAATGAATTTCACTAAGCACGTATATAAAATTTTAAAGATATCTAGCAATGAAATACTATTAACTTCAATTCCAATTACTTCATATTTCTTAAAATCTCATATCTGGCACATTTATATTGCAAAAATTAATTATTTAAACATATATTTTACTACAATGAAGTCTTCACGCCGTCTTCTTCAGGTGTGGAGACATCTGCACTGGTCGGCTGAAGCATAGATACCCTATCTGTGAAGATGCGGAACTAGTCGTCAAAATATCTTGTTTTCACAACACAATCCGGCGGTATACCCATGAAGACTTCATTTCAGTCGTACGCCAGAAAAGTCTTCGTTCTTACATTTATTTTACTAGTTTACCAAGGGTAACTGGGTAGTATGTTTTAAGCTATTATTTTAACTATCTTTATAGTGAGATCAGGCCTCTAATCTTTGTGATTTGCTAGCTGAAATTATGTTTAAGGTACTGCTGAAGTGTTTACATCAGATAAAATAATCACTTTTACAGAAACTTTAAAAATAAATGTTATATTTAACATTAAGTTTGGCAAATTGTACTTCAAAAAGAGTAAATTGGCAGTTTTGTTACGATGAACATCATAAATTATTCCTGCTGCACTGAAAAATTGGTCACTTGGTGATGATAAATATGTGCGACCCATGTGTCATAGACCTCCAAATTTTTTACTGTTATTGTTAACAGCTTTTTTAACAATCAGGTGCAGCTGATGTGCTGCACAATCAATATTATCTACGTCAGATAAAGTGCAGGAACTCTTCATGATGGATCCCCCATCTCTTACCATGCAGTGCACATTCTGTTTGGGATTTCCCACCCTTCAAACATATTTTGAAATATTTCCAAAATGTAATCTCCTGTTTGGCGTCCTTCAAGTATCTCTGCTTTTAAAACGATATTTTCCCTTATAAAATCTTTTGTAATGTTCTGGATACCAATGAAACACCTTACCAAAAAGCCTACCAGATATAGGATGTGAAGGAAACTCTCTCAAAATCCTTCAACACGTCTTTATTTTCGATCCTAAAGTTCGCTGCAGATAAATTACGTAAAATATTTCCTGCCTTTTAGAACTTAATTTGCAATAACATTATCCAGCAATCGTCGGAACCCAAAATTTTCTACTTGTTGAAAAGGCAATCCAGATAAAGCTATCATTTCTGCAATTAAATAGTTTTAAACAATTTTTATTTTTTATTATCCCACATATTGATTTTTTCTATGTATTCGTTAAAAAATGTTCTTCTAAATTCTCTTTTTACCGTTTTTAAGGACGTTCCCTGCTGAATGTGTTCACCAGCAATCTTCTAAGTGGAGTCTTCTTCTAAGAATAACTCATATTTTTGTGGGTGTTTCGTCTGAAGATGAATTTTTAAGAAAGTTGTACATTCATGGGAATACATTCCTTCAGAGTTTGTATTTAACAGATTCATCGTTTGCTACCGTAAAATATTTCAATATTACACTACTATACTTTTTTTGTATAAATTGTTTTATTTTAACTTAACTGACAACTTCCCAAATAAACAGAAACGTATATAATCTACGCAATCCTATGTCATCCTAAAATATAAACATAAACACGTACAGTGCAAGGTCAAAACACGTCGCGTAAGCTGGACGTTAGTCGATAATAGATCGCAGGTGTCATCTAAGTTGAGAACCATATCCGTATCTGTATTCGTGGATCTAGACACTAATGATCTGTATCTGTATCCGTATCCGCGGATATACATTTTTAATGATCCGGCACATCACTAGTTCCAAACTACACCACCATATTCAACCAATGGTCTAACCAAAGTTTTGTAACCCAATTACCTAACATCTCTGGTACATCCTCTCATCACCCTCTCCAATAAATGTAGGATTTTATGAGCTGTCCCTACCACTTGCCCAATGTGCTCTGCCCAGTTGAGCTTATTATCAAACATTATGCCAAGTTCATTACACTTCAAGCCAGCAACACACAATTGTAACCTCCACCCTATAATCATAAACAGTCTTTCTATCTGGGCACCTAATATGCTGACTCTGATTGGAATTTATCTTCATTCCATGCTGACCTACCCATTTAGATATTCCAGCCAGATCATACTGCATTTGTTCACAGTCTTTTCTTGTGTTTCTATCCTATTATATACCATTGTCATCTGCAAACAACCTAAATTCTAACTGTAAACCATCAACACAATCATTCATTAAAATTATGTAAAGCAATGTTCCCAATACCCCTAATCTGTGGTACTCCCATAATTACTTTCATCACATTTGGTAATGTATTTCCTACTCTAACACTTTGCTTTCTGACTTTTAAGAATTCCCTACCGAGCATGGTAGATGAACAGTTAGCGTTCCACCCTTGCATTTGGGAGTGCCAGTTCGAATCCCCATCCAGGCATTCGGGTATTCCATGATTTCCCCAAGTCATGCCAGGCAAATGCTTCCTTCAAAAGGCCATGGCTGAAATTCCTTCCCATTCCTTGTCCCCAAACCCTTCCCACCTCCAGCGACCTAGACGGCAACAAGGTGTAAAGCCATAAAAACAAATTAAAAAAGAGAGTGGAGGAAGGGTAGAGAGACAATTCCCATTGCATTTTACGCTCTCCTTTCAAGTCCCCATTCATCCTCAGGAACAAGAAGAATTCCAAGAGTGCTAAATCTGGCAAATAGGGCACATGGATCAAGATAGTTGTCTTCATTGAGGCCAAAAACTGATAAACATTGAGGAAAATAAAATAAAATAAAATAAACAAGTCAACATCGTCATCACATTCGATTTCATCTGACGAGATTTTTTTTGTACAAGGCGAGCCAGTTGAATTTCATTGACTTGATTGTTGTTTACATTCTGGATCGTACCCATAGCCCAATGACTCATCGCCTGTGATGATTTTGCTGAAAAAATTTGGATCGCCTATGAATGCGTCCCTAATTTTACAACAGGCTTGAATGCGACGATCCTTTTGATCTCGTGAGAAGTCTCAGCATGAACTTTGCTGCCACCCTTCACATCCTCAAACCAACATTCAAAATGCACTGAATTGAGCTCCAGGACAACCCAGATAACTCCTCAATTTGGTTGATTCTCCTGGGTCGATCTTTGCTGCCCAGATTACAGATTTTGCTGATGTAGTCTTGCTTCAAGCAGTTGAAGGGTGATCGGAATGGGTCTGATTGATCTTCAGTGGCCATTTATCCCTTTTAAACTGAGGAAACGATTTATACACTTTAGTTTTACTAAAGTTCTTTGTATGCTGTCTTGATCATCACAACAGTTTTCACTGCGTTCTTGCCGAGTGAAAAACAAACAAAACTTCACAGCCGCACATTGTCCATAAGAATCAGACATCTTTTCCTGTCACATCAGCACTGTAAATACATACATAGAACTGCCAGAGAAACCACACTAGTCACTGTTGGGCAATGCTGTTTGGTAAAAAGACTCAGCAGAGGTCATACAACAGCTATCTGGCGGTACAACCTGGGTACTACAAGTACATGATACACAGCATTACGATTCAGGTTATTTTAGCTCCCCCCCCCCCCCCATCTGAGATTCAGATAAATATCCTTGCATAAACCCATGCTGTTAATATGCAAACCAGTTTCTTTCCTCACAGACATTTATGATATAGCTGCATATCAATCTCTCCATCATTTTGCCTATCACTGATATCAAACTGATCAGCCTGTAATTTTCTACCTATATGTCACCACCTCCTTAATGAACTGGTACCACTATCACTTTTTTCCAGTCCTCTAGTAAGCAGCAAGACTCATTTTAAATAAAATTTCAAGGTAAAGTACAACATCATATTCCACAATCTTATGTTATCTACATCAGCCCCTTTGCATCTTTTTTATTTTTAATATAGCTTTCTGAGTTCCTTAATAATTTCTTGAGTGTTTATTTCAAACTTTGTAGTTTCCTCATTTATACTTGCTTTTTGGGAGATACTCCTCTGATTTCTTCCCTCCTATCACAAGACGATAGTCCCTAGCAGTCTCATTAAACCAGTCACTCAATTTCTCTGCTATTTTCAAATCCTCAGTTACTTCAACTCCATTCTTATCTACAACAGTCTGAATACCTTTCCTTACACTCAATTTTCTAATATAGGCACAGAAATGTCTAGATTCATCGTTCAGTGGTCATGCTACACCAATAATCTTCTTCATAAACGAATCTTTTGCTTCTCTCTTTCCTCTTATTAATTGCTTGTTTAGTTGTTTTAAGTATTCCTTACTGCCTTCCTGTCTCTTAACTCTCTTTATCCTTCTCACGTCCCTTGTAGTATGTACTTCTCTTTATTTTCTGCTTTGGAACAAACATTTCCTCACCCTTTTTTATTGTTGCTTTAAACTCTCCCCACTTTTGCCTCCACTGTATTTGTGCCATCCTTCAGTTGATGAGCTTTCCCTAAACTTCTCTTCAGTTCTAGAGTCTGTGCTATTTTTACTTTCATTTTTTTCTGGCTTTATGCCTCATCGATGTCAAGGTCATTAGAGGCGGGATGGGATTGGGGACAAGGAACGGGAAGGAATTTGGTAATAGCCCTTTTGAAGGAAGCATCAGACATTCACCTGGAGTGATTTGGAGAAACCATGTAAAACCCAAATCTGGATGCCCGGATGGGGATTCGAACTGGCATCCTCCCAAATGCAAGGCCAGAGCATTACATGCTCACCCACCATGCTTGGGTTTTCCCTTCTATTTTGGCCACTGGTTCACTGAATCTCCTAATATCCAACAGCACTGTATTGTGATCAATTTCTCCTGACACCCCACAAAATTTTCATTGGGCTTTATTATAAACATATTCAACATGTTTGACCCTCTTGTGTACTGCTCTGTCACTTGTGTAAAACCTCCCTCCCCAATTAAGGAAATTGAATATTTCTGTTCCCTTGTGTTATTAATCTTATTTCCTACTCATTTAACACCTGATAAATTTAAATCCCCTCCAATAATGACCATTCTACACTCACTAATGAGCTGTGAATATGATTTCAGTTTATCTCCAAAAGCCTCATCTTCATCATTTATTCTTCCACTATGGTTAGTGGACAACACCATGATTTCTTTTTCATCACCCCAAAATTCTAATCCTAGTAATTCATTGTCATAATCTATGAACACTAGACAGCTGTAGTAATCTTTGCTAACTAGTATGAATACCCCTCTACTGATAGCTTCTCTATCTCTGCAGTACACTCTGTAACCATCAGGGAAAATCTCACTGTCTAATATTCCTTCTTTTAACCAAGACTCTAGACCAGGGATGGCCAACCCGCGGCCCGCAGGCAGCTTGTGGCCCGCGGTAGGTCATTTTGTTTCCCGAGGAGCTGGTTCATTAATTCATTATATACGTAAGCTTTGACTGTCAATAGTGATATCTTTCAGCGCGTTAGTGGTTCACCTGACTGATTCTTGGAGGGCTTGTGTCGATTATTGATCTCCTAGCAGTTAATGTTTCCACCCATAGATGGAAGTACAGTCTTTGCTTTGATTGTTGTATTTGATTTGAAATGCATTGTCTAAATTCCATGTGTCTGTTGTACTGAAGTATTTGTGGCGTTTTGTCATGATCGACTTTTAAGAACTAGTTTCTGTTTTATATACGTTGTGTGTATGTAAGTATTACTGTTGTTAAAAATACGTGATATTTGTGTTGTTGCATCTTTACCGAATATATTCCCGGTATTATTATTTTTAAGCGTTGCGATTGTAGTAGTTTCTGCAAAATACAAGCATGTGACTTTTATTCATTTCTCTTTCTAGTTCAATTAAATAATGGCTTCAACTAGCAAAGATGTTGGATCAAAGAAGCAAAAAGCTGCAGATGAACTGAGAAGTTTTCAGGATAAGTGGACAATTAACTATTGTTTTGTAGAATTTAAAGCTAAGCCCATATGCTTAATATGGAAAGAATCTGTTTCTGTATTGAAAGACTACAACATGAAACGGCAATATGAAACTAAACATGCAAATAAGTTTGATGAGTACCAAGGACAATTTCGATTAGACCAGGTAAATGACTTAAAAAGAAAACTTTCTGCACAGAAACAGATATTCACTAGCACTGCTGCAGAGTCAACATGCCATGTAAACGCAAGCTATGCAGTAGCTTCCATATTAGCCAAGAAATTGAAGCCGTATTCAGATGGTGAAATGGTGAAGGAATGTTTGGAGAGCATCGTTGAAATTATGTGTCCAGAAAAGAAAAAGCAATTTTCAAAAATAAGCCTCTCTTGTCAAACTATTACCAGGTGTGTGGAAGACATTGGGAAACAGATTGAAGATAATTTGAAAAGCAGAGCGCCTGATTTCGTATATTATTCTCTAGCATTGGATAAAAGCACAAATCTAACAGATACTGCCCAAGTAGCGATTTTCTTAAGAGGTTTTGATATCCAATTTAAGCAAAACACAATAATCAGGTGCTCTATATCCACTTAAGAACACTACAACTGCATGCGATTTGTTAGTCAGTTACAGCAACATTAAATCAATTTTTGTTAAAACTTCACAACTTATCTGGCATCACGACGGATGGAACTCCAGCAATGGTTGGAAAACATGAATGTTTAGTAAAACTAATTGAAAATGAAGCCTACAAACTTGATAATACCTCATTATTAATTTTTCATTGCATTATTCATCAAGAGAATTTATGTGCCAAGTCTTTAAAATCGATCATGCCATGAGCGTAGTTATCAAAATAGTGAACTTCATTAAATCAAAGGCGTTGAACCACCGTCAATTCCAAGAATTCCTCAAGAATTTGGATTCTGACTATAATGACCTTACATTTTATACTGAAGTAAGATGGTTGTCCCGTGCAAAAATGTTAAAAAGAGTGTTTGATTTGAAGGAAGAGATACAATCATTCTATGCAAGCAAGTTGAAAAGTATCCCAGATTTTGAAGACTTGGGTTTGTGACTTCGCATTTCTAGTCGACGTAACTAACCATTTAAATAACTTGAACATTCGTTTGCAAGGCAAAGACCAATTGGTTAATGATATGTTTGATATTGTTGCCGCGTTTCAAATGAAACTTGGGCTTTGGGAACAACAGTTGAAAAATAAAAATTTCACTAATTTTTCCACGCTATCATTGGTAGCAGACGTCACACAGACGTTGGCGATTAAGTACAATTCATTGATATCAAACTTAATACTTGAGTTTGAAAACCGATTTAAAGATTTCAAAAAACATCATATTCTTTTATCTGCATTTTCGATGTCATTCTCCGTTGATATAAATTCATTGCCAGGAAATTTGCAAATGGAATATTGTGAATTGCAGTCTGATGCACAACTCAAGGAGAAATTCCACCAGATTGGTTTGGAAGAATTTTACAGAAAATATGTGGACAAGGAGAAATATCCTTCAATTTAAAAAAATGCTTTGCAGATTATTTCCCTATTTGGAAACATGTATGTGTGTTAATAGCTTTTCAGCCAGATGAACAGTATCAAGTCTCAAAACAGAACACGAATCACCAATGTTCATTTGGAGAACTTTATGCGTATAGCCACAACTTCTCTCGATATCAACATTGATACAATACAATACATTCATTTTACATTGATCCCAATATAAGAGACTGGCTCTGTGGGATGTGGAAAGTTGTCAATTTACAGATAAACAGTTGCATAACAAAATAATAAGTACACCAGTAGATGTACAGTCATAGCATACATGGTACATTAAACAATTCCATAGCAAAATTATACATACACCAGAAGATGTATAGTCATAGCAAACATGGTACATTAAAAAAAAAAATCCATAACAAAATAATACATACACCACAAGATGTACAGTCATAGCATACATGGTAGATTAATTATGTAAACTACATTTACACAAGCTAATGGCAGTTATTTTTTAGATACCTTAGAAATAAATTCATCGACAGAGTAGAAGGAGTTGTCAATTAAAAATTCTTTCAATATTTTCATGAATTTATTCTTATCATCTGCTAGACATTTAATATGTATTGGGAGCTTATTGAAGATATGTATCCCTAAATATCGGACCCCTTTTTGAACAAATGACAATGACTTGTAATCCTTGTGAAGATCATTTTTATTTCTAGTGCCATAATTGTGTATTTTACTATTTGTTTCAAACAAAGTATAATTTATGACTACAAAGGACATTAATGTGTATATATACTCAGACGCTAATGTTAAAATCCCTAACTTCTTGAACAGCTCTCTACATGAAGTTCTTTTGCTAACCCCACACATAATTCTTATTACACGCTTTTGGGTTCTGAACACTTTGTCTCTATGGGTAGAATTGCCCCAGAATATTATTCCATTTGACAATAAGGAGTGAAAATAAGCAAAATAACTAGCTGCCTCTCCTAAAGCTGAAATTGTACGAATTGCAAATGTGGCTGCTCCCAATCGCTTTAGTAAGTCAGAAACATGTACTTTCCAATTTAAATTGTGATCAATATACAAACCTAGAAATCTCTACCTCTTGAATGGACTGGCCTGCAAATTTTATGTCTATATTTGGTGTTAATCTTTGTGATGTACTGAATTGCATATACTGAGTTTTATCAAAGTTTAAAGACAAGCCATTAACTGTAAACCATTTATTAATCAGTTCAAAGACATAATTTGAAATAATTTCTGTAGATAAATTTCAAAGTAATTTAATACAATGCTACTAAAAATGTTGTATTTTTCAGCCATACGTTGTGCACTGTAAACGTGTTTACAGTTTGTGGTATCGAGGCATCTTCTAAAATAAGTAACTGACTCATCATTTATTACACGCTGAAGTTTAAAAACATTACTCTCAGAGCTAGTTCCTACTGAGTTGATAGTTAATAATTGGGCATCGTGATCCGAAAGGCCATTGATGGATGGCTTGATGGTATAACTGAATTTTGAGGTATCTAGAAAAACATTGTCTATAGCTGAGTGACTATTATTCATTATTCTAGTTGGAAAATTAACTACCTGAGTTAAATTGAATGAACTGACTAATGATTCTAACATGACTTTACAGGGTAAGTTATTTAGAAAATCTACATTAAAATCACCACATACGACTATGTTGACTTCTTTTCTGCTTAAATATGTTAATAAGAGTTCAAATTGGTTCATAAAAATAGAAAAGTTTCCCAATGGTGCTCTGTATACTGTTACTATTATGAAAATTTTATTATTGAAATTTAGCCGTGTAGCACAAGCTTCAAAATGTTGACCAACACAGTAATTGCTAATACTTATATCCTCAAAACTATAACCATTTCTAACATAAGTGACAACTCCTCCTTTCTCCAAGTTCATTCTACAATAATGAGAAGCTAAATTAAAGCTAGTTACATTTGACATACTTATTCCTGTTGTTATGTGGTGTTCAGACAAGCTTAAAACATCAATTCTATTGATATCATTTAATTCATTTATGTGGACTAGCAATTCATCCACTTTATTTGCTAACCCTCTTATATTCTGATGTAATAAATTAATCCCTACACAATTTTTAATTTTGTTATCTGAAAACTCATTATTGTTTAAACTAATTTCTTTTAAAACTCTCTGCCTAATACATGATCCTAATATAAAAAAGAGCTTCCCTAATACCATTAACAACAGGAATCTGTTCATGTGAATTTGTGGCCCCAATTAATTGTTTTGTTCTGAAAGAACCCCTTTCCCTCTACTATTGAGGTGTAGGCCATGCCTAATATAACCCCACCTATCAATAGCATCTACAGTTACCAAGCCCATGCCAGAGTCAACATCAGACATAAGCTCCAGATTCACTCGCCTCACAGCAGTGTTCATCTGTGGCCGATCATAGCGTCTCAAGACCGACATCACACTGACCCGAGTGTGGCACATTGCTTCTGCTATTTTCTCCAGGCCGTCTCTGATACTATACCTATCATTCCTGCCCAGACTATTTCCCGCTCCTCCCACTATCACTACATGATCCTGATCTGTGAAATCCCAACACAAAGAACCTATATCTTCTACTACCTGACCAAGACTAGTACTAGGTTTGAAGAAACTCATTACCTGGAAACCTGATCCTAATTTTTCCTGCACCAATGGCCCAACACCTCAACCATGACTACTACCTAGCACCAAGACTTTCTTTTTCCCTAATCCCTGCTTACCAGACTTAACTACACAGCTTTTCCTACAAGTCTGCTGCTTATTACCTATACCTACAACTACAGAAGGCTCATCCCTGTCTAACTCTGGCAACAGGACAAACCTATTTTGCACCCCAACAACAAAAGAATCAGTAGCCCTTCTTGTTCTAATTGCCCTTTTCCCTGCCACCAGTTCCCAACCATCTCTGTTTCCCTCCCTGCGCAGCCTATCCAACTCCTTTCTAGCCTTTATCAGTTCAGCCTGAAGGGCACTAATCCTTTCCTCCTGCTCCAATATCTTCCTACTATTGAAACAATCATTACAAAACCATGGGAGAGCCTCCTCAATTTACCCAACTTTGATGCCACTACAAATCGGTCCCCAATGAAACCATTTCTCACACCCTTCGCAAAAAATTCCAACTCTCAAAAATCTACGGCAATGTCCACACTTTTCACTCATGATTACAAGAAACTAACAACAACAAAGTAAACAATACGAGAGACAAAATTTTTTGAACTTAACCTTACAAAAAATCTGCTAAATTAATTCACAAGTAAGCTTTATCTAAATATATTTTCGCTCTATAACAAAAATCTGAACTTAAGCCAAGCATTCAAAAATGTAAGCAAACACAGAAAGTAAACACCGAACAGACCAAAGCACTAAATCACAAATAATTTTTTTTTGCACGAATAAAAACACTCACTAACGCTCACAGTAGTAAAATGTATTAGAATTTAGAGTTTCGAATTACTATTACAATAAAAATAACTATATTTATTTATAATTTAAATACACATGTTCGTGTGGTACATGTTTCCACAGTATTCAAAAGATGCTGCCCTTAGTTCTGTAAAACAATGTCAAAAGTCACATTAAGATAAGTGTATATTTAATACTTCATTAAATATCTAATTTCATTTTAAGTGTTTATGAAAATATTAATATTTTTTCCAAGAAAATTATAGAGAGTTGTAGTTTTAAAATTTGGCCTGGCTGCTGAAAAGGTTGGCCACCTGTGCTCTAGACCAGGGGTGGCCAACCTGCAGCACGCGGACTGCATGCGGTCCGCCTTGAAAATTTTTCCTGCCGGCGTGATTCATCACACTTTTAAAAAATATTTTTATTTTGTAATTGATAAAATAGTGAAATTGAATGCATTTAAAAAATAAATTATTTGTGTGTCCATATATTCCAAAATTATCTGTAAAAGTTATGAATATAACTATTATTATATTATCTATATTTACTTGTAAGAATAAAAGGAAACACAATAATAATAACTCATTATGTTTCAATTTTTCACTCCAAAAAATATTTAATATGAGGATATATAATTTTATATGCAGCCCGCAGAGTTATGATGCATTTCCAAAATGGCCCGCAAGATCATTTGGGTTGGCCACCTCTGCTCTAGACCAAGACCCTATAATCACTTGTGATTCATGTATCTCTATTAAGTTTTCAAATTCTATTACTTTGTTCATTATACTTCTACAGTTCACTAATAAGATTCTTATTTTTCAGCATTAACCTTTGTGTTTCCAGTTGTACTCTTATTTGAACAGCTTCATTTATTTCATTTGCATTTATTCCCATTGTATAGCTACAATTGCTATTCCTTTGATCACCTATTTTTATCCCCTCACCAGCAGCCCATAATCTAAAAAAGGCACAGTCTTGACCCCATCATAACTGAAAGTTGGTTCCATTATAGCTTTAGCTACCAAATCAGAAAGTACTCCCTTCCCCCTTCTATTTACGTGTGGGCCATGACTAGTGAAACCCCATCTACCAATGGTGTTCACAGGAACAACCCCCAAAACAGAACTAATGCCTCTTCCAAGTAGCACCTCTGTTTCCACATTTACCCACTTTACAGTGTGGTTCAGCTATGGGCCAATCATGGTGACTTATTACCTGAATGAATTTCACCCTGGTATACTGTGCCTCCTTCACCACCTTCCTCAGGTCCCTCTCTGTACTATAACCTGTGTTCCTGTCAATACTATTGCACACACCTTCCACTATCACTTCTCTATCATCTTAAGTGAAACCCTTATGAAGTGAGCCTATATCCTCAATTACCTGTCCTAATGATGCACTAAGTTTGAAAAAGATTGTGACCTGGTAGATTGTGACTAATTGTTCCTGCAGAAGAGAGCATACATTTCTCCCATTGCTACTACCTAGCAGCAGAATCTTTTTCTTCCTATTCTTTCCTTCCATGCCTATATTACTTCAGCTCTGTTGCACCTTACCTACACCTATATCTACACAAGGCTCTTTCCCATCTGACTCTGGTAACAGGTCAAACCAATTTTTGCACACAATTTTTTAAGTGTTCATCCGGTTAACCATATTTCATCTACAACCTGCTATCAGTTCCCAATCATCCTTCTCACCCTCTCACTAAGCCCACAATCTCTACTTTCTGTTTCCCCAGGCAGAGCCTCAAGGACCCTGTCTTTTTCATGCAATTCCCGGATTGTTTCACCCGTCTCCCTGATTGTTTCATCCTGCTCTGAAATCATTAAAGAACTAAGGAGATTCTGTTTAGCTTATTTCATATGTATCATGTACAAAAAGCCATAAAGCTTCTTGGTGTCATTCCTGATCATAAAAGTCATCAAAAATACAAATAATTTAAGCAAAAGATTTTCATTTGTTAATGAATGCTGATGCTGAGAATTTTAGTCCATTTGGAAACATGCCTTGCATTGAGGATTCATTACAAATATGTGTAAGTAGCTTATAATATCTGAGCACCTTTTTAGTAATTTACTTGGAATATTGTCATAGTGACAAGAACCTTTAGGTTTTAATTTATTCATGACTTTCTTTGTTTCTGATACTGGTTATTAGTGAACACTGCGTCTTCACAAATCTCTGAAGAAGCCTTTGGATATTAGCTAGGGATTCTTCTTTTATTCATATTTCACTACAACTAAATTGTTTGCTAAACATTTTACAAATTTTCCCTAATTCACTATGCACAAATCCAATTTGTTTTATTTTTATTTATATTGAATGATTTTCATGTTTAATTTTGTTTCATATTTACACTGAGCTATTATTACATATAAATCCAGTGCAAGGTTAATGTTAAGTGGGGTTCCACTACTACAAGCCACAATAGTGCTAAGAAATCAAATGACTCTATAATTTCACACTTAATTTTTGAGTCTACAACTTGATCAGTGACTCTTGCTGACATAACTAACAAAGTTTTGAAACAGAACAACAAATGTGATGCAGTGATAAATTAAATCATCTGAAGAGAGGGAATTTGCATTAAAACCAAGATAATGGGGTGAACTACTTGGAGGCAAAGAAATTAGTTTCAAAAGTAACCCTTGGGGTGACACCTGCCTTCAGTCAATACCAGTATTGCAGGCAGGACTGGCATTAGGGGGGATGGGGGGCAGAGGCAAAGTACCCAGGGTTTAAGCCCCCAGAGCCTACCTAAATAAAAATAAACACAAGTTTTAAAATCTGCACCTTTGATTTTAGTTGTGAGCAAGAAATAGGAAGGCTTGAGCCATCACATTTTTAGGAGCATTCCTGGAATTTGCTTGGAGTGATTATGAAAAATGTAGAAAATTGAATTGGGATGAATGTATTGGTGATCAAACATACTTTTACTGAATGCTGGGCAAAAATACTATTACCGCTCACCTACCAAGCTTAGTTCTTGCTTCTCAGAAAGTAGTAAATTAGAGTGAGAATTTCATTTCCAGAAGGTTCGCCCTTAAAATACTATTATAAAAATTATTGTTTCTTAATAAACAGCAGTTAAAAAACTTAAAACATACTTACCAAGTACATAATTTCATTTAACAACTTGACTAAGTGTTTTATTTACATAACTCAAGGTTTTTCTGCAGAGATGGTATCATCCTTCTTCACCTTTGGCCGAAATATACACCATAGTATAATTATTCCAACAGTACCTAATGTTGCTTTGGCAACCTGTCAAACCAATAATTTTTAATTAATAAATATAAAATTATTATTGGATTTTTATTATTGCCTAAAAGAAGGTGGTAAAACATGCCTTTAAAATATAATTTAATATATGAATACACAAATATAGTTGCTGGTTTATTGATACTTTGCAGTAAGTATAAATTAATTTATCCCTATATTAATTACTCTGAAATTCAGATTGTCCTTTGCACCAAATTTAATTTCCACAATGTGTTTTGCAATTCCTAATATCATGAGGAATGAAGGGACATAGATCCTTTGCAATCCAAATATATACAAATAAATGAAGGTGGATACTCATGTTTGCTAATAAATTTGATAATAATCTTTCATCATTGGTATGCCAGACAATTCCATCCCAATCTCAGTGATACTTTTGCAAGTGTTATAAATAAGTGGTCACAAAGTGAGTGGCTCTTCTCTGTCCTTTTTTGTTACTGGTAATCAATCCTTTGCAATGTGGATCCCACACAGAACAACAGTACTCAATATGACGATGCAAGGGAGTTTTGTATGTTACCTCCTTTGTTACATTTTTTTTTTAAAATATTGCTTATGAATCACAGTTGACATATTCCTTTACCTTCTACTGAATTTATGTGTTGATCTCACTTCACGTTGCCTTGGACTGTTACACCAAAATATTTAAGGTGTCAGGGACTAGCCGAGTACTGGGGTTGAGGTATCGGCTAAGTCACCTAAACCAGATGTTGTCCAAGATTTTCTAAAGTTATGAAACCGTGTAGAATGAATATTGCTAACAGTTCAAATGACCACAGTCGCCACTTGCAGGCTTAACCTTCTGCAAGAAAGGTAGTATGCTAATAAATGAAAGTCTCAAGTCGAAATCAAAAGTCATATATTCTCCAAAATTATCACATAAATGTTATAATCACTGTTAGCACAGGCAATCGGATTGAAATCATCTCCAAAAATTACAAGTTGAGATTCCAGAGCATTAAACCGCTTCTCCCCAAGTTGAAACAGAGCAAAAGTTTGAAATTCACATGTTCACCCAAATTTTCAAAATGTCCGCCACTACGCGTTCTAACAAGGTCAGTCAACCACACCGGACGCCATGATGTAGGTTACCCATGAACACCTTCCACCAAAACCGCGCGAGACCCGAACGTGCTCTCACACGCGCTTCTACATCGAGACTGTTCTATCGGCCTTTTTTGTGTCCTATCACAGTTTCCTTATATAGGAGTTGCTCGCGTGATGACGTATTTCTACCGTGTCCTTCCGCGCTCCTAAACATACCCTACTGTTTGATCTAATAATTTCCTTAGTACTAGGTTGATCTCAGCAAGTAAATGGTAAAAGTGATGGGTGTTACTAGATGAAGTGTTTAGTGCCTGAATATTATGTTAATTTTGCCTCTCCGAAAACTTGTCGACATGGTTGATTTTTGCAAGTCT
This sequence comes from Vandiemenella viatica, assembly GCA_031002005.1. Classification (NCBI taxonomy): domain Eukaryota; kingdom Metazoa; phylum Arthropoda; class Insecta; order Orthoptera; family Morabidae; genus Vandiemenella; species Vandiemenella viatica. The sequence continues at coordinate 67,393,643 of CM061914.1, forward strand.
TACAGCTTTAGTCAAAATTTGTTATTTTTTAAAATTGGTTGTAATTATCAATGTGAAAGTAAGCTTAAAATATTATTCTTGATTTTAGGTTCTTCCAAAATATCTACTTTGTTTAAATCAGATGAGTTATGGTAAGACCGTTACTTAATAACAATCGGTTGTGACCACGATTTAGTTTTCCTGGAATAACTCTGAAGTTTTATGGGTTATCGTGCCGGAAAAATTACTAAAGTATAGCCTGGATTTAACTGCGCATTTTGAAGTTTATCTTGTCTCTGTAGCTGCCATATCTGAGACACAATAAATTGTTTAGTGATTTGCACGTGTGTTGGGTGTCAAGAAAAATAAGAAAATCTATAACATCGGTTCTATGGCTTTTTATAACTTGAAATAATTATGTAGGAAGCTAAAAGAATGGGTTTTTATGATGAACTAATTTTTATCCCGGAATCTAAGTAGGCTTTTGAGTAAAAAATTGCCAAAACTGGGTGTTCAATTTTTACGTGTTCATTTAATGTTTAAAATTACTTAGAGTGTTGTAAACTATCAGATTTATGTGAATTTACTTCGCTTCCAGACTGCTTTATTTTATTCTCTACTTTATATTGTGTGGCAGTGTTTAAAATCAATGTTGAAGCATTTTATATGTGCAGTGATTATAGCCAGTTACTTTACGATTGGATTAACATAAAACAGGTTAGTGAAATGCCTTAAAATGTGTCTAGAAAATCAATTATGTGTGTTAGCTAGTATTTAAATGTCATTAGTGCTCTTGAAATGGCTTTAAAGTGCTGGAATTTATTCCTAAAAGTTGGACAAATTGATCGATTTACCGGCGTCTATTTACTCACTGATATTTCATATTCTACAGACTGAAACTATTTAAAACCTATTAAAATTGAAAGATTATTTTATTTACTGCTTGTTTTTCTACTTTTTAAATCCTGAAACTACTTAAAAGACCAAAATTATGTATGTGAACTGTTTAAGCAAAATGGGTATTAAAAATCCAATATAATTTCTTCTTGTGGTTATTAGATGCTTTAAAACTATCAGAAACCTGTTAATTTATCTACTAGGCTGTCTCAGGGATTATTATTGCTGCTTTTGGGGCCTCAACATGGTCATATTACATTACAATGAATTATTTTCATTTTTTTTACCTCAGACTATTGTTTACTCATCCAGTTTATTTCTTTAAAAGTCCTACTAAACTATCTTTAAATGTGAAGTTATGGTTATAGTGCGTCTAGGCCTGTGTATTATAGGTTCTTTATTGCCTTTACTGTGTGAAATTCACTTCAAAAATACCAAAACTGATATCTGTCAAGATTTTTATGGTTAGATTTTTCCTGTATGGATATTACTTATTTATCTCTGGAATGATTCGTATTAAACATGATAAGGGTTTTATTTATGCATTTTACTTGCAATTATTTAACACTTACTTCATTTAAATCGGTTCCCAATATCTCTCCAACTAATGCTAGTGTCTGTTATCGAAAGTTTATTCTTATGTGAAATAACCTATTTCCTACTGAAATATCGTTGATTTAATGCAGTTTAGGTGTTATTTACATTGTTTATGGGTTATTTATTCACTTTATTATACCAGAAATGCTGTTAACTTGATTTAAAGTGTGGTACCGGATACTACAGTTAACCCAAAACTCGGCCCGATTCTAACCCAATGTTGAAAATTGGATGAGGGATACCTTACAAAGGGATTCAGTTGAATCAAGAGTTGTATAGCCAACATTGCACTCATGCACAACAGGATTAATTTTGTTCATTACATTTATTATCTAACACAGTTTGGAGTTTGGTCATCATTTATTGTACCATGTCAATAAGGTCAAGATTGTGCTGAGTTCTGAGCAATCAGCAGAATTCTTTATTTCCCTATATATAACTGAGCCATTAGCGAACGATCTTAACAGTCTATTAAAATTTTGACCAAGATCATTTATAAATGTTTAAAAATTAATTTTTCCCATTACTCTTTCCTGAGGGACACTCAATAAAAAATTACAAAAAATAAAAATCGCATTCAAAATAAATCCACTCAAAATTTTAAAATAAGTTTACACCTTGCTTAGAAGGAAATAATTCTAAACAGACAATATTTTAAATTACTATTATCGAAATTTTTACAATGATCAATTTTTTTGGGAGTTGATGCCAACCTAAACAAGAAAAACAAAAAATGAAAAATTGAAAATTAGCTGCCCACAGAAAGCTGGTTGAACAGTCACTTCCCTCTATTTACAGCTCTGGCCCGGCCTTCAAAACCTCCAAGGCATTGGTGCTGTGTGCACAGTGTTTGGATTTAGACATTTTTTCTGTAAATTTCCAAAACTTGTTCCTGTCCTCTTCATATTTTAGAATAGGGTAGATTAATTTTAATCATTTTTTAGTATTAAAAACTATGTCAAAATCTTATTCATTTCTTTGTTATTAATAATCTATGTTAGAGGTTGCTAATTTATGTTCTATTTCTGTTTATTCCAAAATTATCTGAAATATATATATATATAAATAGACGTGTTTTTTCCTATATTTCACTTTTCAGCCACCACTACCTAGCACAGATCACTGATGTTTGTGGGTGGAAGTAGCATGGAGTTTCCTGTCATGCACATCGTTGGCCGAATGCCGATAGCTGTGGAGATGTGGGAGATATAATGATTAAAGTTGGTCAGTGCAGGACATTTTCATATTTCGACCAAAAATTCGAATCTCCGTATACTTCTCTTTCCTGCCACAACTACATAACATAGACCTTTGGTGTTTGTGAGTGGTAGTAGAATCGTCTTTCCTGTCGTGCACTATGGTTGTTAGATGATGGTAGCTACAGGTGTGTGGGAGATATGGGGGTTGAAAGTGGTCGACCTGTGGCAATTTCATACTTCTGCCAAAGACAAAAGTGCTATGGTGTATCACTTTTCAGCGAAAACTATAGATCACAGATAACTGGCGTTTGTATGTAGTAGTAGCACAGATTCACCTTTCGATCACAACAGCGGCCGAATTTTAGAAACTGTGGTACTGTGGTAGATATGGTGGTTGTAAGTGGCCGACCAAGGATATTTTCGTATTTCGACTGTCTCCGCATATGTCACTTTTCTGCCACAACTACATAGCATACAGCATTGGTGTTTGTGTTTGGTAGTAGAATCGTATCTCATGTAGTGCACTATGGTTGTTAGATGTCGGTAGCTATGGGGGTGTGGGAGAAATGGGTGTTGAAAGTGGTCGACCTGTGGCAATTTCATACTTCTGCCAAAGACAAAAGTGTCATGGTGTATCACTTTTCAGCGAAAACTATAGATCACAGATAACTGGCGTTTGTATGTAGTAGTAGCACAGAGTCACCTTTCGATCACAACAGCAGCCGAATTTTAGAAACTGTGTTACTGTGGTAGATATGGTGGTTGCAAGTGGTCGACCAAGGATATTTTCGTATTTCGACTGTCTCCGCATATGTCACTTTTCTGCCACAACTACATAGCATACAGCATTGGTGTTTGTGTTTGGTAGTAGAATCGTATCTCATGTAGTGCACTATGGTTGTTAGATGTCGGTAGCTATGGGGGTGTGGGAGAAATGGGGGTTGAAAGTGGTCGACCTGTGGCAATTTCATACTTCTGCCAAAGACAAAAGTGTCATGGTGTATCACTTTTCAGCGAAAACTATAGATCACAGAAAACTGGCGTTTGTATGTAGTAGTAGCACAGAGTCACCTTTCGATCACAACAGCGGCCGAATTTTAGAAACTGTGGTACTGTGGTAGATATGGTGGTTGTAAGTGGCCGACCAAGGATATTTTCGTATTTCGACTGTCTCCGCATATGTCACTTTTCTGCCACAACTACATAGCATACAGCATTGGTGTTTGTGTTTGATAGTAGAATCGTATCTCATGTAGTGCACTATGGTTGTTAGATGTCGGTAGCTATGGGGGTGTGGGAGAAATGGGGGTTGAAAGTGGTCGACCTGTGGCAATTTCATACTTCTGCCAAAGACAAAAGTGTCATGGTGTATCACTTTTCAGCGAAAACTATAGATCACAGAAAACTGGCGTTTGTATGTAGTAGTAGCACAGAGTCACCTTTCGATCACAACAGCGGCCGAATTTTAGAAACTGTGGTACTGTGGTAGATATGGTGGTTGTAAGTGGCCGACCAAGGATATTTTCGTATTTCGACTGTCTCCGCATATGTCACTTTTCTGCCACAACTACATAGCATACAGCATTGGTGTTTGTGTTTGGTAGTAGAATCGTATCTCATGTAGTGCACTATGGTTGTTAGATGTCGGTAGCTATGGGGGTGTGGGAGAAATGGGGGTTGAAAGTGGTCGACCTGTGGCAATTTCATACTTCTGCCAAAGACAAAAGTGTCATGGTGTATCTCTTTTCAGCGAAAACTATAGATCACAGATAACTGGCGTTTGTATGTAGTAGTAGCACAGAGTCACCTTTCAATCACAACAGCGGCCGAATTTTAGAAACTGTGGTACTGTGGTAGATATTGTGGTTGTAAGTGGCCGACCAAGGATATTTTCGTATTTCGACTGTCTCCGCATATGTCACTTTTCTGCCACAACTACATAGCATACAGCATTGGTGTTTGTGTTTGGTAGTAGAATCGTATCTCATGTAGTGCACTATGGTTGTTAGATGTCGGTAGCTATGGGGATGTGGGAGAAATGGGGGTTGAAAGTGGTCGACCTGTGGCAATTTCATACTTCTGCCAAAGACAAAAGTGTCATGGTGTATCACTTTTCAGCGAAAACTATAGATCACAGATAACTGGCGTTTGTGTGTAGTAGTAGCACAGAGTCACCTTTCGATCACAACACTGGCCTAATTTCAGAAACTGTGGTACTGTGGTAGATATGGTGGTTGTAAGTGGCCGACCAAGGATATTTTCGTATTTTGACTATCTCCGCATATGTCACTTTTCTGCCACAACTACATAGCATAGAGCATTTTTGTTTGTGTTTGGTAGTAGAATTGTATCTCATGTAGTGCACTATGGTTGTTAGATGTCGGTAGCTATGGGGGTGTGGGAAAAATAGGGTTGAAAGTGGTCAACCTGTGGCAATTTCATACTTCTGCCAAAGACAAAAGTGTCATGGTGTATCACTTTTCAGCGAAAACTATAGATCACAGATAACTGACGTTTGTGTGTAGTAGTAGCACAGAGTCACCTTTCGATCACTACAGCGGCCGAATTTCAGAAACTGTGGTACTATGGTAGATATGGTGGTTGTAAGTGGCCGACCAAGAATATTTTCGTATTTCGACGAAATGCATGTGTCTCCACAGATTTCACTTTTCTGCCACGACTACATAGCATAGAGCATTGGTGTTTATGTGTGGTAGTAGAATCGTGTCTGTCGTCGTGCACTATGGTTGTTAGATGTCTGTAGCTATGGGGGTGTGGAAGATATGGAGGATGAAAATGGTCGACCTGCGGCAATTTCATATTTCTGCCAAAGACGCATGTTTCACGGTGTACCACTTTTAAGTGAAAACTATCAATCGCAGATCACTGGCATTTGTGTGTGGTAGTAACACAGACTCTCCCATCGATCACAACATTGGCCAAAATTTGGTAACTGTGGGAGTGTGTGAGATATGGTGTTTGAACTTGGTCGATCATGAATATTTTCGTATTTCATCCAAAGACTTGTGTGTATCAGTAAATTTTACTTTGCTGCCGGAACTACATAGCACAGAACACTGGTATTTGTGTGTGGTAATAGTATCAAGTCTCCCATCATGCACTATGGTGGTTAGATGTCTACAGCTGTCAATATGAATTCTTTACAATCACGAACGAAGTCATGGGTACCAGCTAGTATTTCATAAAACTTTAGTATTTGAAAAGTTACTTTTTCTTTAGCATACTATTTGAAGCTGTAGTTATATCTTTTATGGATTTATTTCAAGCCAGGCCATGCCAGTTAGTGATAATTAAACTTTGATTTTCCATATCTTTCTTATTCAAGCACATTTTCAAAAGATGTTTTCGGTTTTGTTATTGAAATTGCAGGCTCTTTCTTGTAGTCAGAACCCTCGTTCAATAACCTTAATAGTTCAAGATCGCCTGAGATTACCCAGTTGTGAAGTCTTGTTGCAATGTCTAAAATTCAAATTTTTTCCATGTAACCTATTATTATTTGTTTATCTGTTGTTGTGTTCTTGTTCTATATCATATTTCATTTCTTTTGAGGCTAAACACTGCTTATTTAGAACTTTTATTGTGAAATAATGCATTTTAAACTGTTAATAGCTCTTGTTTAAATTTGTCTTTGCATCTGAAATTTTGTATTTAACACTGCTCTTGCACTGACAACACATTCTCTTAGTTAGATTTCTTTTAATTGTTTATTTAAAGGACTTTTTATTTTTCTGCCCAAAGTCCTTTGTTTAACTTCATCACGTCTCTTGTACTTACGCTCCACTGTGACTCACCATAGTGCACACGGACCTATGTATACTCAGTTTTGGAATTAAATAAATTAATTCTGCAAATACAAATCTGATATAAAAATGATTGTTTTCATTTGTAGAGTCTGTGTGAGTGTTTGTGGCCCCAGATAAGTTGTAAGAGCTGCTACAAAAGCTATTTCTGTTTGAAAACTCCTTCAGTACTTTATACTTTAGTCGTTCTCTCACCCACTTAGGTTGCTCCTAAAGCTAGCTATATTACAATTTGCCTCTAAGTTTCTTATGTCAGAACACTTTCTGTATACAATAATCTTATCATTGACCACATTTCACAAATAGAGGAGTTTCGGTTTTAATATTCATTTTAAACTGGTGTCACAATATGACAAATAGCTCATAAAAAATTGCAACTACATAAAAATGCAGTCCACTGTATGTAATAGGAATTAACAACAAAGATATTTAAAAAGATTCTTTCTAAATGAGTGAGCAGAGATTTTCTCAGTATGAAAAAGCAGGAAAACTATATTGTGTTCTTTCTATAAATTTTACCAATCAGTTTTTACACTGTGGACACACTTCACAGTATGAAACATATGGAATAGCATCAAGGTATGCTTAAGGCAAATTCATGAATAATATATTATGACTATAAGTGGAGCACAGACTAATGCAATGGTTAGGAAATAGAGAGGAATATTGATAAAGATGGGGAAGTAGTTCCAGAGGATGTCATGCTGGAAGTAGGTTGTTAAAAAAGGAATGATAATAGTAATAACAGATTGCGTTAGTACATATATGACTCTCAAAAATGTTTAAGGTTATGAAATAATTTATATTTCCTGCTCGAGAACTATTAATTTATCAAGTGCATCTATTTTTGCACTTCTAAACTGATCACACCATTAAATATGTCATAACACTCTTTCTTTGATTTCTAAAATGTGGTGTATGTGACTTGCATAAGAAGCAAAGAGTAAATATAGCAGTACCGTAGACAGTTCTGATATTAGCGAAATGTGAATAGATAATTACAATTCTCAAAAGAACTATTCATTTTTGTGGTAAGTTACTGCTAAACGGATAGCACGAAAACCTTCTCTACGAAAAAATACATATATTTACCAACTTTCATCATTGTGATCGGACAAACGGAGACAAAGTCTAATAATTTCAAACAGATATACCAGCATCCATTTTTATATGTTTGTTAGATAAAGGTAGATTTTCCATTGTACCATGCCTGAATATACTGTATGATTAAGCTTGATTCTGAAAACTTTATGTATACCAGAGGACCGGTAATGTGCTATAGTCAAAGCTGGGAAAAAAGCTGTTAATCTGTTAATCAATGAAGTTAACAGATTAGCAAAAATGTAACTTTTAAGTTAACCTAAAGAAATCATTGTCTTCATTAACTTCCATTAACTTTATTTCATTACATTGGTAGTTGCCGTCATTTAGTTTCTTTGAATTGCATGCCACACCATGATCTTATGTTCGGCGAGTTGAATGACGAACAAATTAAGTAAGGGAGCATTCATAAACTACATGGCTTGGTCTAGGGGGAAGGGGTTGAGTAGAGAGCTAAGGTTGTCTACATAGGGGGTGGGTTTCCGAGCCAAGCCAGGTAGCCTTTCGTTCATATTATTTCTCATAGTTAAAATAAGGTATAGAACACACAACAATACCGTATGTGAATATATATTTCCCTCATTTAATTATCTTCTCGAATTAATAAGGATAAAAAGCTACAAGCCATGTGGGTGGGAGGGTGGGAGGAGGAGGTGTAGAAGCAAAAGACATGTTTTAGGATATTTAAGAGGGGGGGGGGTAGGAAGAGAGGGAGGGTTCACAGGAGGGCAAAAGGGAGCTACATAGGTTATGGACCCTCCCTAATGTGAGTGCAAGTCCATGCGTGATGCGGTGGGTGTGGGCAGAAAGCCAGAGTTTAGGAGTGTTTGTATTTTAAGTCTGCAAACCAGCACCCACTTCAGTCAATGATTGATATATATATTTTTATTTTTTTACAATGTGGAGAATATGGACACTTTTTAGTTTTTGTTGGTTTAGTGTTTGTGAGTGAAATACATTAAACTGGTGTTCATCCCTTGGTTACATCATGCATACTGAAGTTCTAGAATCTGCTAGAGAAAACTGCAACTCTAGTTATAGCAACGAGAAGATTAAAAATCCTTTTGTGATTATGTTGCATTTATATCAAGATTGGGAGAACAGTTGACTTAAGAATGCAAAATGTGTTTTCTTAAACTTCCTACAATCAAGGCTGATGTTTCTAGCAGTAATGATCTTAAAAAACATATGAAGAGGATTCATACATCCAGATATATAGTTTGAAAAACGTAAAAGCATGGTATACTCATGGGAGAAAGAATTCAAAGCCTTCTACAAGTGTAAGCGAAATTGTTAGTTTTCATAAAGAAATCTATTCTTGCATCACACATTTCAATGCATAACACCTTGATATAGCATGCAGTAATATCTATTATAATAGTTAAACTTCGCTACAAGTTTTGGATAGATAACTTTCAATGGATAACTTTAATTTGCGTTAAATTTGCAAAAAATGTAATGCTTTAACGATTATCAACATTAACTTTTTAAGTAGCGGATTAATGATTAATTAAGTTAACTTTTTGATTAACTGTGCCTACCTGTGGCTATAGTAGTACTGGTTCCTAAAGGATAAGACTGCAAAAAACAGGATAAATATTTTGACTTAAGTGATAGGTAACATGATAGAGAACTTCCTGTAAAACAACATCAGGAAATCTTTGATAGAAAAAGAAGTTTTTAAATGAGCAGGAAGTTACCACTAGGGAAGCATTCATTATAAAACATACACTTAGATTATTTAGGATCTTAACTGCATCTCACTGTAATGCAAATTATGTGATTATCTTCCCTTTATTTTGTTTTAGAAAAATCAAACTGGAGGAGAAAACTGAATAAACTGGATGGGAAGTAATTTTCATTAATATAAAGGCAACTTTTTCTACCATTTTATGTTAAAATAAAATCTTACATTGGCCCTCCTTCATTAGTGTAGCTGTTGAAATTATTTTTGAAGTAATTAGAACTTTTCTCAAAAAACTTCCACACATGGTCACTTAGACCAGACAGTTCTACCTCTGGGAACTGCATATCTCTCTTTATATAGTTGCATCTGGGTTGGGAAGCATATCTTTCAAAATGCTCCTGCTGTAAATCAATGGGAAGAGGGTATGAGTAGGTCCAATTTGATGAAGATGTAGGCTTTCCAAGATAACGCCTATTAATCATTGATAACTCATCCATGAATGAAACCATATTCTGATTATACCAACAATGTTGACATTCATCTTTCAGTGGTATATTGTTATTTCCATCGACATACTTAATGCTTTGAGGGTAAGCTCTATTTTGTTCTATATCTGTAAAATTATTTATCAGAGGTTGTGAAAATTGTCCGTTATATCTCGGAATTATTGTTCCAAGATTATGTCTTCTTGTGTCTATAATTTTTTGTCCTTGTTCCTTCTCTCTAAAAGAAATATTTTTTTCTTGCGGACGGTTAGTAACATCTTTAAATTTTATGATACCAAGCTTTTTCCTTATATTTTCATGATAGTTAACTAAACTGGTTGTAACTGGTGGCACAGATTTTACATTCACTTGATTAGATGTAATCCTGTGGAAACATCTGGCTTGTGTGTTTCTTCTTCCAGTCTTGTATTCCTTTCAAGTTTATTATCATTTTTCCTGAAAAGCTGGGTATCTGAAGAAGCTATCACATTCAGTGCTTTGTCTGCAGTAGGTGTTTCATCAACAGTGCCTGACAATTTTTTTTTATCAATCTTACACTTACAAAGAGCATAGATAGTATCATAATGTTTTGTTTTGTAAATTACATAAAGGGGTCTGTTTAAATGTACTGATTTCACAGCAATTTTTTTAATGGGCAATTGTTTTCTGTTATTTTCTTTTACAGAACCTGTGATAATCCTTTGCTTTTTTGAACCTTTAAGTTGTGATAGACCTAGTGAATGGTCTAGAGCATCATACCAGAGCTCCTTTGAATGCTCTTGAGAATTTTTTTGATCTCTTGGTTGTTCAACAGTTTTATCAGAATGTGATGGTGATTTTTCTTGTAACAAATTTTTAATGTAATGCTGTTCAGGGAAGGCATTATAGTTAGTGCAGCTGTCATGAATGAGATCTACAACCTGTTGCTTGGTCTTATCAGAAACCTTGACTGGTTCTGAAATTGGGACTTGAGATTTACCACCAGTTTTTATTTGTTCTTGCTGATCCATCTTCTTAATACTGTTTTTCTGTCCCTTTGTTTCCGTGACTGAACTTACAGCAGAAATTGTTTCTGAATTAATTTCATTTGGTTTTTCTAATCTCATTTCTTGTTTCCCTTGTTTTATTTGAGTATTATCACCATTAATATTTCTACTGGCTTCTAGTTCAGATTTCTCTGAAACATCATTAGATTTTGATTGAAGTATTGAGACTGGCTTTTCAAAAATAAAATCTTGTTTCACATCTTCATTTGAAGATATTGCAGTGCTTCCCTGAAAAATAGTGTCTGATGAATTAATATTTGGATCACTTTTCATTTTTACTGGATCCATGTCTAAACTAGATTCTTTCCTCTCCTTTTTCTTAACCCCTCTGTTTTTAAAACCTTTTTGTGAAATTTCAGTCTCAATGTATTTTTCAACACCTTGTAACAGGTCATCTTGATTTTTATCTGGATGCGATTTTCCCAAAGCTGATGATTCTTTGTAGATAATTTGTCCATCTAGTATCCCAAATTTTTCTGGTTTTTCTTGTTCACTATCACCTTTCTTTTACTACAGGAAAACTGATTATTTGATAATTGTGAACCCAAACCATCAGATCCTGTAGAAGTCACAGTGTTTTTGAACTGCTTGTTTCTACTTTGATACTATTACCTGTAACATTTTTGTCTGATACTGCAATTTGTTTTTTTGTAGAGTCTTTGTTGCCCCATTCAGAAAGAGGAAGAACCATTGTACTCTTGATGCCCTCTTTTGTATCCAGGGAGACTTTCATGCTGCTACTTTCTTTATAAAGTAATGCGTGATCAACCTTCGAAGAAAGTTTTTGTATTGAATCTGCCTTACATTCCTCAACATTGTTTATAGCCAAGTTTTTAGCTTTTATGTTTTTAGCAAGAGTATCAGTTAGTGCTGACTTTTTAGAAGCAACATTTAATAATTCAGTGCCTTTATGTTTGTCCTCTTCTTCCTTAATGATCTCTCCTCTATTTCTTAAGGAAGAATCAGATTCTGGAAATATCTTTTTTTCATCACTTGTGTCATTCAGTGGTAATGATGGTTTGTTAGAAGCAACATTTAACAATTCATTGCTTTTTTGTTGGTTATTTTCTTTCCTAATGACCTCTCCTGTATTGCTTAAGGAAGAATCAGATGCTGGAAATATCATTCTTTTATCAAGTGTGTCATTCATTGCTAATGATGGTTTGTTTGAAGCAACATTTAACAATTCATTGCTTTTTTGTTGGTTATTTTCTTTCCTAATGACCTCTCCTGCATTGCTTAAGGAAGAATCAGATGCTGGAAATACTTTCATTCTTTTATCAAGTGTGTCATTCATTGGTAATGATGGTTTGTTTGAAGCAACATTTAACAATTCGTTGCTTTTTTGCTGGTTATTATCTTCCTTTATGACCTCTCCTCTAACGGTCAAGGAAGAATCAGATGCTGGAATTAATTTATTTTTCTTATCAAGAGTGTCATTCATCTGTAATGTTGATTTGTTAGGAGCAACATTTAACAATTCATTGCTTTTTTGTTTGTTATTTTCTTCCCTAATGATGTCCTCCCTATTGCTTAAGGAATAATTAGATGATGGAATTATTTTTGTTTTTTTATCAAGAGAGTCATTCAGTGGTAACGAAGGTTTGTTGGAAGCAACATTCACCAATTCATTACTTTTTTGTTTGTTTTTTTCTTCTATAATGACCTGTCCTCTAATGCTTGCTGAAGAATCAGATGTTGGAATTAATTTTTTTTTCTTATCAAATGTGTCATTCAGCAGTAATGATGGTTTGTTAGAAGCAACATTTAATGATTCACTGCTTTTGTGTTTGTTATGTTCTTTCCTAATGATATGTCCTTTATTACTTAAGGAAGAATCAGATGCTGGAAATAATTTCTTATATGTGTTCCTCTTGTTGTCCATATCATATTGATCTAAATTAAATTCTGAAGTAGATTTAACAATTTCACTGCCTTCGATGGGTTGTTTATTTTTAACTGGAGATGATAAAAGATCATATATTTTTCTCTGCTCCTCATTGTAAAGAAACATTTTGATATTATCCTCCATGCACATTAGTTTTCCATCATTTAATAACAATCCTGTATTAAACAGAGCTAGTTTGCGAAGGTCTTCAAATAACTGCATTTGTTCTCTTGTGAAACGTTTAGGTGCAAATACGTTTAAGTTAGAAGCACCTCTTTTCAGAAACAATGCTGAAGCTTTATTCTGGTGCCGTTTATCCTTGTCTTGCACACCAATAGTCTCAATATGGGCTACCTTGTTTGTTTTTTTGTCACCCCTAGGTATAAGAGTTTCTCCACTGATTAAGGATTTGGGTCTTTCTTGTATTTTGATTTTGGTTTCCTCTCCACTAAACAAAGATTCTGATTCCGTTAACAATTTCGTGCTTTTTTCTTGTTTCTTGTGATTATTAAGTGTCTCAGAATTGAATTGTATTTTTGATTTGTTACTTATTTTTTTCTCCAGCAACCTGTGATTTCTTATTTTCAGGTTTATTTCCATTAAAATAAATTTGTTTACCTTTTATAGGAGATGATAACAAATCATACATATTTTTCTGTGCCTCATTGTAAAGAAATACTTTTATAGAGTTTATAAATTGGTTGTTCTCCATAGCAGATAGTTTCCCATCTTGAAATAGAAGACCCGTATTAAATAGAGCAATTTTTCGAAGATCTGCAAACAATTGGCTTTGCTCACTTGAGGATAGTTGCTTGAGAACTTCCTCTGTATTAAATACTCCTTTTCTGAGAAGGCAAATGGAAGCATTATCTTGAGTCTTCTCAGCACAGTTTTGCATGTCATAATTCTTAGTCAATACTGTACTGGTATTTAGTTTGTCTTGTGCAATTGTGTCTTTCATTTTAGCAGCCTTCTCATAGTAAAAATGGTCATGATGTGGTACTTCTTTCTGCAGACATTCTGTTTTCATTGTATCTAATATCTCTTTTCCCAATGTAGTCCTTTGAGTGTGTGGATTGCTCAAACTATTTTGTGTAGTCAAAGGAAGACATATTGTATTGGCCTGTGGTATTACTGTTAAAGTAGCTGGCATGCTGTTCTTATTTTCACTTTCTTTACTGCTAACTGTGTCCCTTGCGCGTGTTACCATTTCAACGCATTTCTTAGTTTCAGCAATAGCTTCTTTTACTGACACTGATGATGATTTCATAGAATGATCTTTAGAGTTACTGATGTTTAAATAATGTTTTTCACCTTTTTTGACATATGAATTCCTTTGTTGATCATTAATTTGAGGGTCTTTGGAAGATGCAGTATCTTTCTTATATTTTTCTTCATTGAGTGATAGTTCTCTTGGCATCTGTGCTATTTTTTGAGCAAACCTTAAAGAAATTTTCTTTTTGCTTGAAGAAAGTCTCAAGGATTTCTCATTTTGTATAAATACTTCTTTATGGTTCTCTGCTACATCTTCATCTTGCAACCTGTTGTTACTGACTTTCACACCATAATCCTCTACTGGCCCTGGTTTTTGTTCTTCTTCTTTAGATTGCAGTCTTTGTGTCAGTTTTTGTTTCATAATTTCCTCTTTGTAGGAAAGTTTTCTGACAAATAATTTACTCTTTCCTGTTTGATTTTGTTTGTTATCAATGTTCTCTTTAATACTCTGTTTTAATTTATTGTCTTCAGTGCTGGAGTTAAGAGATCTTTTAGCAGTTTTTTGATTCTGTGTTATAGTCTCATCTAGATGAATCTGTTGAGCTATTCTGGTGTCTGTATTACCTTGTACACTGTTGATACTGCACACAAAATTTTTACTATCTTGTTTAATCTCTGAAGTTACTGGTTTTGCTTTACTTTCTGTCTGACTTTCTTTGGAAGTTGTGCTTGCCACTGTCTCTTTCTTAAATTCTAAATGATCAGTCTTCATTATTTTATTGTTGGTATTATCTTGTGCACTACAAATAGGTTTCACTGGATTGGTAGTAGCTTGTTTTAGAAATATGTCATTTTGGCTTTCTCTCTCACTGTCTGTAGATGTTAAGCTTTGTACCATTTCTTTCTTATCTTCCTCAATAACTATCAATGATTCATGTCCTACGTTCTTGTCTAAATCATCCGTTTGAGTTATTTTAAGGCAGTTAGTATCTTGTGCACAATGAACACCATCCATTGGAGATATGGCATCTTGCTTCAAGTCTACAATGACAGTGTTGCTTTTATCACTTTTATCTTCTTTAGAACTTCCTTTGGGCATTAAACTTTGAACTGCATATTTAACATCTTCTGCAACTGCATTTGTCAATGGTGAATATCCTACAATCATGTCTGAATCAGTGATATTTACTATTTTGGCATTTTTAGTATCTTGATTATTATGAGTATAGTTTAGTGAAGTTGTGGCATCTTGTTTTAGTTCTGTTGTAGCCTTGTCACTTTTGCCTACTGTATGATTATCTTCAGAGGTTAAGTTCTGTGCAGTTATTTTCTCATCTTGTTGAGCAGTGTTTTCCAATAGTTCACTCATTTTTGCAGTCTGCTTGGTTTTTGAACTTAAAGAAACTGTGACATTTGGTGGTAATGAATCAGTTTTAACAGAAGATGTATTATTGCAACTATGTGTTTGGTTTGTTTTGATTGCTTTTGTTTTGCTGATGTTATTTCTGCATTTAGTTAATAAAATATCAGGTGCTGAAGTAGGTTTTTCTTTAAAATCTGATTTGCTGTCTTCCTTCTTAATGCTTGACACCATATTTTCATTAGATATATGTTTCAATGTACCTGTAGGTTTTATGCCTTCATCAATAGTTGTACTGGAACTGAAATCCTTAATTTTGTTTTCTGAAACATCACACAAAGTTTTTTGTTTCTCACTGAGAAGAGGCTCTTTAGAAAAATTTCCATTTTTCTCATCCCTGATATAAGATTTTTTTTTGCTTTTGTATGGTATGGCTTCCTGTGCCCTTATTTTGGAATCTTCAAATAATTTTACTTTTTCACTTAAAGAGAGCGTTGGTAAAGTATTATTCTTCTGTAATATCCCCTTTTTAGATCTCTCTTCTGTAGGCTCATCTTGAAGCTTACTTTTATCATCATGCACTTTATGGTCCTTAGATTTTACTGTCTTTGGTTTTTGAGTGTTTTTCCCAAGCATTAAATTTGGTGTCAGCTTTTGCCCAGTCTCAGAAGTTTTATCTTTGTGAACAATTTCTTTTAATACTATTTCATTTGCACAATGTTCTCTATTAACCCTCTCAGTTTTATATAACATTGAATGGTGTGGTATTTTACTATCTTCAGTATTTAATTTCTGGACTGCTCCAGCAGTTTTCAAACTCTTTGTGTGCATATTTTCACTGCAATATGCAGTATTTTTATGTGAGGCTGCAGATTTTATTTTTGTAGAGCTATTTACTTCTTTTACTGGTATAGAACTTTTTTGGGAGTCTTGCAATATATAATTTCTACCCGCTGATGTTTTAAGATTATCTGTTTTAGTAGCACCGTGAAGCTTATCAATGCTATGTTGACTATAATGCTTAGTCCATTCTACAGATATTAAATTTGATGTAGATTGATGTTTGGATCTACTATGTTCATCATCAGTAGACGACTTAAGACTGTTAACTGGTTGGTGATTTGGAAGACTTGTATCTTTAGTGATTTTTTCAAAATTATTTAAATCTTTGAGATTCTTCAAAGATTCACTGATGTCTTTGCTGCATTCATTATCTTTTTTCCTAGTTGGATTTCTTTCTAAATTTCCAGTGAAGTCTTTATCTTTGTCACTTGTTTTTAACAAAACTGAATTTTGATGAGTGTGAGAAGAAGTTTTAGTCTTATTTGATGAAGTAATCTCAATTTCATTATTTTTATTGTGAATACCTGCCTCAACAACCACATTTTTACAATTAGACTGAAGTTTGTCAGTGGCTTCTGGGGAGGATTTGAGTGGTAAATATTTTTTATTATTCTTTGTTGAACAATGCAGCTTTTTATAAGAATTGTAGTTTGTCTGAGTCTTTTTTGCAGCAACCAATGTTTTTGGTTTTTTGTTTATAATGTTGCACTCTGCTCTTCTAAGAATCTTTGGTTCTGACTGCTTGAAGTCAGCATATAGTCTTTTACTTTCACATAACATTTCTTTAATTTTTGATGTGATCACTGATATAAAAACAGAATTTAATTTACTTTTGTATTTAGCATTCCTCTTGAAAGGTGTTTTTTTCTTTTTCAGTAGTGACTTTCTTGTTTTGTAACTAACTGCATTATCTTTCTTTTCAGATTGATCAGCACTAGTATTAAGGATGTTTCTGGATATTCTGAGCACTCCAAGATCATTCTTGTCCCTTATTGGAGTATCCTGTAACCAAGGAAGGAGATCTAGATTAAAATGGAAAAAAAAATTAAGAATTTCTATCATTAATAGAGAACAAGTGAATTAAATAGAAAAAGAAGAAGTGAAAGGAAATATTTTTACCCTAAACATTATATTTTCTTTCTATTTTAATTTTCTACTTTGAACTCAAAAAATTTGAGGGGATGTTTCTTTTTATAAAGACTTCCCACACTGCAATATATTTATCATTTATATGAAACTGCTTGATGAGTGACTATACTAGCCCAAGCACATGGGAGAGTTTTATATGTGCATACTTGGAAATACTAAACTAGCAAACTTATTTAACATCTAGATCTTACATAAGATCAAAGTTTCTCTCAGCATTGAGAATTAATATAGTCTTCTTGGTTGACTAGCCGAGTAAACAGGGTGTTTTCACACAATATTTTGGTGATTGGAATCTCTGTCACCATTTTCTGGTGAAGAAGATGATGAGAGAGATTCCAATCACCGAAATATTGTGTAAACACCCTGCTCACGTGGCTAGTCATCCGAGAAGACTATATCATCTAGGTCTTATTGGATTTCCTGGCAGCAGATACGCAAAGAAATGAATGTGAAATAATTCCAGAAGGCCTTCCACATGATATTGTGACCAAAAACCTTGGATCTGGTATTAAAGTCTGCCTACTAGACACTGAATTAATCATCTAACATATATGTTAATGATTAACATCAATGTTAACAAGAGATTGTGTAAGCACCTTAGAATTTTGGCAAATTCTAGTTTTGCTTAGGCGGGACTTAGAAATTTCGAGAAGTATAGTTTTCAACTTTAAGGAATTTCCCTGTAATCTTCCCCACAGTAACAATTCATTATAAAAATCATTTTAAAGTGTATTTATCATATCAGGAAACGTTTAGTTTAAGAGATATTCCCGTTTGTTAATGTTTTGAAACACGCGATCAGAATGGTAAAATTCTAAGATTCGCAATATCTTTAAATCGCGTAAAGCTACAACCGAACTTTTATCACCAGCTGTAGTCAGCACTATCCCCGATATTTTGGTAATAAAATTAAGTAATTTGGCCAAGTTTAATTAGTAGTTTTAATTAAGAGAAAATAATAAGCTTCTTGATTAAAAGAGATATTAATTTAAAAATTACACTAGTAGATAGCCCTAATTAAGACGATTTCGTACATATATTAGTTGCCATAAAAAGTTTTAGTATTTGTCTGGTAATCAAGTTTTTGGAAATTGATTATTGCTAATTGTCGGGTAGATGTTCGGGAAAGTCCACAAAGTCCGCCAAGACGGTCACGTGATTAATTCAGTCTTAAGACGATAGAAACCTTTTGGAATAATAAATTAAATTAAAATAGATAGAACTGGATAATAGAAAGTCTCTGTAAAAATTTCAAGTTAAACCATCATATACTTATGAAGATATTAATAAAAGAAAAATTTGTCAAGGTCATAGGCACGCGCAGGGCGATAATAGTTCGTGCAGTAAGGACAAGTTGTCTCATTCTTACGCCGGGAAGTGATCGAGCAACTCCGCGCATGACTTTATCAGTGATGTGTAAAATGGGAACTTAGCAAAATGTAGTCTATCTTTTCTTGCTTTCGGTTTCGTCGTGTCTGTTCCTGTCTGCGGTCTGTTCCTGTCTGGCGTCTGTTTCGGTCTATCTTTCGTCGCGCTGGTTGTAACTCGCCATGCTGGCTAGTTCAACCATGTTGGATCGTGTCGCGTTATATAGTAACCTTAATTACTGTTGAAGACTGATAAATTTACTAAATGGGTTCGGTCGGTTAAATTTCTCTCCACAACCTGCAACCTTTGGAAACGTGTGTTTGATTTGCCTGCTCAACTTTAAAATGCTATTTTGAACTTTTGATTTTCTTTAAAAATAAATTTGAAATTTGAAATTTTCGGAAAGTGAACTGTTTTCATTCCATAGTTATCAGACAACCTTTTCTCTATTTGTGGGTTAACAAATATTGTGGCGACCTCAAGCATTTAAGTTGAGTTATCCTGGCTACATGGTCAAGTCTAAATAATTTCGTAAATTTTCCATAGAACTGTGAGTCAACATCAAGAGTAAGTTGAGGCACTAAGCCTTTGTCCTTACAATTGATAAAAGAAACTCATGTAGAAAGCTGACGAATATTTTCCAAAAATTCTAAAAGAATTCAAAATTAAAATTTGTAAAGGAAAAAACTAGGTGGATAAAAAAACTTATGCAAAGAATTTAAGACAGAAAAGAGCAATAGGAAAAATTGGTGTACATGGAGACCAGAGCATGTACTCCATTGTAATTACATTAGTTTCAATTAATGCAATGTTGTTGCAGGCCACTTTTTCTGCAGTTGCTTAGTTATTTAGTTATTAGAAAGGTGATACCAATGCAATTGTTTTCTATTTTATTTTTTGCTGTACACATTTCACTCTCATTGAGACATCATCATCAAAAAATTATTTATATTGATATCAGTTAAGATTTTTCCAAAGCATATTCAGACTCGAGCATAATAGTCACAATTTTGCCAGCTAGTAATTGTAATCAGCTTGCAGAGAGCTGTGGTACGTGCATACTCCTCTTGCCTTTCTACATGAATAAGGATTTACTCTGAAATTCTGTACATTTATGTCTCATGTCTTGTATATACAGGGGGGCAGAAAATCATTAATCCATCAAACTTCAATTAACAAAGTTAACAAAATTGTAAAAATGTAACTTTTAAGTTAACCTAAAAAATCATGAAATCTTCTTAACTTTTGTTAAATAGATCTTGCATTAACTTTTGTCCATTACATTGGTACTTGAAGTCATTTTGTTTGTTTGAACTGCGTGCCGATCTTGTGTGTTTGGTTAGTCGAATGGCAAATGAATTAAGTAATTCGAAACGCGAGTGCGAATCCGAGCGTGATGCATATGCGTATGTTTGTTATGCTGGGCATGGCATGGGTGTCAACAGGAACAAAGATATGAGGTGTTATGTATTTTACATCTGCAAACCGGTGCTCACTTTGATTTGTGACTGATTTTGATATTTTTGTAACCTTACTTTTTAACAATGAGGAATATGTGACATGTTTAGTTTGTGTTGGTATCGTGTTTGACAGTGAAATACATTACACCATGGAAACTGAAGATACATAAGCTGTTACTGAAAGCAGTTGCACCAGTAATAACAAAGAGAAGATTAAAAAATCCTTGGCTACATTTATATGACTAGACGACCCGTGCGAAAATTTCGCGAATGAAATACGATGAATAGTGAGGTTGAATTTAATGTCACCAAGTTCAGTCATTACTCTTCATACTCCTACTTCATTTATCGATTTTGGTTAGAAATCCAGGGAGATAAATGGCTCGAAACACAAAAAACGTATTTTATAAATAATGACATTTTTGCGCTTTATGGGTCGAATTACGAAAAATTTCTTTCTTAGAATATAAAGTTACCACGGCGGAAACCTTAGTCTTTAATACGATATGTCATTTATCTATATCGATTGGATATCAAGGGAAATATAAGGCTCGTGTCACAAAAATACGTTGTAGAACAATTTATACTTTTTCCCTTTAATAGTTGAATTCCAAACACTTCTTTCTTAAAATATGATGTCAGCAAAGCAGAGACATTATTCCTCACAATCGTACTTGATTTATCGATTTTGGATAGATATCAAGGGAGATAAGTGGCTCGAGACACAAAAACGCATTTTAGAAAAATTGACGTTTTTGCTTCTTATGGGTCGAATTACGAAAAATTCCTTTGTTAAAATATAATATTACCATGGCGGAGACCATATTCTTTAATATGATACCTCATTTATCTATATCGGTTAGATATCAAGGGAGATAAATCACTCGTGACACAAAAATTGGTTATAGAAATTTATACTTTTTTCCTTTAACGGTTGAATTCCAAAAACATTCTTTCTTAAAATATGATTTCACAAAGCTGATACATTACTCCTTATATTCCTACTTCATTTATCGATTTTGGTTAGATATCCAGGGAGATAAATGGCTCGAGATACAAAAAACGCATTTTAGAAAAATTGACATTTTTGCCTTTTAAGGGTGGAATTACAAAAAATTCCTTTGTTAAAATATAATGTTATCGCGGCGGAGACGTTATTCTTTAATATGATACCTCGTTTATCTATATCGGTTAGATATCAAGGGAGATAAATCGCCCGTGACACAAAAATTGGTAATAGAAAAAGTTATACTTTTTTCCTTTAAGGGTTGAATTTCAAAAAAATTCTTTCTTAAAATATGATGTCACAAAGTTGAGACATTACTCCTCATAATCCTACCTCATTTATCAATTTTGGTAAGATATCCAGGGAGATAAATGGCTCGAGAAACAAAAAATGCATTTTAGAAAAAGTGACATTTTTGCCCTATAAGGGTCGAATTACGAAAAATTCCTTTCTTAAAATATAATGTTACCATGGCGGAGACCTTATTCTTTAATATGATACCTCATTTATCTATATCGGTTAGATATTAAGGGAGATAAATCGCTCGTGACACAAAAATGTGTTATAGAAAAATTTATACATTTTCCCTTTAAGGGTTGAATTCCAAAAACATTCTTTCTTAAAATATGATGTCACAAAGCTGAGACATTACTCCTCATAATCCTACCTCATTTATCGATTTTGGTTAGATATCCAGGGAGATAAATGGCTCGAGAAACAAAAAATGCATTTTAGAAAAAGTGACATTTTTGCCCTATAAGGGTCGAGTTACGAAAAATTCCTTTCTTAAAATTTAATGTTACCATGGCGGAGACCTTATTCTTTAATATGATACCTCATTTATCTATATCGGTTAGATATTAAGGGAGATAAATCGCTCGTGACACAAAAATGCGTTATAGAAAAATTTATACATTTTCCCTTTAAGGGTTGAATTCCAAAAACATTCTTTCTTAAAATATGATGTCACAAAGCTGAGACATTACTCCTCATAATCCTACCTCATTTATCGATTTTGGTTAGATATCCAGGGAGATAAATGGCTCGAGAAACAAAAAATGCATTTTAGAAAAAGTGACGTTTTTGCCCTATCAGGGTCGAGTTACGAAAAATTCCTTTCTTAAAATTTAATGTTACCATGGCGGAGACCTTATTCTTTAATATGATACCTCATTTATCTATATCGGTTAGATATTAAGGGAGATAAATCGCTCGTGACACAAAAATGTGTTATAGAAAAATTTATACTTTTTCCCTTTAAGGGTTGAATTCCAAACACATTCTTTCTTAAAATATGATGTCACAAAGCTGAGACATTACTCCTCATAATCCTACCTTATTTATCGATTTTGGTTAGATATCCAGGGAGATAAATGGCTCAAGATACAAAACACGCATTTTAGAAAAAGTGACATTTTTGCCCTATAAGGGTCGAATTACGAAAAATTCAGTTCTTAAAATATAATGTTACCATGGCGGAGACCTTATTCTTTAATATGATACCTCATTTATCTATATCAGTTAGATATTAAGGGAGATAAATAGCTCGTGACACAAAAACGCATTGCAAAAATATTGATACTTTTGCCCTTTAAGGGTCGAATTCCGAAAATTTTCTGGCTTAATATATGACTTCACTAAAGCGGAGATCTTAATCTTTAAAAAGATACTTCATAAAACTGTTTCAGATAGGTATCCAGGGAGATAACTGACTCGTAACACAGAAAAACAGCATTTTAGAAAAAATTACATTTTTACCCTTTAAGGGTCGAATTCCAAAAACGTTCTTGCTTAAAATACGATTTAATCAAATTGGAGACCATAAGCTTTAAAATGACACCTCATTCATTGATTTCGGTTAAGTATGAAGGAAGATATAGGCTTGTGACAAAGAAATACCTTATAGAAATAATATATATGATTATGTTGCATTTTCATCAAGACTGGGAGAACAATTTGCTTATGTTTTTTTTTTTTTTAACTGCTTTACGTCTCTTAACAGCGAGGTCTTTAGAGACGGGAAAGGATGGGGGCAAGGAATGGGAAGGAATTTGGCCATGGACTTTTTAAGGAAGCATCCTGGCATTTGCCTGGAGTGATTTGGCAAACCATGGAAAACCAAAATCTGGATGCCCGGACGGGGATTCGAACCACTGTCCTCTCAAATGCGAGGCCAGAACGCTATCCGTTACACCACCACGCTCGATAATGCTTGCTTATGAATGCAAATTGTGTATTCCTAAGCTTGGTTCAATCAAGACTCACATTTCTGTACTTAATAATCTTAAATAACATATGAAGAGGATGCTTACATACAGATTTGTATATTTTGAAAAAAGTAAAAGCAGTATCAACTCGTTGGAAAAATAAAAACAATTCAGAGCTTTCTGCAAGGGTGAGACCAAATTATTAATTTGCATAAAGAAATCCATACTTGCATCATGCATCACAGTTCATAACACCTTGATCCAGCGTGCAGTAATACCTATTACAATATTGAGACATCAGTACAATTAACTTTTAACAGATAACTTTAATTTGTATTAAATTTGAAAAATGTAAGGCTTTAATGATTATTGAAATTAACTTTCTAAATATATATATATATATATTTCTATGTATTTGGTTAGTGATGGATTATTTTCCCTGGCCTTTGTTATCTATACATATCAATATCAAACTTAAATATAACATTCATAATGTTTCAATAAAAGTAGAAGAAATTAACAATGTTTACAGACTTCCAGTAATATGACAGCCATTTTTTATACACTACCTGTTGCCAATAATCTGTCACTAGACACTAATAGCTTTAATTGACATCACAAGAATAGATATAGATATCAAACAATGTATGTAAGGTTGCACTTATTGAATAGTGAGGAGGGTGAAGAGAGTCATGGGAGTGTACAAGGCATATATTGATGATGAGGCATGGAAAGATATTAATGTAAGAATTAGGACCAATGCATGGAAGGGAAAAGATAACCATGACCATAAGCTGGCATTCGATTTCAGGCACAAGGGGGAGGGAAGATTTTCTTTTGGAGGTAAGGGGGTCAGGGATTAGAATAAGTTATCAAGAGAATTGAATAATTTGCCAAAAATATTGAAAGAAGTTGAAATTTGTAGAATGCAAAAATAGGTGGGTACAGGAAAGGAGAAAAGTGGGAGTGTGGGGAAATTGCCACGGGAGGTTGAGCTCCATCGCAATTAAACTAAATTAATTAATTCATTATCCTGTTTTTTACTAAGAAACGTTTAGATCAATCAATTAGTAGAGATACCTCTGCTACATATCCTGTAACAATAAATTTCTCTCGATTTTCAGCTCCAGAAGATTCCTACCCCCAATTTTTGTTGCTGTTTAGTAGGGCCTATACTACTTGATATTGGATTATTGATGCCACTGGTAAGAATTATGATTTGGTCCAGACAGAATTTACACAATAGAAACAGGAAAGTTTTTTCTTGTGTATTTTATCCCAGTAGAACCAGGATATCAAAACAGCTATCATGAAGCTGTTATAGTAGTGGCTCTTATTTATATCCCTGAAGTGCACAGAATAAAATCTATATATCTATAAATGAGAAAATGAGAAAGTTCGGATGTGTGTTTGGATGTACGTCGGCAATCAATCACGCCTTAATAACTCAACATATTTAAATGAAATTTGGCATGAAGTCAGTTAATTGCGTGCGAAGTGCAGTAGGATAGATTTTATTCCACAAAAACGCATAGTTCTTTTAGAAATTGCCGTTAATATCGATTCGGAAGCAACAAAGAGTTTCCTACTTCGTAGATAGCCGTGCCACGTTTACTCTTTGCTTTTTAAGTAAATCGCAAACACTACTTCCAAGAATATAAGAAAAAACCTACTTACATATGCAAGTTTGTGTTTAGTTTAAAAGCCATAAAACTGACGCACTTAAATAATAGTTTGGAAGCAGGAAATATAAATCTGTTCTTAACCTTAAATTAAAAAAAGAAAGGTAGGTACTGTTGTCAAGTTCGCAAAAAGATGTTTTCATTTGCGTACATAAAATAGTATGACATATCAAATATTACACTGTAATTTCGATCGTAATATATGCGTCATACTGAACGTGAAAATCAGAGCGTGAAAAAAACAACGTAAAATGCTATGAGTATACCAGCACGAAAGTCGATTCACTAAAAGTGCAAAATGCCGGTGCCCGAAATGTCGTAATTATAAAAATGTTACGGATTACATTCTACCTCGGTTTAATTTATTTCCTGTGTCTCTTCTTTTTTGCTACCATACAGTCTCTGTAATATTACAAATTATTTTGCCAAAATTTAAAACTTAACTAACCCTTTATTGTTAAAAAATTTTACTTACTGTTCAATTTCTACAAATATCTAATAAATCCTTCACTTAAAACGAATGTATTCAATGGCCTAACGTATAAACTTATTGTTTCATGAAGCTATATTGGAAGTCGTTTACAACGCGGTACACCTCATTTACACGGAGCTTATGAAAGCTGCTTATTTATTACTAATAATAATTAAATTCCTTCTGCCTTACTCTGCAACAAAAATATTCTGGTCCAGGCAGCATTTCATTCAAACCACTATCTCTGCTAATATTGCTGCTACAAAATCAAACGATACGAACACACCTCAACACATTAAATGCATTGAAACTACATTTAGAGAACAGAATTTTTCTATATCAAGATTCCTAATTAGTGTAGCATAAATTAATATCCCAATTAATTTCATTATACACGTTACTAAATCACGAGCAGTAAGTGTCACATTACCACGATGTAAACTTGACCAACAATATTAACGAAAGTTGTCTTAGAGTTGAAGAGAATTATGGAATTACCATTGAACAACGTAAGTTACAAGCATTTTAGTATAATTTTTTTAATTATGTTACTTCAATAACTGTCAAGCATTTTAGTATAAATTTTTTAATTACGTTATTTCAATAACTGTCATCATGCTGATGCCATAGTTAATGCGGCTGAATGTAGTTCAATATTCGGTTCATGTACTATCGCGATCTGAAATGACTCAAGTTTATTTTGCTATTCACAACGTCACTAACATGCAATAGTGAATGTATTAATGCGCGAGTGATAGAAGCTTTGATTTTCTAGCTGTAATATTAGAAGAGTTGTGCAGCCTGGGCCAGAATAACTGAAACATTATTAAGTATTCCATGAGCGCCATTTTAGTGACGTCGTGTACCGATATTGTATCAAAAGATTTATAATAAGCAGAACACGCGGCGTGTTGCCCGAACTAAATTTTTCAAATTTATAAATGTTTTATTCAGATAGTGGAGTAGCATACAAGCGAAGTGGTAATTTGCTGGTAGACACTGAATTCTTTCTGCAGATTGAGAAACCAGTTATGATGAAAGAATCAATTACTACTTTAACATTGAAATTTATATTTTAACGCAGAATTAATGGATCGAAACGAACGAACAATAGTAATCTGGTCTGCAGGCTTTCAACTGTTTCCAAAGATAGAGAAATCAACATTAACATACGTAAGTTTCTCTTTTAAAGCAGAATTAATTGATGAAACCAATATATCCTCGAAACAAAATCAATATTCAAAGAGCAAATTGAATTATTTTTTTAAAAATATTTTTGCAGATATTCAGAGCAGGTTAAAATATTCATTTTTAGTTTCGCATTTTTTTTTTTTTTTTTTAACTGAGATTAATGTCCTTGGGCCACTTAAGTATTCATTTGCTCTTTGAATGTTAGTATTTTTTATGGATATTTAGTCGATTCCATCAATGTATTACTAATATTTCGACGATTTAAGTTTCCATTAATTAAAAGTATATTCGTGAGACTTGAAATTAGTAATTTTAAGAGATGCCGCGTAAAGAAAGTCAAATCTTTCAAGGAAATGCAAGAAACCTAGGACTATGAAAATAGCCAAAACCCAGGAGACAAATCCTCAAGCAGAGCTGCAAAGGGTTGAGCACTTGGCACGTCTTGGGGCTTCTGCGGCTGCTGAATTACCGGAGCAGTCGCAAGTTGGGCGACGACAGCAAATTGGACACTTGGTGTCGGGAAGATCTGCCCAGAAACCGGAAAAAACGCGAGCTCGATGCAGAGAACAAGCCGAACGGCAATCCATCTCAAGAGCTGCAGAAACACCGAAGCAAAGGAAAAGGCGGCTACAACAACACGCCGCGTATCTGGCATTGCAACGAGTTGCCGAAATACCTGAGCAAATGCGAGCTCGGCGAGAAGAACAAGCCGTCCGTCAGTCGATTTCAAGAGCCCTTGAAACACCGGAGCAAGCAAAAAGTCGGCGACGACAGAACGCCCGACATTTAGCATCACAACGGGTTGCTGAAACTTCTGAACAATCGCGAGCTCGGCGACATCAGCACGCCAGGTATATGACATCACAAAAAGGTAATGTCATCGTGGATGAGTTAGAAACCCGTAGACGAGCTGTTGCTGATAGGGTGGCGCAGAGACGACAAGCGTTTGTTAAAAACACGTGGTCCGTATTTGAAAAGCTGCTTTTCATTACGATGCGACTATTGATTATGGTAGCCACTGCCTCTTAAAAGTTGAAAAAATGAATAAAGAATGCAGATTTTGTGGGGCTCTGAAATGGAAGGAAGAAACTGCAGGAATGTGTTGTTCAGGAGGAAAGGTAGCCATTCCTTTAATAGAGGAGCCGGTGGAACCATTGAAACAGCTGTTTTCTTGCAACACGGATGAATGCGGCGATTTTTGAATATTATCAGAAAGTATAATGCTTGCTTTCATATGACGTTTTTGGAGCCGATAGAATTGTTCAAATGCAAGGATTTTCACCAACATTTACTATTCAGGGGCAAGTATATCACCGAATTGGATCCATGCTTCCTTCGTCGAATACAGAACCACAGTTTTTACAGATATACTTCATGGGCGATGAAGAAGCAGAAAGTGAAAGACGTTATAGAATTATTGAAGGGACTGAGAAAGAGATCATACAAAAAATACAGCGGGTATTACACAACAACAATGTCTTGGTTAGGGAGTTCAAAACGGCTTTGGAGAACATGTCCGATGTAAGCTGCAAAGTAGTGATCCACCCCGACCGCGTGCCACGTGGACAACACGAGAGATGCTACAACGCATCTAAAAGCAACGAGATCGCAGTGGTGATAGCAGGTAATGAACAAACCACTACACGAGACATCGTGCTGCAAGCGGCGACGGAACAGTCTGCAGAATTGCCGACACGCATAGATTCTACGACGCTCTGGAGTACCCACTGATATTTTGGAAAGGACAAGAGGGGTATCACTTTGATATACCCAAATTAATACATCTACCAGACTACCAGTTCCAAAAAAAAGTATCCTGTATGGATTATTATGCATTTCATATTATGGTGCGTCATAATGATTTTAATCTACTTCTGCGCTGTAGGCAACTTCTGAATCAATTTCTGGTAGATATGTATGTCAAGATGGAAAGTGAGCGATTGAGATACATATCTCTAAATCAGAACAAGCTGCGCGTAGAAAATTATATTTCATTTACAGGATGCAGTAAGAACCGACCGTACTGTAAATCCTAATAATTTGGGACCAATGTGTGATCCTTCCATCATCATTTGTAAACAGCCCAAGGTACCTCCACGAGTACACGCAGGATGCATTCGCTTACGTTCGCAGTTACGGGCGACCGGACCTTTTCATCACTCTTACCTGCAACCCCGCCTGGACTGAAATTACGGAAGAACTTATGCCTGGACAAAGAGTGACCGACAGACACGTATCTGATAGCTAGAGTTTTTTCAAATAAAGGTCCCAAAAATTAGTTGCTGTTCTCACTAAAGGTAAATTATTTGGTGAGTCTCAATGTTTCATGTACTCTATTGAGTGGCAAAAGCGTGGACTGCCCCACGTGCATTTATTGCTGTGGCTCAAGGAAAAGTTGCGTCCAAACCAGATCGATGAAATTGTATCTGCTGAGATCCCTGACTCTTACACTGACAAAAGATTATACGACATAGTAGTTACATACATGATCCACGGCCCCTGCATGAAGGACAGGAAATGCACGAAAAAATATCCTCGAGTGTTATTAAAACAAACGCAAACAAATAACAATGGATATCCTCTGTACAGACGGAGAGCCCCCGAAGACGGAGGGCGCACTACCCAAATAAGAATCGGCGGCAATTGCGAGAAAATTGCGGTGAACAATAGCTGGATTGTACCTTACTCCCCCTTACTTTCAAGAATATTTAATGCCCACATAAATGTAGAGTTTTGTAACTCAGTGCAGGCAATAAAATACATCTGCAAATATATTTACAAGGGGAATGATAAAGCTATTTTCACTGTTCAGAAAGGGAACGCAAACATTGATCCCAGAGACGAAGTGCAATCGTTTAGGGCTGGGCGATATGTGAGCAGTAATGAACAGCGTGGCGGATCTTGAGTCTTCCGCTGCACGAAAGACACCCCACTGTGACTCACCTGGCTGTATATTTGCCAAATGGTGAAAGAGTTTTCTTCACAGACCTAACCCAGTAATACTACTGGACGAAATGATCTACAGTTCAACGTGGAATCAGAACCAAGTGTATTCTGGCGTACTTCACATTACACAACAACCTATGTCAAAGGATCTATGAAAATCCTCGCCGACACTGGGATTCAAGCTGGGGACTTTTCCATCTCCAGCTGGACGCCCTGACCACTGAGCAACCAAACCTCTCAAGAAAATCATATTACTTACAACACTCTTCAACGCGGACGAAGTCGCGGGTAACTGCTAGTATAAAATAAATATATCCCTGGATGGAATAAATTATATGAAAAGTTATAAGACTTTAGAATCAAACTGAGTATCAGGCACACTTGTAGTGAAGTTTCAAAATGTGAATAGAGTAGCAGTTTGACTAAACAAGTTTTTATTATAATATTCCATTCTTGAGTGTTTTAAATCACAAGTTAAGATGAGTCATTGTTGCAGGGGTTGTAGCTGTTGTAGCTATTAGAGGGCTAGGCGATGGCATGCATGGGGGTCCCCATCTCAGGGGAATCTAGCTACCCCACTGCATTGTTGGCAAAGTTTTTAATCCAGTATGCTATTTCCTACTGTCCACAGATTTCATTCACTACAGTAAGATTTCAATCTATTGTTCTTTCTCTCCTTTTCAGTAATATAGAAATAACTATCACATTAGTTTGCAGTGCACAAGAGAAAATTAGCAAAATTTAAATCATTTTACAAAGAACTGTTTCATCATTATTTCCATGGCCTCCAATGAGAAATAAGTTACAGATAAATGATATTTTCTGACACCTTAGTTACAAATTAAATTGCTAAAAGCATATCCCAAACTTCTATATGCAACCATTATCGTCAACACAGTTACTAGATCTGATTACTAAGAAGTGCTTAAAACTTCTGTTTCTAGGCAAGAGACTATGTATAAGTTTGAAAAAGTTGTCTTGTGCTCTGTAGGAGCAGAAATAGAAATGGGTTTGGTTATATATCAGAAGTTCTCAAACATTTGACTACTTGTACAAACAGTCGAATGATGCTTCCTGAAGATTTGTTTTTATTGCACTGACAAATGGAAGAAGAGCACCTCATGAAAATCTCACAATAAATAGGCAATTCTGAATACAGTAGACAACTGGAAAAGTTATGATCAAAATTATAATGCTATTGTGCTAACACTCTGGCTGGCAAATATGGATATATACCATGAATACGTTAGACCTGTTTTTTGCTACAGTGCCAAAGACATTGTAAGATACACGAATATTTCTACTCTCTAGGCATTACACACAGATATTTGGACACAACAGGCCAAATGGACAGCCATTGTCCAAGTCAGAAGTGTTAAGCCACGTTTCAAACTTCATGGGAGCCTTGCTGCTCATCTGGGATGACTGCAGTGAAGTATTCAATTAAATTCAGTGTGACTTTGGCTATGATGAAGTGAGTAGCAGCTTGGACCCAGTTAGGAATGGATCGTTAGAGCAGACCTCTCCAGTTCTCTATACATGACAGATTCAATGTGAAAGATAAAGACTGTGAAAAGATGCAGTTGGCATGCAGATAAGAGAAGTT
Organism: Vandiemenella viatica; assembly: GCA_031002005.1. Classification (NCBI taxonomy): domain Eukaryota; kingdom Metazoa; phylum Arthropoda; class Insecta; order Orthoptera; family Morabidae; genus Vandiemenella; species Vandiemenella viatica. The sequence goes on from CM061914.1 coordinate 67,424,848, forward strand.
TAGTTAGTTGTGCACAGAGAGAAGGTACATGATACAGATCTTTTATATATAAGTAGTAGAGACACAACAAGAAGCAGGTGTCATCATATGCGACTAATGTCCACAAGTGACTTAGTTTGAGATTGAGTGCCAGAGACAATTCAGTAGTTGGCAGAGGAGGAGAAACATTCAGTTGGTTAGATGTCATACAGTATTGATTGCCAAAGAAAGTGGGAAGATCTCTTCCTGCAGCAAACTTAATATTTACAAAAATAGAAGAGTTCAGAGACTTATGTTTTATACAAAGCAAATAAAAGGAATAAATGCTAAATTACTTTCAAATAATATGCAGATTATTTTTTTTAAATTTAATTGCAATGGAGTAGAGATGTGTCATTTGCAAGTGAACCTGCTTCTTTGAACAGTTCTTCTGAAAGAGGGAGTGGTCTGTTGCTCACTAAAAGTGAACGGTAGTTCTTCTTGGAGCCCCTGAGCCATTTGTTTGGCCAGGGTGTCGAACGATACATGGTCTCATTTGAACTAACTTCAATTGAGTGAATGCCAACAATAAGTTTCAGCTTTGTCAGTTTCCACTATGCATTATCCAACTGCTGTTCCTTCCACCCATGTTCGTTCTCTGTTTTACACCACCATACCAGTCATTGTTTATCTGCTCCGCTGTACACATCTAGAAGAACTAGTTTCTCTGTTCTTTGTCCTTTTCTTTTGTCGGTGGGTGAGTTGTTCTCCATTTCAGCACTCAGCGGTGCTGTGCCAGTGGTGAGCTAGTTTCTTTGAGTCTGACTGACATACCAAGATCCTCTACTCTCTCTCTCCGGTAAGTTGTATTGTGTTATATTTTCTGTTATATTTTTAATCTAAAATATGGCTCAGATGTGTTTCAATAACCATTCCACACATTTAAACATAATTGTGATCTGATGTCTTTTATACATTTTTTCATTGTTTTGCGTTAACAATGTGTCATTCACGAGTGAACCGGTCTGCCAAGTGTGGGAAAATTTGCTCAGAAAAGGAAGTAAAGCTGCTGAACATCAAAAGGCTAAATATTATTTGTGGACAGTAACTTGCAGTAATTTCATTTAAGGCAAAAGGATTAGTGAATGTGGTAGTACTTTGTGTTTGCACCCATAAATAAATTAACTTACAATTAACCATGCTTTATTATTATCAAACTAACCTCCCAAAAATTCCCAGCACCCCAAAAAGTATTTAATTGACACTTTGAACTGCCCTTTTCTATGCAAAAATAATCCAGTAGTATTTAAGAGGGGAAAAATATTTCAAGATGAATAGAAAAATAAATGAAACTAATTGCCTGTGAGATTAACATATTGCCGCATGAACGCCAGTGTACCGTCTGCCAGCATGGCGCAGCGGGTAGCGTCACGAATTGCGGTACCGAAGGTCGCCGGTTCAATCCCGCCCACTGACAAAAATTATTTAATTCTGTTTATTATTTCCAGAAGATTCTACATGTTTCCTAAGGTCACTTGTAACTTCTACTTGTTAACTACTCTTGTAATCTCTAAAACGTTCTATCTGTGTATAAATAGAAGAGCATTCTGCCCAAGAGGCAGTCAGTGCTGCGTGTATGTTTGAGTTCTCAATAAACCTGTTCTCAGTTTAAGTGCTGTGTTCATTGACAAGTAACCTTCGAATTCACACCTGCCCCGGTTGCAACGCGACATAGTTTGGTGGAGGCGCCGGGTACCCTGTGCAACAGCTGCATCATCGTGGCTCCGATTAGGCAACGTAAAAGTCGCCGCCTACACGGACTGGAACCGGACTACAAAGGATATACTCAGTACGTCCTTCCGAAAGTCCGCGTCATTAGGAAACCCATGGCGGCAAGCCAGCTGCACATTCGACACCCATCGGTGTTCTCTGGAGACGCTGGACAGGACCCTAACAAATGGCTAAAAGGGTTCGACCGAGTCGCCAAGTACAACAGGTGGGATCATACCATGTGCTTGGCAAATGTTTATTTCTATCTGGACGGAACCGCCCAGCAGTGGTTCGAGAACAACGAAGATAAACTGAATAACTGGGAAATGTTCCAGACGGAACTTAAGAAAACGTTTGGGGACCACCAGCGACAAATCCGCTCGGCGGAAGAACAACTGAAGAACCGGGCCCAACGACATGGGGAGCTGACGCAATCTTACATACAGGATGTTTTGGCCCTATGCAACTTAGTCAACCCGAATATGACTGAAGCCGACAAAATCACGCACCTAATGAAAGGTATTGCAGAAGACATGTACCAAGCTCTTCTGATAAAAGACGTCGCTACGACGGAAGAGTTCATCAAGTGGTGCCAGCGGATTGAGGAGATGCAACAAAGGAGGGTTGGGCGAAAGAAGTATGACAGACTTCCCAACGTAGTCCCTATGGCAGTTGTGGAAGACCAGCACGACTTTGCGTCTCTCATACGACAAATTGTGAGGGAAGAATTACAACAGTTCATGGCAGCTGGGACTCTTGAACCGAGTGAGCATCAGATCATGGCCATGGATGTAAGCCCAGTGGGTCATGAAGGAGCCGACGCGGCGGAAAAAGAGGTATTTCAGACAATAGCTCCTGTCTGCCGAGCCAATCGCACTCGACGTGAAGAATGGCCTCGCCCTGATATGACGTATGCTGCAGCTGCCAAACGGCAGCCTAGGAACCGGCCGACACGGCCACAACCAAATCCTCCGGCACCTATGACGTCCCGCAGACGAACGGACGTCTGGAGGACAGAAGACAACGCGCCAGTATGTTTCCACTGTGGGCGCCCTGGACATGTCGTACGATACTGCAGAGAGAGAAGACGAGTATTTGACGATTATTTTGCCGCAAGACGTCCGCCATCAGAACAGTTCTACCCCAGGCAGCCACCCGCTGACGAGTTCGGTCGACCTACGGGAAGAAGCCCATCGCCGTACCCTAGACGAGGTCGATCCCCGACGCGCCGCTGCCGTTCATCGTCGCCGGACAGAGCTACCAGCCGCTCCCCTAGCCGCCGCACGCAGGAAAACTAAGCAAGGCGACCATCTACGGAGGTGAGGCCGCCGCAGATGAAAATCCTCCATGGATGACAGTCACTAAGATGTCGGGAAATCTCATCAACGTTATAATCGACGGCCAACCTGTCCGGGCGCTGGTTGATTCAGGAGCTTCTTTCTCCGTATTGTCGGACAATTATCGTCGCACACTAAAGAAGACAATGTTCCGTGATACGGGGGCAACTGTGCTAAAGGTCGCAAATGGAAAGTACGTCCAGCCAGCTGGAGCTTGTGTCGCGAGAATAACCATCAACAACAGGACCCAGCCAGTTGAATTTGTCATTTTAACAGAATGTAGTCATAATGTCATCCTTGGATGGGACTTCCTTAAGGCATCCCAAGCTGTCATTGACTGTGGAACATCTGAGCTGCAAATTGAAGAAGTCGTTGCGACGGGTACACGTAACACAGAATCTTCTGGGAAGTTATTCGCCGTTGACAACGTGACAATCCCGCCGTTCGCAATGAGAAGAGTCCCAGTCAAAAACACGGACGACCGCAACCTTGAAGTGCTTGTCGATAGTAGAAAGTTTATTAGGCTCACGAAAGAAATCTACATACCAGCGGCTATCATAAGCATTATCGGTGGTCGAGGAGACATTTGGATCACCAACTGTCACGAGCAGTCACAAATTATCCCCAAGGGAATGTGCATAGGGACAGCTGAACCAGTCCAGGAGGGCGAGCTCAACGTCATTAACGAAGATCCATGCTCTGTTACTAGTACCGACAACACGCTGGAGGAAACAACTATGGAACTGCCAATAGGGTCCGGCCTGACCAAGGAACAACACCACCGGGTGTTAGCTATACTACGCCAATTCTCTGGTGTATTCACACCCCAGCAAAAAAAAGGTCAGACGAAACGGCCCACGATAAAGCATCGTATCAATACTGGGGATCATCCACCCATTAGCCAGCGCTCGTACCGATTGTCACCAGTCGAAAGGCGAATAATTCGAGAGGAAGTGGAGAAGATGTTGCATAATGACATTATTCAACCTTCGGAGAGTCCTTGGTCATCTCCGGTGGTCCTCGTAAAGAAGAAGGATGGTACGTGGCGATTCTGTGTCGACTATCGGCGGCTGAACAAAATCACAAAGAAAGATGTCTACCCACTGCCGCGCATCGACGACGCCTTAGACTGCTTGAAAGGAGCTACATACTTCTCAACCATGGACATGCAGACAGGCTACTGGCAAATCGAGGTTGACGAAGCTGACAGAGAAAAGACGGCTTTTATTACACCTGATGGCCTCTATGAATTCAAAGTAATGCCATTCGGATTATGCAACGCTCCGGCCACATTCGAACGCATGATGGACAACTTACTTCGACACCTTAAGTGGACGACCTGTCTTTGTTATTTAGATGACATTGTTGTTTTCTCGAAAACATTTGAAGAACATCTGAGTCGCCTGTCAACGGTGCTGAAGTGTGTTCAGACTGCAGGACTCCGCCTCAATCCGAAGAAGTGCCTCTTCGTCGCCAAAGAGATAAAAATCCTGGGGCACCTGGTCAACGGAGATGGCGTCCGCGCTGATCCAGATAAAGTAAGGGCAGTCATGGAATTTCCAACTCCTCAGCACATTCGTGATGTGAGAAGCTTTCTTGGGCTGTGCTCATACTTCCGGCGTTTCATAAAAGGATTCTGTAACATGGCACGTCCACTGCAAGAACTTTTGCAGGGAGACGCCAAGTTTTACTGGGATGAAACTAAAGAAAGATCTTTCCAGGCACTTAAGGAGGCTCTAACTTCCGCACCAGTTCTAGCCTTATACGACGAGAATGCAGAAACTGAACTTCACACTGACGCCAGCGGTTATGGGATCGGTGCAGTGCTTGTGCAAATTCAGGAAGGTGCTGAGAAGGTGATAGCCTATGCATCAAGAGTATTCTCTAAGCCCGAGATAAACTACTCTACAACCGAGAAAGAATGCCTTGCAGTTGTCTGGGCTATCAACAAGTTTCGTCCGTATTTATTCGGCAAACCTTTCACCGTCGTGACAGACCACCATTCTTTATGTTGGCTAACCAGCTTGAAGGATCCATCAGGTCGACTAGCAAGATGGGCACTTAGACTTCAAGAGTACGACGTCACGGTGGTATTCAAAAACGGACGCAAACACAAGGATGCCGACAGCCTTTCAAGGAATCCTTTAATAGAACACAACAGCATGAATGGAATTTCAGCCCTCGCTGAATTAGGTGACGTTGCAGCTGAACAGAGGGAAGATTCAGAGTTATTAAGAACCATAGACGCCTTGGAGAAAGGAGAACCGGCCAAAGGAGAGTTTCAATTGATAGATGGGACATTGTATAAGAACAACTACGATCCACTAGGCCCCAAGTGGCTTCTGGTCGTTCCAGCTCATCTCCAGCCAGCTATTCTCAAGTATTTCCACGACGCTCCAATATCCGGTCATCTGGGATTTGTGAAGACCCTGGACCGAATCCGACGCAGGTATTACTGGAAGGGTCTCTACCGATCTGTCAAGCATTATGTGAGTCACTGTAAAGAGTGCCAGCGACGGAAACATATGCCGCAATTACCTCCAGGTCATCTAGTACCAATTCCGCCTGCAGCAGTTCCATTCCACCGAATTGGGATCGACCTTTTAGGGAGGTTCCCGAAGTCGACAGCCGGTAACCGATGGATAATAGTCTGCACCGACTACCTCACGCGCTACGCTGTCACCAAACCTGTGCCGACTGCAGAAGCTCCAGAGGTTGCAAAATTTCTAGTAGAAGACATTATTTTGAAGCATGGAGCACCACGTGTGATGATATCCGATCGTGGAAAGGTATTCCAGTCAAGACTAGTATCAGAGGTCATGTCAAGATGCGACGTTGTCCACAGGATGACAACTGCATACCACCCTCAGACAAACGGTCTCACAGAACGCTTCAACAAGACATTAGCCGATATGCTGTCGATGTATGTGGATGTTGAGCAGAAGGATTGGGATACAATACTGCCAGTGGTCACATTTGCTTATAATACAGCAAGGCAAGATACGACAGGCTTCACTCCGTTTTTTCTGCTCCATGGCCGTGAAGCTGAGACCACAATGGATACGCTGTTCCCATTCCAGCCGGACGACACTCAGGATGACTATATAAAACAGCTCATTACCAGGGTCGAAGAAGCAAGACAGCTGGCTCGCATACGAACACTGGCCACCCAGGAGAAGGACCGTCAGCGGTATGACGGCAAGCACCGACCTGTTGCGTACAACCCAGGAGATCTCGTATGGATTTTTACCCCTGTCCGGAAGGTTGGGCTATCAGAAAAGTTACTGAAGCGGTACTTTGGTCCGTATCGTGTCATACGCCGCCGGTCAGACGTCACATACGAAGTCGAGGATTATGAGCCGTCTTCGAAACGACGAAAGCGAAGGGACATTGTTCACGTCCTCCGCATGAAGCCTTACTACAATCCTGACGAGCAGCTAGGCACAACCAGCTTCTTGTTCAAGGACTCTGAGGACGGTTTGGATACTGAGGAAGTCGGACAGGAAGATAATAGTACAACCAGGAGGGGCCCTCCAGAACTGCCATACAGAGGACCCACGACAAGATCAAGATCCAGGACACTTCAGCGTGCCCCAAAAGAAATCTAACAGCGGGACGCTGTTTTCCTCAGGAGAGGGAGCAATGCCGCATGAACGCCAGTGTACCGTCTGCCAGCATGGCGCAGCGGGTAGCGTCACGAATTGCGGTACCGAAGGTCGCCGGTTCAATCCCGCCCACTGACAAAAATTATTTAATTCTGTTTATTATTTCCAGAAGATTCTACATGTTTCCTAAGGTCACTTGTAACTTCTACTTGTTAACTACTCTTGTAATCTCTAGTACGTTCTATCTGTGTATAAATAGAAGAGCATTCTGCCCAAGAGGCAGTCAGTGCTGCGTGTATGTTTGAGTTCTCAATAAACCTGTTCTCAGTTTAAGTGCTGTGTTCATTGACAAGTAACCTTCGAATTCACACCTGCCCCGGTTGCAACGCGACATAGTAAAGGAAGTAAAGCTGCTGAACATCAAAAGGCTAAATATTATTTGTGGACAGTAACTTGCAGTAATTTCATTTAAGGCAAAAGGATTAGTGAATGTGGTAGTACTTTGTGTTTGCACCCATAAATAAATTAACTTACAATTAACCATGCTTTATTATTATCAAACTAACCTCCCAAAAATTCCCAGCACCCCAAAAAGTATTTAATTGACACTTTGAACTGCCCTTTTCTATGCAAAAATAATCCAGTAGTATTTAAGAGGGGAAAAATATTTCAAGATGAATAGAAAAATAAATGAAACTAATTGCCTGTGAGATTAACATATGAAATCAGTCTAAATGTAAATAAAACAAACAGATAGAAACCTCAAAACTGAAATAACCATCCTTTTTATTTAAAGTAAGCTAGTGAACTGGAGAAACATTCAATAGAACTAGTTCTTTTCACTGAGTGATCAAATGAGAGCCACTCATTTTAGTGAGTAACTTTGCCCATCTCTACAACGGAGCACAAACTCCAGTGGCAATTTCCCTACACACCCATTTCCCCCCTTTCCTAAACCCACCTACTTTTACCCCCTACAAATTTCAACTTTAAATTTTTTTCAACGTTTTGGTAAATTATTCATCTACTCTATTAATAACTTATTCTAATACCTGAACCCCTTACCCATGAAAGAAAATCTTCCCACACCCTTGTGCCTGAAATCGAGTGCAAGTTTGTGGTGATAGTCATCTTTTTCTTCCATGCATTACTTTTAATTCTTACACCCTTCATACAATCTTATGACTTTCTTCAACCTCCTATCTTCCAACAAATCCCATTCCAGCTTTTTTTATCATACCAGTTACTGATTGTGTTCTACGAATTTCCAGAGACAAATCTAGCATCCCTTCTTTGCCCCCACCTCCCCTCCTTTTCCAACTCCCGTATTTGATACTCAAAATGTAGGTCTTAAACTACACCCCTTCCCCTTCTTTTCCAACTCCTGTATTTGATACCCAAATTGTAGATCCTAAACTATACCCATCATATTGTAGGAATGGACTGACCAAAGTTTTGTAACCCTGTTCCTTTACTTCTCTTGTACATTCCCTCATCACTCTCCCGAACATGTGAAGGATTTCTTCCCCAGTTGAGCTTTTTATCAAATGTTATGCCAAGATATTTATATTTCAAGTCTTCAACAAGCAATTCTTTTCCCACCTTGCATTCATAATCAACCATTCATTTTTTTTATCTCTGTATCTACTAAGTTAACTCTTTTTTGCATTATCTTCATCCCATGTTTACCAACCCAGTTAGTTAACCTGTCCAGATCACCCTGTAGCTTTTCACAGTCCTCTAATGTTTTGATCCTTTTATATAGCATTGTGTTATCTGCAATCAACCGGACTTCTGATAGTAAACCATCAACACAATCATTCATAAGAATAATGAAGATAGTCCAAGAGCCCGTGATCGCCAGACCTACGTCATAGTATAAAGGCTGAAATTTTTTCTGCGCTTGTACACTACAGCACGTATGAACGTTTGGCTACTATGAACCTTGAGTGGTGGTGGCGGCTTTGATAGATAACAGGAAGCGAAGGTGTATAAAATTGATGCCTAGTTACGTCATAGTATAAAGCGTGATTTTTTTATATTTTTTACGGGATACTGTTAGAAATCACGTCATGTATTGCCAGACACTTTGTGCGGTGGAAACCCCCCGCCAGACACCTTCAAAACTTAATAAAATGTAATTGTACTTACGTCATAATTTTATATATGTTATTTGGGCAACTATTTAAAAGTGTTTCCTAAAGAGCCTAAAGAGCCAGACAATTTTGATGGTTCCAACACCCTGCCAGACAAATTTCAGTGTCAACTGTAGGGGCGAGCGCGACGACAATAGATATGTAAGAGTTGGGTTTATTGGATAATCCAATTACATTGTAATTATTTATGTATTAATAATACATTTAAATGAATCACTTAACATAATTTTAATGCCAGTTATTTTAAATTTGAATATTTTATTAAAATTTGTTGTTTGTTGCAAATCTAATAAATAAAAACTTGTTTCAGTAATAAACAAATTGTTAAATAATTTATAAATATTCATAGTAAAAGCTTAGAAAAAATTGGGAATATGATTTAATAGAAATATCATTGGTTTTATTTAAATACAAAATAGAGTTATTCATTGTCATCATTGTAATTGATACTTTCAATATCGTCATCACTACTACTGCAGTCCGTGAATTTATTATTTTCAATATCTTCTTCTTTATCAGTTTCTGTAAAAATATAAACAAAATAATGAGATTATTAATAACTAGAAATTTATGTATAATAGTTGTAAATAACAATTACATAGCCTTCCTGATAAATTTTTCAGTGAATCACTGATAAGTTTGGTAGATGATCACCATCGAACCATTTGAAATAATACTCGTTGTCTTCTCGTACCCAGCCATTATTTTCTGGCTCATAAATGCTGGGATTTTTTAAGTGAGCATTATTCCAAATAGTGGATATATAATTTGCTCGCAGAAATGGTTGTAATAGTTCCCTTTTTCAAGGTGGTAGAAAGCTATCATCGAAACTCCGTAATTTTTTGAGATCAAAAGATTCATTGATATTTGAGACCGTATATGTGTTGAAGAATATCTGGAGATGGGCAGCGTCAACATCACTCATCCCAGCAACATTATACACATCAAATTTTTGTATAATTTTAAAGACATTTTGTCGTTCATCACTATTTTCAAATAATGCAACATCTCCAAACTTGAGAAAAACTTCCTGATATTCTTTTCAATATTTTGTAAAGTTTTAATTTTCCTTTTCTAATTAATTGATCTTTCAGCACTCCCAAACTGAATGAGTCAATGAACTGATCAAAGGTGGTGATAAATTTTTTCAGTTGCTTGATGCTATTTTGAATGTTACCTGTATTCAAGTCTGCTAAAATATCTTTTTCGGTTTGTAATCCTATTCATGAAAAACATTACTTATCATTGTTGATCTACATCATGGTTTTGGGCCATCGTTGACGTGCCGAAATTTAATTGGTGAATGTATAACACCTGTAAGCCTTCTAGCCGCATTTGCATTTATAGTTTGTTCTAATAACAAGTCAACAGGTTGTCTTTAAAACGGTTTGGTGGTCCTTTTAATTCCAAAGCAACCCAGTTTGAATTCTCATATAAGTCAGGATGAGTTTCCGCAACTTTCAGCAAATTATCATAATATTTAACAGTCCGTCGAGCATAGTTTTGTTGATTACATAAAAAAAATATATTTGTAATTTTAGGCAATACTGATTTAAAAAGTTCGAAATCTCCTCTCTGAATGTTTGGTGAAGAAATTATGTAAAAGATTGATGTAACTCAAATAAAATTGTGGAGTTTTCCCACAATCGCCATTTAGAGTTAATTGTTCATTTTCTATTTGAAATGATGATATTCTACATTTTTGTAGTCTGTTTACTTCTTGTTTCATGTCATCTGTCAATGTTTTTTTTCCCATTTGTGAAAATGATTTAAAATGTAGTATTTCTAATCCTAATGTTGTCAAAGGATGTAGTCTCTTGCAAAAGTTGAAGTGTTTTCCATCAAAAATCCATTCAATGAACCATTTGCCAGCAAATTACTTTCAACCATTACATTGGCTAAGCCACAGTCACTTGTTTTAAAATAGCCATAATAATGTGAAATGGCCCTAAATGTATAAATAAATTATCAAATTTAGGATTTTCGGTAACTTCGATTTGAAAGGCTAGTTTGGCTATCGCGAGGTCGTATGTAATTATGTATGTAACTGAATCATTCTTGTCACTTATTTCTTCAAATTGTAAAAAGTCAAAATTCTCTACATAAGCTGATAGTTATGGTTCTATTGACAGCTGTATTACAGTTGGTTCAGGTATGGGCAAAGATCTCTATATAGAGAATGCAAATGAAATTGCTCTTTGGTCAACTCAGGTAGCAACAATTTGGCTGGCGATACATTATTGATGGATGTACTTACCGATTATTTTCCATATTAGTTTTTTGAGAACTTGTAGATTCAGAAGTAAAATATTTTTTCATGAGTCTTGTAAATAGTTTGCAACATTCTCTGTGGTAACCACTTTCCGTATACTCTGTTGGTAAAATAATGTCCTTATATTTCAGGTTATGTTTCTTTCTTAGTTCTTTAATTGTTTGACATTTTTTCATTGTCTCCTCAGAGAATAATACTATTTTGCCACTACTTTCCTTACACAAATTAATACGTCTCCTATCAGGGGCGGATCCAGGGGGAGGGCTAGGGGTTCAATTCCCCCCCCCCACCCCCAAAAAGTATCTAGGTCCACCTCCGACATTGTAATTTTGGGGAACTTTTTTTTTTTAGCTCTAGGGATTCGAGGCACGAGGAGATTATAAATACTAACTACCCTTTGCCCGACTCAAGCCCCGCCCCTCCCCAAACCAAAATTCACTGAAGCCAAGCCTCCCCCAAACCAAAGTCCGCACAAGCCCCTCCCAAACCAAAATCCTGGATCCGCCCATGAGTCCCATTATGGTATTTGTATTAAAACTGAATTAAATATTTTATTTTTCACAAATGAAAAAATAAATAATAAAACGATGAATGACTCGACATATGCTGAAACAACATCTGTGGTAGGATACCAAAGATGAGTGACAAAGACCCAGTAATATAGATTTAAGTAACTGTCTCACTCTAAATCTCCTGACAGAATAATAATATTTTGCCACTGTTTTTCTTACACAAAACACCAATTAATACGTCTTCCATTATGATATAATATTAAAACTTAATTACAATTATTTCACGCAACTGCACAAATAAATAATAAAACGTACACTCTACGATCAATGACAGAACATGTATACGAAAGACGCGTGACAAAAGACGCAGTACATAATTATTGCCTCCGCGCTCGCCCCTACAGCTGACATTGAATTATGTCTGGCAGGGTGTTGGAACCATCGAAATTGTCTGGCTATTTAGGAAACACTTTTAAATAGTTGCCCAAATAACATATATAAAATTCAGGTTTTATATTATGACGTAAGTACAATTACATTTTATTAAGTTTTGAAGGTGTCTGGCGGGGGGTTTCCACCGCACAAAGTGTCTGGCAATACATGACGTGATTTCTAACAGTATCCCGTAAAAAATATAAAAAAAATCACGCTTTATACTATGACGTAACTAGGCATCAATTTTATACACCTTCGCTTCCTGTTATCTATCAAAGCCACCACCACTCAAGGTTCATAGTAGCCAAACGTTCATACGTGCTGTAGTGTACAAGCGCAGAAAAAATTTCAGCCTTTATACTATGACGTAGGTCTGGCGTTCACGGGCTCTTGCTCTAAGAGCAATGGTCCCAATATACTACCCTGTGGCACTCCCATTTTTACTTACACTTCTTTTGATACTGCATTTCCTACTCTACTTTTTGCTTTCTATCTTTTACAGATTCTTCTACCAAGCAAATCACTTTCTCATCAACTCCAATAGATTTTACTTTATGTACCGCCATTTTGTGTCTCACTCTGTTAAAGGTCTTTGAACACCATCAATTTGTACATTTCATCCGAAATTTCTTGCATATGTCCTGCTAGTTGATATTGGCATGAATATCTACCACTCATGTAAACAGATAGGCATATAATTTTTGACTCTATTTCTCACCCCCCCCTCACCCCTTTTTATGTACCGGTACTACTATGACACATTTCCAGTCCTCTGGTAAGCAGCAAGTATCCAGACTCACTTTAAATGATATTGCAAGATAAGGTAGAATGTTACATCATGCTATTTTTGAGACAAGTAATACTATCTGCGCCTGCTCCTTAGCGGGTTTCTTTTTTTTTCCCAGTTCCTTTATTATATCCTCAGAATAAATTACACTTTTTTTGTACGCTGTTGTTAAGCTCATTCTCTGATTTATGCTCACCCATTTCTGATTCATTGTCCCTAATGGCTGCACTAATCCAGTTTGTTTAAAAAATCTCTGCCTTTTTTAAATCCTCAATAACTTATCCATCCTTATCTGTAATTGTCTCAACACCCTTCCTTCCCCTCAGTTTTCTAACATAGCCCAAGAAATTTTTAGATGCATCAGTCAGTGGTTCCCTGTGCCAATAATACTCTTCATAAGCGTCTCTTTAGCCACATTTTTTTTGCTATTATTAATTCCTTGTTTAGTTGTTTCAAATACTCCCTACAACCCTGCTGTCTCTTAACTCTATTAAGGGTTGTTTTTTTTTCTTACCAATGTATTTAACCTCCTCACCTTCTAATTTTAGTACATAGGTTCTCTACTTCTCTTTATTTTTTGTTTAGGAATAAATATTTCTTCTCCCCTCCTTATATCCTTGAACTCTTCCCGTTTTGACTCCAATGTACCTGTGCCATCCATCTATTTGCAGTAACTTTCCATGAACTATCTCTCCAAGTTCAAAATCTGTTCCTTCTTATTATTGTACCTATTTCCCATTTCAATTTTGGCTATGGATTTACTTATATCCAACAAAACTAGTTCATGATCACATATTCTTTTACGAAGATATCCAACATATTTTGTTGCCTAGTGTTCTGCTCTATGACTTGTGTAAACACTTGTTCCCTTATTAGGGTATTGAATTTAATTTCTCCCCAAGTCTCTCGTCTTCATCAGTCATTCTTCCTCTGTGGTAAGCAGCCAATACCCTGAGTTTTTTAATTGCCCCCAGAAATCTACCTCAAGTAACTCATGGCCATGATCTATGAATACCAGTGAACTGTAATCACTTTTGGCAACCAGTATGAAAACTCCTCCACCAACTGCTCCTCTCTGTGGTACACTCTGTAAACATTGGGAAAAACCTCATTGTCTAGTACTTCTTCTTTTAATTGGGATTCTACACCTAATTTGCTATTTTAATATTTTTGGAAAATAAATAAATAAGAAACTTATTTTATTTGAGAATGAAATAATCAAAAAATATTTCTTATGATGTAGGCAAGTTAATTCTACAATCAATTTTTTATTTTTGGGGTTTGATACTATTGAGGAGCAGAATTAGATATTTACTATTACTCATTTATTTATTTATTATATATATTTCTTGCATTACTAGCAGATTATTGTTATTTTTATGCATTAATACTAATGAAAATAACTAACTATTATATCTTACTTTAGACAGAACAAAATTGTTATTCTGCTGACATGTCTTGTAATAAAGGTGTGTAATATTATTATCTTGGAAAGGTGCTGACTGTATTAGGTGTGGAATACATAGGTTTGTTAGTATTATTACTAACAACAGTTTTAGGGAGTAGTTTTACTACTATACAAACATTTTTATGGTTGAAAATTGCAACACCGTGAAGGAAACTTGATTACAATGAAATTTATTCCATATTAAGAACATGACAATACACAGATGATTAGAATTGTGGAACTGTACAAGTACTGTGACCATCAGAATTCAGAACAGTATGTAGCCACCACATGCTTCAGTCAAGTGTCTCCAGACATCGTGGTATGGAATCAAAGAACGCTTAGATATGCTGCTGGCGAACACAATGCTACTTGATTTGTAGGCGCATCCACAAAGCGTCTATAGTGATTGCAGCAGGACCAGAAAGAACAAGCTGCTGACTGAACATATTCCAGACATGATTGATGGACAACATGTCACGCAAATGCGAAAGCCAGGAAGGTAACGGTACACGTCGTTATTCAAAGAAGGCTTGCACATTCATCATCATGTGTGGCTGGGCAATACCCTGCTGAAATATGGCGAGTGGAGCTGCCTGCATGACGGGCAGTGTATTGGGCTCAAAACCTCCCTGATATAGCCTGATGTTGGTTGTCACTGGTGTAGCTACAGGGGGCAGTGGTGACGGCCCACCCAAGGTGTCATCTGCATTTAAAAAAAAAAAAAAATAATTGCAAATAAAAGAAAAAAGATTTTGTTTGAAAGACTTTTTCATACATTTATTGTTTTAAATAAATATCTTGCTTTACAGTTACTGAACAAACGTGGATAAATGAAATCTTGATGCAAAAATGTTTACACATAGGTACTCACAACGTTTCTTTAGAGTGATACTATTATGCTCGAATTCACGTTTTTTTACATTAATAGAAATCAGTCATCATTTTTTCTTTAATTTTTCCTTTACTTTTAACTGAACAACGATTTTTTTTATGAAAAAGAAAAATGTTGTAGGAAAGGAGACTTTTCCTGGCGTATAATTAATTGCAATAGAGTCTTCACAGGTGTATCGCCTAGTTGGGTTGTGAAAACATGATACTTCAGTGACTAACTCTGTCATCTTTGTCAGGTGAGAAGACATCTGTACTGGTCTACAGATACCAAAACAGCTCATGTGCTGCGCTTCCATATATACCCAATGACTCTGTTAATGCCCCGTGCTGGCGGCTGGCTGCCAGTGGGCACAGCTATAGCTCTTTGTTGGGGACCACGAACCCTAATATAGACCCGTTTATGGTGGCAGCTGTACATAGGTACCATGTACCCTGCAGAGGTTCTGTAGAATGTTTATTTCAACTGTCATGGTGTTAACATATACATGGGTCATTGGATGCGGAGGCCTATCGTTAGGAGTGTTCGGTGCACTGTGTGTTGAGACACACTTGTACTCTGCCCAACATTGAAGTCTGATGTTAGTTCTGCCACAGTTCGCCACCTGTCCTGTTTTACCAGTCTGCCAAGCCTACGACGTCTGACATCCCTCAAGATTTGGGCGTGGTTTCGCCTTGGTTTCACCACTTGTTGAATACACACACCAAACACTCCTTGAACATCTGACAAGTCGTGCAGATTCCAAAATGCTCATACCGAACCTCTAGGTCATCACAATCTGCCCTCAGTCAAATTCAGATAGATCGCACACCTTCCCCATTCCCATAGCACACTCACTGATACTACATGCACCATGCGTGTGTCTGACTAGCAGTAGATGGATTTATATCGATAGTAGGTAAGTAGTCACAATTTTCTGGCTGATCAGTGTATATTGCTTGCTAAGTACTTTGTGTAAAGCTGGCAGATGTTGCAAAGGGATACATTTCGATGGTGCTTTTAATATTTTAAATGTTTTCTTTCTTATTTTGTATTTATTTTTTATTTTTTTTATGAAGGAACTAAGAGTTGCTTATCTGTATTATATGTATCCACCGGGGGCTCATCACATGTAGGGCCTGGATTGGCATCCATGGGATCCATCTGGGTTTGGAACTGCTTCCACTTGGCCCAGGCACCTTCTTTCAGCTTTCTTTTTGAGGCCATTTGGCCATTTCTTGTTTTTTTTCTGATGCTGATGGTATTTTAAGTTCTACATTTACATCCATACTCTGCAAGTCACAAACATTGTGGGTGGCAGAGGGTGCTAAGCACCAATCCTAAACCGCGCATCCCAATCCCGAATAGTGCGAGGAAAGAAGGAATACATAAAAGCATCCGTTCGGCATCTTATTTTTCTAATCTTATCCCTCCGGTCATTACGACCTAAATAGGTTGGCGGAAGAAGTATTTAATAGCACTCGAAATTTAAATTTTTTCGCATATTCTCTAATAAATTCGAATGCAAGCTACGTTGTCTGTCTTCCAAACTATCCCAGCCCAATCTATGTATCAATTCTGTAACGATTTCATAAGGTCTGTAACAACCAGTCACGAATCGAGCGGCCCTACTCAGTACCCTCTCCACTGAGTCAATCAGAACCTTGTGATACAGAACCCAAACTCCACAACAGTAATCCAGATGTGGACGCACTAGTGTTCTATATGCTATCTCCTTTGTATGAGCATTACAATTTCTCAAAATACGACCTATGAATCTCAATTTAGAATTCGCCTTGCCTATGACGGAAGTTATGTGCATGTCCCATATCATGTTGCTTTGTACTATCATCCCCAGATACTTCAGGGAATCAACCGTGTCAACAGCTGTATTGTTTATTTTGTACTCATGAACAAACTGATTCTTTTTGTTACTTATCCGCATTGCCTTGCACTTTTTGCAATTAAGTGTAAGCTGCCATTTACGGCACCAATCGACAATAGCATCAAAATCACGCTGAATTTCTAAGCAATCAGCAGAGCACCTTATTTCCCTATAGATAACTGCATCGTTGGCAAACAATCACAACCAGCATTTAATATTATCACCTAGATCGTTTATAAATATTAAGAAAAGAAGTGGTCCTATTACATTTCCTTGAGGAACGCCTGAAGTAACATTTATCTTAGAAGAGGCTTCCCCGTCAACAACGACACACTGTGATCGATCAGTTAGAAAATCACGTATCTACTCGCAGATCTGAGCCGAAATACCATAAGCTCGAATCTTTGCTAAAAGTCAGTTGTGTGGTACAGAATCAAAAGCTTTCTGAAAACCCAAGAAAACCACATCAACTTGCGAACCTGCATCGATAACTTTCATTACATCATGGGAAAATAGCACTAATTGTGTTTCCCACGATCTCTTCTTCCGAAATCCGTGTTGACACGGCGTAAGTAACTCGTGCTCATCTAGAAACTTCATAATGTTCAAGCATATGACATGTTCCAGAAGTCTGCTGCAGACAGATGTTAGCGATATGGGTCGATAATTCCTAGGATCATGCCGATCTCCTTTCTTGAAAATGGGAATTACCTGGGCTATTTTCCAGCTAGAAGGTACTTTTTTCTCTTCTAAAGATTTACAGAATATATCTGACAGAAATGGTTCAATTTCCTCCGCGTATTCAGAAAATACTCTTACCGGTATACCATCGGAACCCGGCGCTTTACCCCACTTCAGGAGTTTTAATTGCTTTACAATACCTATGCTATTAATTTCTATCGGATCCATCTCTAATTCCACACGATGAGGTACAGTGGGGATGTTTTCCATGTTTTCGCGCGTGAATGAATTTTTGAATTCGGTGTTAAATACGGTAGCCTTGTCGCGGCTGTCTTCAACTTCTCGTCCCTCTTTTATTAGAACTGGCTGATTGTTCACACTACAACTAACTTTTTTTTTACATACGGCCAAAATTTCTTAGGGTTTTCAGTGAGGCTCTTAGAGAGAGAATTGGCACGAAAGTCATTAAAGGCTTCACGCATCGCATTCTTAACATGTCCCCTTATCTCCTCTAACTTATCTAACTCAGTCCGAAGCATCGTCCTTTTTGACTGTGCATGTATCTTCCTTTGCGTTTGGAGTAACCTTTTAACCTTTCGTGTGTACCATGGGGGATCGTTCCCTTCCCTGATTGTCCGTTTCGGTATATGCAAGTTCATACCTTCCCCTAATATACGTAAGAATCGAAGCCACCTCTCTTCAACGGTGCCTCCTGCTACTAAGAAGGTCTGGTAATTATGCCTCAAATACGCTCTAAAACACTCTTTTGAAGCCTTTTCGAATCTGTAAACAATCCTTTCTTTTCTCTTTTTGCGCGTGGTTGTTAGTTTTACTGTAGCAATTTCAGCTTTGTGATCACTTATATCCATGAATAATTCAGGCCTATTTGTAACAACTATATCCAAAATATTTTCGCTACCATTGAGGCATCGCGTTGGTTCAGTTACGAGCTGCTCAAGATTGTGATCTGAGAAGAGGTCTAGAATGATTTCACAAGATGCTTTATCCCTGCCCCCAGTCACATGAACTTTAATTAGTCCAGTTGATATCTGGCAAGTTAAAGTCACCACCTAGCATTATTGTATGGCCCGGAAATTGCCGAGCTATATTATTTACATTATTTCTTAAGGCCTCGGCAATATTTACGCTTGTATCTGGTGGATGATAGAAGGAGCCTATCACAAGTTTTTTCCTAGCTGCGTTGAGCTTGATCCATATGAGTTTGCAGACAGAATCGACATCTATTTTGCTACATGGGAGGTCCTTACTAACAGCTATAAATATGCCCCCTCCTTGGGAATGCAACCTATCCTTACGGAAAATGTTCATACTATTATTAAAAATTTCGGCGGAACTGATTTCCAGTTTTAACCAACTTTCTGTGCCTATTACGATATCAGCATCTGTTCTGCGAATAATGTTTTCGAGTTCAGGCTGTTTATTACAAACACTTCTGCAGTTAATTACTAGAACTTTTAATGTTCGAGATTCTTTTAAGCTATCCCTAACAAGCGGTGCTGAAGTTATCTTGGCTGTCCATAACTGAATTTCCTCCTCAGAGTTATCCTCCCTCAGCCTAAAAAAAACCCAATGCACTCCACATGGCCCCTCCCACCCGTGTAGCCAATTCTCGTGTGTAGTGCACCCCTGATCTACCCAAGGGAAAGGGTGTTGCCTAAAGGTGCAAAATGTGTCAATTTTGGAAGCCCATATTTTTATTATCTCCGTGATGCTAATGGATAATGTTTTTAGTTGTTTGTACCTTAAAGTGAAATACACCTCAAGGAGTTCATACATTGGAGGCGAAAAGTAGATTTCAGAAGTGGAAAACAAGACATCCTGAAATTGATGCACTGCAGAGCATATAAGGATCTGTCAAATATGTTACAAAATCTGATGATAGCGAAAGTACAGAAAAAGAAGCTGATTCTTATCTTGATGCTTGGTATAATTTAAAAGAAATCAGCTTAACTTCACTAAGTGAACAAGATGCTGAAGATACAGAAATGACTATAACCTATGAAGAAAATGAATCAAAACATACTGAGAGTGACAGTAAAATCCTAACACTAACAAAGACGATAATCTAATAAAGTCACTTAATACACATGACTTAAAAGATGTGTCACATTGGAGTATACCCGACCATTGATAATCTTCGCACAGAGATTATTAAAAAATGAATTACAGAACATTATTTAGTACTGTATCTAGGCAAAGGTTAAAAACAAAAGGTACTTGTTGACGTGAGTAGTGCATGGAAGGGAAGAGATGACCATTACCATAAGCTGACACCTGATTTCAGGCACAAGAGTGTGGGAAGACTTTCTTTCATAGATAAGGGGCTCTGGGATTGGAAATGGTATCGGGAGAAATTATTAATAATTTACCAGAAAAGCTGAAGGAATTTAAAGTTTAAATTTGGAGAGGGCAAAAGTAGGCAGGTACAGAAAAGGTGAATAATGGGTGTGTAGGGAAATTGCCACCAGTGTGTGAGCTCCATCGCAGTTAAATCTTTCAACAGAATAGTTCTATAAGGAGATATCTAGTGGTGAAAAAATTCTGTGGTCAGTGGCGGATCCATGAATTTTCTGAGCCTGGGCAAAAACTTTGAGATTGCCACTCCATCAAACATGAATCTGCCATCCAGTGCAGTAGAGCGAATAAAGGTCACCACCACATAATTTCGTTTGTCACCCCTTGAAACATGATTTAGCTTCCCAGGGCAGTAGTGGAGCTAAAAGCCACCTCTACAAACATAATTTGAACACAATCATCAAATGATATGAAAAAGGAGCTGGAATGCGATTTATTGGAAGACAGGAGGAGGGTGAAAAGAAACATGGGATTGTACAAGGCATATAATGGTGATGATGCATGGAAAGATATTGGTGTAAGTATGAAAAGTAGTGCATGGAAGGGAAAAGATGACCATGACCACAAGCTGGCACTGGATTTCAGGCACAAGGGTGTGGGAAGATTCTCTTTTTTTAGGTAAGAGCGTCAGGGATTGGAATAAGTTACCAATGGAAATGATGAATAATTTACCAAAAATTTAAAGTTAAAATTTGTAGAGGGCAAATGTATGTGGGTGAAGTAAAAGGAGAAAATGGGTGTTCAGGGAAATTACCACCGGAGCATGTGCTCCATTGCAATTAAATTAAATTAAATTTGCACAAAATGCATATAGTGTAAAAAATTTTAGAACCGTTGAATGTATTTTTAATTTTTTTTGTCAGTGTCTATCAGTCCTAAAACAGCAAATCATCTGTTAAAAAACTCAACAGCTCGTTGTAATGTTCATTATGCTTCAGTCAAGTAAATACTAGCAGAAAAGTTTTGAGAAGTTGTGGCTGCAATTGAAGAAGTATGCAAACAAGAAAATGTAGGCTTAATAGATGCTGCTCATAATGTTATCCCTGTAGTATGTAATTTATCCTTTCTTTGTTAGCTCTTTTTTGGAATGATGTACTTACAGATTGCAAAGTAAAAGCTTAAGACTTAAACAATCAATGATAAAATTAGAAGTACTTTGTCTTTATACACATGAAAAGTAGTGTCATATTGTAAAACACCTTGCTATGAAAAAAATTGAAGGATTCGACATTCCAGCAGAATCAATAGAACGTTATAAAAAACGAATTGCTTGTGAGGTGGCCACTAATGCAGGACTCATGATGAGAGCTGAAAATCAATAGGATATTTTGGAATTTCTTGACCTGTTCAACACTGAACTCAAAACAAGATCAAAGTCAATTCAAGATGTAGTTTCATTGTTTGAGGTTGTTTGGAAAAGTACATTGCTTTCAGTGAACATGACGGAGTTAAAAATAGCTTCTTTTTATGCTGAGTTGTCAGAAACAAAACTTCTCCTGGAAGCACAAAGGTTAAGAAGGCAATTGAAAGTTGCCTTTGTTACAGTTTCCGAATTTGTAACTGTTAAAGCTAAAAGAAGAGATTGTGAAAACAATTGTTTCTTGCTTTACCTCAGCTTATTGGGTCAAACCGACGCACACATGACCACACCTGATACAGAGTTCCAACGTTGAACAAACACAATTTCTATCTTTTATTATTATTATTTTATATATAGATATATATATATATATTATAGGCTTGGAAGTTTCCGCTTCGTTTGACAGTTCTGCATCGACTGAACGTGATGTAACACTGACCTGTCTGCTCACACAAACGAGTGTGCCTGGTGCACACGATCTCTCTGCAATCTTCATCACTCATTATGGTTTCACTATTCTACACATCCTGCTATTTTGAAGTAATTCAAACCATCTATTCTGAGTGTTGGAATTTTCACTAGTGTATTTTTGTTTACTTGACAACCAGCTGCAAGCAGACACCGTGTTAACTTGCCATAGAGAGAGAGAGTGGTTTCACTCTCATTTCCTAGCAGTGTTCATGTATTATTAAGTTTGTAAGCAGGTCAGTACAGTATTCTTCAAGTAAAGTGTGCCATTTAGCAGTGAAACTGTAGAGTCTTTTATTTTAGAGTTTTAAAGGAGAACAAGGGTGTTATTAAAGGAGTGAGCAGCTTGTTGCAAATTTCCTAGTCTTCTAACGGTAAAAACTGTACCTGGTTAGTATGCTACTTGTACCGGAGCTTCTCGCATTTAAATAACTGGACGGTGTTGTTTTAAAAAAAATTAATAATAATTATAATAAAAAAATTTGGGACTTCCAGCTGCCACTGATAAACATTGTAGGCCATTTGTGCTGATGCAGCGCTAAGGTACAGCCAATAATATGCCATCAAGACGACCAACTGGAAGTTTAGAGAAGACAACTCAAGAGAAGACTGAGGGAGGAAATGTCTCAGGGTAACAACCCCCAATATGACTAGGTTTAAGGCTGAGATTGGCGAATATGTGTGCTTCCAACCACCTCCAAAAATATCGCATTCTTGGGACAAATGAAGGGTCCGATTCTCATTCGTGATTTTCAACTAATGGAAGTAAAATGGCAAGTTGACAACACGGCCATTGTCATGTGATAACTATTCCCTTTCTGCAGCGAGCAAATACTCATACAAGAAGTTTTTCCAGCAGCCATGTTATGTTTCATAATTTCTTAACTGTTTTTAACTTTCCAGAAAGATCTTCCATTCTTTTTGAAATGTAGAATAGGGATACATTCTCGAAAAATCTTTCCTGTTTACTAATGACCATGATACCATTTTCCAGAGGACAAGCCACCCTGTTATTCTGTTGATTTTCTAATGCAAGTTGACTATGAAATGAAACTAACTTCCGACTGTTGTAGGTATATGAAATGGCTTGCAGCCCACCAGGAGCATAGCTGTCGGAGGGCTAGGCGGTGCCATGCAACGGGGCCCCCAAGCTCAGGGGGACCCCAAGTGCAGCTCAGGGCACTGCAGCCCACACGTACCTCAGGTAGTAAAACTTCTGATTTTTTAGGTTTTTTTAGGCTGAACAATAATTTTTGATGCCACTATTCCAGCGGAAATATGTATCTAGTGATGCGCAACTCATGTATCAAGCCAACTAGAGTAAAACACGAGACCTAGGAAATGGTTGATCTCACTACTCTTCTCTTCTTCATTTCTTTGGCACGTTGCTACACTTGAAGCCTTAAAAAATAGAATAAAAAATTAGAGGTTTCAATCACCCTTGCAGTTTAGCGTCACACCCTATGATGGTGATTGAATCATATACAGTAGATGGTTTACATTGTTAAGGAACTAGAGGCGCTCTTCAGTTTGCAGGTGGTATTGCGGGTGCGGTAGACCAGTATCTGGTCCTTGCAGATCAGGCCCCTGTGGGTGCATATTTTTGTTTTATTTTATTTTTTACTTTTTGCCTAAGCTACAAAAGATAACCAAACCTAGATAATTTAATATTGAGATAGAAAATGACATACTATAATAATATCAAGAGAAATTCTAATCTTTATATAAATTACTGTTTACATAATTATCTGAGTCACCATAATCACAAAAATACTTCTCACAGAAACACAAGTGAATCCATATAGACAATTTTGTTTAGAAGATCATAACTCAGGAAATGGTGATGGACAATACCTCACATGTTTTTAGCCTCAACTACACTACACAAATTATTTTGTTGGAAATGTATTAGTTAAATTTTGATTATTTTTTTTTTACATTTTGTTTAAATACCTGTGAAACATTAGTGCCTTTATCACCTTTAGAAAATGGGGCCACTATAGTTCCCATGTGCCACAGCAAACGTAGCTCGGGGCGATAGCTGATAGTCTGTTGGACCAAAAACAAACACCATTGAAAATACGGATTAGGATAAGGTAGCCATTTACTAACTTCATAACTTCCATAGTCAAAAGATATAACTGTGAACTCTCTCAAAAGTAACACCAAAGTTATGGCATTATAGGAAGACACATGAAAAATAAAAATATCTTTGATAAGCTTCTTCATTTAAAAGACATCAGAGCTTAAATATCTGGATTGCAACATCACACACCAACATGTCAGGGACACTGATTACACCCAACAGTTTTTCAAAGATGTGTGGAACAAGCTTAAAATAAACTCAAACGAAGTTCTGTAAAATAATGGCAATTCCAACACTATTATGTGGAAGTGAAACATGGATCGATAGAAAGAAATGTAGAAGCAGAATACAAGCCACAGAAATGAAGTCATGAGAAGTGATATAGGGTGTGTCACATATGAAAGGCAAAAATTAAGAGAGTTTCACAGCTGATGATAAAGTAGAAGAATACAGAAACAAATGACACAGACATGTACTAAAAGATGATAAATGCCTTCCAAAGCTGGCAAGAACAGACCAGACATTAATCTGTGAAGAAGAAAAATATTGATTATTTTTCTTCTTTATTTTATGACAATCAGTTTAAACTGAAGCAGTGGCGTAGCTAGGTCAACAAGGGCCCCGGTGCAAAAAATTTATTTTTGCTTTGTTAAACTCCACATGAGGGCCCCTAGAGGTGCACTTAGGGACTAGGGGCCCCTTGAGGTATGCTTGGGGGCCCCATGAGCGTGAGGGCCCCGGTGCGCTGCACCGCCTAGCCCCATAGTAGCTACGCCCCTGAACTGAAGTTGACTTAAATGATTCTCTACAGTGGCGTAGCTAGGTCAACAAGGGCCCCGGTGCAAAAAAATTATTTTGGGCCCTCAGGTCAGACTGGCGACCTTTTTTTTGCTTTGTGTGCTGGTAGGGGCCCCCAGAACTGAGGATGGGGGCACTTGAATTGTTCTTTAGGGGCCCCTGAGCAGTGGTCCCCCCCCCCCCCCTGAGCAGCGAGGGCCCTTAGTGAGGGGATCCTGTGTTCTCAGGTCGCCAGTTTGCCCGTGAAGGCTCGTGGGCCCTCTAAAACTGCGCTTGAGGGCCCCTAGAGGTGCGCTGAGGTATGCTTGGGGGCCCCCTGAGCATGAGGACCCCGGTGCACTGCACCGCCTAGCCCCATAGTAGCTACGCCCCTGACTCTCTATATTAGTAGCGATATAGTAGCAAACTTGCTGATGCTAACCATTGCTTTTTTGAATCATTTATATTATTTCTATCAGGTGTCTTTTTTTTTTTTTAACATCTCTTTAAAGCTTAAGGTATTCGCTTTTGTGATATCATATTTCAAGAAACTGATTATTCCAAATTCGGCCCTTAAAGGACAAAAATGTTAATATTTCTTAAAATCGTTTTTTGTGTCTCAAGCCATTTATCTTCCTGGATACCTAGCCGAAATCAATAAATGGAGCATGTTGTATCTTTGGAGACATATAAAGAAATAATTTTTTTAGAATTAAACCCTTAAAAGGAAAAAGTATCAGTAGTAGTTCTACAACTGAATTTTGTGTCACGAGCCATTTATCTCCATTAATATCTAACCAAAATAGAGAATTGGGGTATTATCCTAAAGATTAAGGTCTCCACTGTGGTCACATCATATTTTAAGAAATCAATTTCTCGAAATTTGACCAAAAGTATCTTTATTTCTGTAACGTACTTTCTGATCACGAGACATTTATTTCCCTTGATATTCAACTGAACTCGAGATATTAGGTGTTATTTTAGAGCTTAATGTCTCCGCTTTAGTAACATTATATTTTTAAAAGGGAATGTTTTGGAATTCGACTCTTACGGGGCAAAAGTATCATTATTTCAATAACTTTTTTCTTGTTACAACCCACTTCCCTCAAACTTCACTGAAATCAGAAAATGAGGTATCATTTAAACATTAAAGTCTCCACTTGGACAACATAATAGATTAAGAACAAACTGTTTCAGAATTTGACCCTTGAAGGACAAAAATATGAAAGTTGCATGTATGATACACTTCGGACCTAAGCCACTAGATAGCGCATATCACAGAGGTTTCAATAAACTGCGTCTTTTGTGCAATAACTAGATTATATGATATTTTTTCTGTTACAGAAACATTTCTGGTTTTCTATGCAATTCCTATGTAAACATTTTATTCGTGAAATGTTCTCACGGGCTACGATCACAGCAACACATATCACGGGGATATGAGTATTCTGTGTGTAGGTTGCTTGGGTTAGTTTTAAATTGTTAAGATCAGTGACTGTTTGTCATATATATATGATTTATGCATTGAAATGTTTTCCTAATTGTTTCGTAATATGTTTTAAGTATTTTGTTACGTACCTATTACACTACACAAATAAACAATTCACCTAGGCTATTTTAAAAATTTCATATGTGACTTGCTTCTGCTTGTAAATACACTCCTGGAAATTGAAATAAGAACACCGTGAATTCATTGTTCCAGGAATAGGAAACTTTATATACACATTCCTGGGGTCAGATACAACACATGATCACACAGACAGAACCATAGGCACATAGACACAGGCAACAGAGCACGCACAATGTCGGCACTAGTACCGTGTATATCCTCCTTTCGCAGCAATGCAGGCTGCAATTCTCCCATGGAGACGATCGTAGAGGTGCTGGATGTAGTCCTGTGGAACGGCATGCCAAGCCATTTCTACCTGGCGCCTCAGCTGGTCCAGCGTTCGTGCTGGACGTGCAGACCGCATGAGACGACGTTTCATCCAGTCCCAAACATGCTCAATGGGGGACAGATCCGGAGATCTCGCTGGCCAGGGTAGTTGACTTACACCTTCTAGAGCACATTGGGTGGCACGGGATACATGTGGACGTGCATTGTCCTGTTGGAACAGCATGTTCCCTTGCCGGTCTAGGAATGGTAGAACGATGGGTTCGATGACGGTTTGAATGTACCGTGCACTGTTCAGTGTCCCCTCGACGATCACCAGAGGTGTACGGCCAGTGTAGGAGATCGCTCCCCACACCATGATGCCGGGTGTTGGCCCTGTGTGCCTCGGTCGTATGCAGTCCTGATTGTGGCGCTCACCTGCACGGCGCCAAACATGCATACGACGATCATTGGCACCAAGGCAGAAGCGACTCTCATCACTGAAGACGACACGTCTCCATTCGTCCCTCCATACAAGCCTGTCGCGACACCACTGGAGGCGGGCTGCACGATGTTGGGGCGTGAGCGGAAGACGACCTAATGGTGCGCGGGACCGTAGCCCAGCTTCATGGAGACGGTTGCGATTGGTCCTCTCTGATACCCCAGGAGCAACAGTGTCCCTAATTTGCCGGGAAGTGGCGGTGCGATCCCCTACGGCACTGCATAGGATGCGACGGTCTTGGCGTGCGTCCGTGCGTCGCTGCTGTCCGGACCCAGGTCGACGGGCACGTACACCTTCCGCCGACCACTGGCGACAACATCGATGTACTGTGGAGACCTCGCGCCCCACATGTTGAGCAATTCGGCGGTACGTCCACCCGGCCTCCCGCGTGCCCACTATACGCCCTCGCTCAAAGTCCGTCAACTGCATATACGGTTCACGTACACGCTGTCGCGGCATGCTACCAGTGTTAAAGACTGAGATGGAGCTCCGTATGCCACGGCAAACTGGCTGACACTGACTGCGGCGGTGCCCAACTGCTGCGCAGCTAGCGCCCTTCGACGGCCAACACTGCTGTTCCTGGTGTGTCCGCTGTGCCGTGCGTTTGATCATTGCTTGTACAGCTTGTACAGCCCTGTCCGGAGCAAGTATGGTGGGTCTTACACACCGGCGTCAATGTGTTCTTATTTCAATTTCCAGGAGTGTAGGTCTAGACCTATTTTTCTTGATTTTGAAATATTTCTCATTAAAGATTTTGAAAGGATTAAAATTACTGAAATGGAATGTGGTAATAAAATCTATTTGAACAGCTATCTAATCTATTTGAAATAGCAATATGACGCTCAGGGGTTTTTTTATAGGGGATAGGGGGGGGTTGTAGGGAGAAAAAAGTTCTGTTTCGGCATACAAATTATAAATGTGACACCATAAGACTTCATTTTTAGTAATGCGAAGGTTAAAAACGAAGAAATTCTTCAGTTCCATATACATTCCCTGTGTTTCTTGGCCCGACCAATATGGCGACCTCCCCACCCCTATCTTCTCGGTTTCACTTCGTTGTATGGGGAAGGTCCCTTACGAGGTCTCCTCTCTTTTCTTTGCTCTATGATTGGTGTATGGAAGGGAAAAGTTTAGCATGGCCACAAGTTTGCAATTAATTTCAGGTATGAGGTATACATTGGCGATGTAGCGTGAAGGATAAAATACGCAAACACCAACTATCATTTACATGTGCGATCAACCACGGAGGAGAGAAATGTTTAGAGAAAAAAGATGCAGTACCGACGCTTATATGAATTCTTTTTTCCCTTGTGGCATTTAGAATTTGAATGTACAGCGTAGAGATTATTTTTACTTTGCTTCCTTCATGTCTATTCATAGTTGCGAGACTGCTCATTCTTTCATATCCTCGACACTTCGGTACATATTGTCCATTGAAAGCAATCGGGCAGACTACATTGTTGAGCGGCATAGCGGACAAACGCAAACTATGATGCTCTTTCTCTGCCCACCGAAACTGGCATAAACTTTTGAAATTTGAATTAACTGCTTCCACGCGATGTCCTTTCCTCTTCACGTTTTGCACTCTCCTTTTTCGGAAAAGTCGCCACAATTTAAATCAAAAATGCCGAAATATGAGAGTGACGCGCAAGTATTAAATGCCGCCGGCGTTGCAAAATCAATGAAAATCTCTTGAAATGTTGGTGAAATCCTTTTTTGTAATGTTTTCTTGCCGTTTCTGCTTCCCTCCGTTGTAATGGATTCCTTTTCGTTAATTTTTTCGCAACTGGGCTAGCACCACTTATCACAGGACAGTAATCTAAGGGGGCGTTCAAGTATTACGAAACGCAATTTGGGGGGGAAGGGGGTCATGTAAAACGTTACGGTGCGTTACAGAGGAGGGAGGGGTTATTAGAACAACGCGTTACGTAACTTTTTTTTTTATTTTAATAAAAAACTAGGGAATTAAAATCTCCCAATTTGGCAACCCTTTTCGTTTATGTTTTACAGGGAATCCCTCGACTATTGTACATCATTTACATTTTTGTTATACCAAGTTGGTAACCCTTTTCATTTATGTTTTACGGGGAATCCCTTGACTGTATTATAAGTCATTTTTATTTTGTTTTCGCTGTCAGTATTCATTAGTGTTTATACAGAAGCACATTGCTGTTGTCAGTGTTATCAAAGTGAGTTCATACCGTAATGTCCTCAAAACAAGGAGATTTGCATCAACAGCCGTTCTTAGACTATAAAAGATCTCATGTTAACTTGCCAGCACAACTGTACCAAAAAAAAAAAAAAAAAAATGCCAACGAAATTTGGAAAACGGTTAAAAAAAAACTAAAAAATAAAGAAAAGTTTATAGAACATCTACATGACGGCCACGAAGAAGAAAGCTACAATGCTTAGTTTTTTACGCTGTGTACATAAATCTTATATATATATAAAAATAGATGTGTGTTTTCCTAAATTTCACTTTTCAGCCACCATTACCTAGCACAGATCACTGGTGTTTGTGTGTGGAAGTAGCATGGAGATTCCTGTCGTGCACAACGCAGTCCGAATGGCGATAGCCGTGGGGATGTGGGAGATATAATGGTTAAAAGTGATAGGCCTGCTGTAGTTTCATACTTCTACCTAAAGCGTACCGGTATGTGTCATGGTGTATCACGTTTCAGCAAAAACTATCTAGCACAGATCACTGGTGTTTGTGTGTGTTAGTAGCACAGTGTCACCAGTCGACAACAGCGTTGGCCGAATTTCGGTAACTGTGGTAGTGTGGGAGAAATGGTGGTTGAAAGTGGCCGATCAAGGATACTTTCGTATTTCGGCTAAAGACATGTGTCTCCGTATATGTCACTCTGCTGCCATAACTACATAGCATAGACCATTGGTGTTTGTGTGTGGTAGTGGTATCGTCTCCTATCGTGTACTATGGTGGGTAGATGTCGGTAGGTATGGGAGTGTGGGAGATATAGTGGTTGAAAGTGGCCGATCTGCGGTAGTTTCATATTTCTACCTAAAGAGTATGTGTCATGGTGTATCACTTTTCAGCCAAAACTATCTAGCGCAGATCACTGGTGTTTGTGTGTGGTAGTAGCACAGAACCACCCGTCGATCATAACGTTGGCCGAATTTCGGTAACTGTGCGAATGTTGGAGCCGATCAAGGGTATTTTCGTATTTCGACCAAAGACAGGGGTATCCGTATATGTCACTCTACTGTCACAACTACAAAGCATAGACGATCGGTGTTTGTGTGTGGTAGTGGTATCGTGTCTCTTATCGTGTACTATGGTGGTTAGATGTCAATAGGTATGGGTGTGTGGGAGATATAGTGGTTGAAAGTGGCCGACCTGCGGTAGTTTCATATTTCTACCTAAAGACTATGTGTCATGGTGTATCACGTTTCAGTCAAAACTATCTAGCGCAGATTACTGGTGTTTTTGTGTGTTAGTAGCACAGAGTCACCCGTCGATCGCAACGTTGGCCGAATTTTGGTAACTGTGAGAGTGTGTGAGGTATGGAGGTTGAAATTGGTCGACAAGGATATTTTCGTATTTCGACCAAAGACATGAGAGTCCGTATATTTCACTTTGCTGCCTGAACTACATAACGCAGATGACTGGCGTTTCTGTGTAGTAATAGCATCGAGTCTCCCATCGTGCACTATGGTGGTTAGATGTCGGTAGCTGTCAATCCAAATTCTTTACAAACACGAACGAAGTTGTTGGTACCAGCTAGTAACATATATAATTAAAAGGGCGTATCCAGAATCAGAGCTAGAGTGGGGCAAGATTTGAGCTAGGGGGGGGGGGACTATTATTGGTTTCGAGGAAGTGGGGTGGGGCACTGAAACATGACGATTTCTTACAAAATGAAACTCAAACCTATTGAAGAAATTATTTTTATTATTGATTATTATAGTAATCCAACCACTTAATCTAAGGACCTACTATGTATTGAATTAAGATCGTAACTCAGTTATAGTTATGTAAACATTAACCGTCTCGGATTCATAGAAAAATTTTCTATAATTTTGTTTCGCAATACCTCAAGGTGTTCTTTCACGAAATTTCGATGCACATTCATCAGGCATAATCCAGTCAATCTTTCCTCTCACAAAGTGCTGCTGAGCCAGTTCTTCACTCGTCGAAGCGTACTGAAGACAAGTGAAGGCAGCAGCCCCCCCCCCCTGCCCCTTGCTGAATACGCCCATGTATAATTATATATATCAATTACGTATACATAGGCATATAATATATAAACCAAACTTAGTTTTTTTAAAAATGAACTATTATCATTTAAGTATTATTTATTTTTATCTACCTATGAAAACATCAAGCACGCCAGCAACACTATTGTCAACGGGACCCAACGTCCCACCAACTCCACGTATTTTTCTACAAATACAGGTATGTACACTTTTTCAGTACAGTTTGTCTAGGTCTGGATGGTTGTATAAATTATATATGACAATTTTACGTCGCTTTTACTAAATAAAAAAATGAGATTTTCGACGTTCAAAACCTTTTTATATCTATCCTGCAGGGTTATTAATTTATAATCACCGAAAACCCTTCGGTCTGTAATTCCTATGACTAAAAGCAACAACATTTGTGATACGACTACTCTAAATATCTGGATATTTTTTGTAATATATAAAAAAATTGAATCTAACTCTTAATTTTCATTACTCATCAGTCATATTTTTCTTAATTTGGTTTAGCAAAGCATCATGTAAAAGGCAAAGCACTTTTGCTGATTTATTTCAAAGATATAGGCCTAATAAATATTTTTTAAGTTTTGTACGAAAAACAGAAATATGAAATTTCGAAAAGTCGTTAAATAAATGTCACAATTTACTTTTAGTGATAGGAATACGGGCCGAGAGCTTTCTGGTGATTTAAAATTAGCCCTGTATTTATGTGTATTATGTTATATATTGCATGTCTGAACAATATCTATTTTTAATATATTATAGCATTCGGATGCTGTATCCGCGTGTGCATCTGTTATGGGATCAATTGTCGGAGTCGCTGGAAGAGAGAGCACTGCCGTCAAACGAAAGATGCGCGATACCCATGATGAGCGAAGTGAGACTACTGATGAGGAAGCTGGGGAAACTTGAACATCCAGTCTACGGAACCACACACGACTACCATTGTTTCGAACATCACTAAAAATGTTTCAAGCAAACCGGCTCAAGAAACTCTTACGAAGAAAATTGGCCTACTTCAACGGAGAATAAATGTTCTTACTGAAGCAAGGGATACTGGTATAGCCAAAGAGGATGTTCACGAAGAAGTAAAAAAAACTACGGAAAGAATTGAAAGAAGACGAATCACAGTAATAGCGATGGATAGGACATGAAAATATGGTATCCGCAATACCATGAACTATGGTTACCTTTTATGAGGTCTGACTGCATTACGACCTAAAAGCCAAGAAATTCATTCCTGGACCATTAATACTAAATTAATGTCGTTTGAAAAGTATTTTCAGCCCAGGACCAATAGAATAAAAATATTTCAACATTAAATGTAATGCCGTTTCCTACCAATTTCATTCATTAGCGCGCGGCCAATAAGCGGCTGGCTCTGATACGTTCGATTAATCGTAGTCGGCCATTATACGCTTATAGGACTGCACTCCGCTAAATAGTGCCAACAAAATTAGTTCTGCTGTTGTATGAACAATTCGGCATTATGGAAATAATACGATATCCGAGCCACTGGAATTGGATGCATTTATTGTAGAGATGCCACGAAGAGTGATTTTGCCGAATATCGAATATTCGGCCATGCTCTCGGCCGAAGCGCCGAATATTCGGCAAAGATGTGTACTGTGTAGCTTTGGCGGGTGACTGGCTACGACCTGTCTCATGGGGGCATCCATAAACCAAGTGCTCCATTTTGGCTTCCTGTGAACCCCCCTCCCCACGTAGTCCGACGTGGCTTTTGCCTCCCTCAGCTTGTAGTGAAGTTCTCATTCATAAATTTGGTGTTCTATATGCAGTTTCTTCCTTCCCCAGGTATTTCAACAATACGATATGTGGAATTACTTCCGAGATGCAGGAAATATCTGAGCTGGTTATTCTAGTAATCTCCTCGAACGGCTTCAAGAGGTTGATACATTGTTCCATTAGCTTCCACTGAGAAGGTGTTAAATTGATTAAACACTCGTGATCAGTTATGTACAAAGAAAAAGCTCGCATTTGTTCTAATAATCTCTCCATTAAATGATATGTGGAATTCCATCGAGTGCTTAAATCTTGTACTAGTTGGAGGTTTGGAAAGTCAAGTTCTTGGCGAATGAATGTACCGCTTGTATTTTTTTTTAATCTTAACTTTTCGTGTGCAATACCAGAGTGGTTAAAATGGGTAGCAATTCGTCTTGCAGCAAATGAGATTGATTTTTATGTGAAAACTGTTCGCCTACGTCGGACGGCTACCCTTACAAGTGGTGGTCGGCAATCGCTGAACAGTATGCAAGACTGACAAAATTCGCTCGGATTTACTTATCGTCTCCTGGCAGTACAGTATATAGTGAGAGGCTATTTTCCAGAAGCAGGTTTAGTTTATGAGGAAAAGCGCAACCGTTTGCTATCAAAAAATTCTGAAAAATTGTTTTCATATATCACAACTTACCGCTGGTAGATTTGAAGTATTAAATGTAATAATTTGGAATTAAAATGAATACATTTTTGGGTAATATGTGAGTTTTCTTTTTTATGATTTGGTATTCAGTATTCGGTCGAATAGTACGCAACATTCGGCCGAATACCGAATATGGAAAAAAAATGGCCGAATAGGCCGAATAGTAGCCGAATATTCGAGGCATCTCTAATTTAATGTTTAATTCTTATATATCTCGAAGAGACAAATCGAAAGTAAAGATTTTTTTTTGTTCTCGAGATATCGAATGTTAAAAATCAGTTATAGGTATATTTCCTTGGGCTTTTGGTGTCGTTTTTGTTCTGGTCAAAGCCGTATTCCAACCTAACCAACACAGCTAGGAAGATCTTCTCCACCGTCCCAAAACTGGTACTGACCTGTTGAAATTTGGATTAACTGCTTCCTTATAATGTCCTATTCACGTTTTCCACTCTCTTTTTCGGAAAAGTCGCTACGAATTAAATTAAAAATGCAGAAATATGACATTGCAGCGCAGCTAGTAGATGCCGTCGGCGCTGTGATATCAATGATAATACCATGACAGAACGAAACTGTTTAGGTTGATACGATCCCTGTACCGATAATTTTTGTGTCATTTTTGCAGAGCTGTTAACATTTCGCCATTGCGGTGCGTCCCATATCCCGCCATTTTTAATTTAATTCGTAGCGACTTTTCCGAAAAAGGAGAGTGCAAAACGTGGGGATTCTATCATTACCGTGGCGCCACAAAATGATGATTGATTCTTATAGAACTCGACAAAAACAAATCGAAAATAAAGAATAAAATTTTTTGATATCTCGCTTGGTTCTCGAGATATCGTATCTCAAAATTGACGTAGTTAGGTTGAAATACAGCCCAAAACGTGAAGAGAACATTATAAGGAAATCCAAATTTCAACAGGTCAGTACCAGTTTTATGATGGTGGAGAAGATCCCCCTCCACGCAAGAAAACATTTATTATGCATGTTCACAGTGCAGTTTCTAGTCACTTCAGGGATTTTTTTTCTGGTCCACGCGGTATGTCACCCTAACCATCTCAGTTTTGAGATACAATACTTCTAGAACTAAGAGAGGTATCAAAAAATGTTTTTACTTTTGATTTTGTCTTATCGAGTTGCAGAAAAATTTATCATCAAATATTGCGCTCGTGAAATTTTTTATGGTCCAGGTAGAATGTCAACCTAACTTTCTCAATTTTGAGATACGAAACTTCGATAACTAAGAGAGGGATCAAAAAATGGTTTTCTTTACTTCCGATTTGTCTCGTCGAGTTATATAAGAATCGAACATAAAATTCATCAATTTCGGTGGCTTGGATATCGTAAAGGCCCGAGGATATTTATTTCGTCATTATTTTATTTTAGTAATTTTTTAACATGACAACTACAAATCTCTACTTTAGAAATTAATTCATTTATTTAATTTAATTGCAATGGAGCACAGGCTCCATTGTAATCGTGCAATATTCGTCAATTTTATAATTAAATCGTAAGAATGGAAAAAGTTGCAGAAATAATTAGCCTGCAGGAGTTTAAATCGGGGGTAATTTTAAATCAAACATAATCATAAAATGAAACTGTTTTTCCTAAAAGTACTGATTATTTGACCTTAGTTATTCTTATATAAGTTGATTACAGAATATTCGATTCTATGCTTACCTGAAATTTCTACATATCTTCATAGCCAAGATGACCGAGAAACTGATCAGAACATTTCGTCCATCTGATGTATAGGCCTAATATCATTAATTTTCATATGAATCTTATAAACCAAAAGAATTTGTAAAGAATATTATCATCATCAAAGATGTTAAATTATATTGAACTTGTCAGTGACTTTTGTTTTTTAATTGTTTAAATCATTTAGCGCACTGCCTACAATTTTCCTGCTTTTATAATCTAGAATATCACTATGTAAATTACGAAATAATTTTCTTATGTACAATAGTACGTAACAATAATAATGTGCAATATGCTTAATGTGTTGCGCTATGTTTCCATATTTCAAATTGCGGATTTTAAAAAGAAAATTTTATAAATTACTTTTAAAATTAGAGATTTAATGTTCTATTTATAATATATAATAATTTCGTCTTTTTAGTATCATTTACCTTTCCCGATACTTACCGCCAAAAATAATATAGGCAGGAGGCAAAAAAAAAAAAAAAAAAAAAAAAAAAAATACTTTCTTTGAAAAGTTGTCACTCCCGGAATCGCTTCTCCACCATGTTCTCCATTCGCTTTAGTTACAAACATAATACAACTTTGGGAAGGAAATCTTAATTCGAATAACCATGTTTGTTTTAACCGTAACTGTACCCAACTTTCACCTGTCGATTAACTGTCATTTTCGGCATGTGAATAACATTAAAAACAGTACCGGTCCACTGCCATTGTTGTTCAGCATTCTAATGAAAGATAGTGTTGATTTACAGTCAGAAGTAGCAGTGGCGTAGCTAGCGCATGGAGGAAGGAATTTCATGAGCTAGCGTGGGTGACACCCGGGGCGGATATCGATGGTGTCACCCCTTGAGAACTTAAATTCAGAATTAAGTTAAATATATCTTGTAAGTATAAAATATGATATTAATAAAACATAATTAAAAAATATTATTATTTAAAAATAATAGTCAATAAAATTATAATACTAACAACATTTAAAAGATATACACATAAACTAACAACAACTGCATCCACAATCTCCTCTTTCTAGTTTTAACAGCTGCAAACTCGTAAATCACATTTTCAGAATTGTCAATTTGAGTTACTTCATGTTCAATAGTCAATATGACACTCTCGGTGATCGAAAGTGGTTTTAGATTAATTTTAATTTCTCTGAAGATCGGGCCTCACTTGCCCGATACTGTTCCTCACCGATAGGTTTCTTAATGTTGGCACTCACTCGATGGAAGTTTGTCTAAATGATACGGTGTCTCATCCGACACTTGGCCATCACCCGGCTATCATTGGTTTGGTTTATGTTTTGAAAGTGCGGACTAGTGTCGGCCTGCTGAATGTGGAGAAGGGCATAGAGTGAGTTCGGAAATTTCCATTACCTTACGACCAAATGTTGTTTTCATGTTATGTTTGCTTTAAAACATCCATGTTCATCAGATGTTCGTAAAAAGTAGGAAGAGTCATAGCATCTTCACATTAAAAAATCAATGCTTTGCCAGAGCTGAAGATCAATTTTAAGACCCACAAAAATTGCAGCCGAGATTTG
The DNA here is from genome assembly GCA_031002005.1 of Vandiemenella viatica. Classification (NCBI taxonomy): domain Eukaryota; kingdom Metazoa; phylum Arthropoda; class Insecta; order Orthoptera; family Morabidae; genus Vandiemenella; species Vandiemenella viatica. The sequence continues at coordinate 67,461,908 of CM061914.1, forward strand.
CATTTGTAACGGGGACCTTCTACACCCGAATCGCACGCCGGAACCAGACGGCAGAAAAATCTAGAAGTAATGAAAAATATGTATTCAAACACATGAAAGTGGATTCGTGTTTTCTGATAGCAAAAATAGATGATATAGAAAAAATGTTTATTTTATCATGTTTGCATACTTATTTTTCATTACACCTACATTCGGACTGGTGAATGAAATGACTGCGTGCGATTTGGGTACTGAATGTCCCGGTTCAAATCCAGGCCTCGACTGTAATTTTTGCGGGCCTTAAAATTGACATTTACATCTGGCAAAGCTTTTATCTGTTAATGCGAAGATTCTAGGAAGCTCCGTGATTCGAATTTCACGTTAATCTGTAGGTCTCCTTTTCATGTTAGGTGATTACGATATAGGTGCACTGACAGTTTCTCAATAAGAAACTCTGTGACTTGAACTATGAGATAACTTGAAATTATTATTTTTATTATACAAAATCATTACGGCCTATATTTAAATTAAAATATGTTATAATCTTCTTCTTTACTAACAAAAAATAATGAGAGAATCAAAAAGAACCTCAAACAAAACAAACGCGTCAATGCGAATTGATTGACATTTCTTTCTGATGGCGTTGAAACACGCGAGAATTTGTCATTCCGGTACAGTGTGGTGATGATTTGTTAATACTGTGATGGGAAACTATTTTTGTACATAAAATATCAACCAGTTAGGTGATTACGTGAGTAAGATAGAAAAGTATTTTCATGTACTTTCGTACCAAAACTGTGCAAAATAAAGTACAGTATAATAAAGTAAGGTATCAGACCTACCTGTCATCCCCAACACTTATTCCCTGAAACAGTCACTTGAAAACGTTAAAGTAGACTAAAGACAGGGTAGGAACGTGGGTGAGCCATGGGAAAAGTGTGGACGCGAGGGGGCGAGCCGTCACTCAGCCGATTGTTGTTGCGGTGACGATACAGGCCAGTACTGGCAAAGTGCAGCTCGACCTTTTACTCTTAGCAACTGACACACAAATTGGCGCAAATTAAAATCCCAACACCCAGACGGTGTTGTGATAAATGAATGAAATTTGGCCCCAAGTATCCCCGCATGAAGAGTATTAAATGGTTAAAAATTGAAAGTTGTGTATGTAATAATATGAGAATTACGGTGCTATTTATTATATAAATTTCAATTTAAATTTTTTTTTTATCATGTAATATGACACTTTATTGTCTAAAAATTTTTGTTGGCTAAGTATGTCAAATGTCTAACTGTGAGAGAGGGTCGGAGAATTGACGTGTTCTTAAAGGTTGATCATATCGTGAAATCTCTCGAAGGATTGGCCGTAGTGCAATGTCAGTATACAGACTTGTTACACAGTGGATGAAAGAAGGTTCCAATACTCATAGAGCAGGCATGGGTCCATACAGATAGATAACAGCACGTGAAGACTGCCAAATGGTGTGGGTGGCTGTTGCTGGCAGATGGTTGACTGCAGGCCAGATCCATGCAGTGGTTACAGATAGTCACCCACCTCCCCCTCCCCGATTGTAAACTAATTGCTTGAAGCTGGGTCACACTCTCTGGCCCCTGTACAACGTGTCCCATTAATCTAATTTCATTTCCAGCATCATCTAACCTGGTGTAATGCGAAATACAAATGGACATGTGAATGGCGTACATTTGTGTTTAGAGACGAGTCTCACTTCTGACTGTGGCAAAGTGATAATCGACGACATGTTCGCACGCGTAGTGGAGAAGCGGCTTACCTACTGTGATTTCAAAACGTCACGCAAGTGTAGCCACTGGTGTCATGTTTTGGCGGCTATCAGTTTCGATAGCATGACTGAGTCGGCTGTTGTTGATGGCACAATGATAGCCCACCACTATCTGGACGGGTTACTGCATCTTATTTTGATACCCTTCATGTTCACCATCCAAATCGCATTTTCCAAAAAGATAATGCCCGTCCTCATACTGCGGCCATCGTCACAAATGCCTTGGAAGGAGTTTGGATCACAATTTGGACAGCACTATCCCCAATAGAGCATGTCTAGATACTGGAAGTAGACACATTAGATCACATGGTCACCCAGCACAAAAAGTTTCCTAAAATTCTTCCACTCATGTATGCGTGTTGTGATTTTAATTTCCGCGAGTGTAACTATAGGGAGACCATAAGATTCCTCTATAAATTTAAAAAAAAGTCGAAAGCTAGCCATTTGTTATTGAAACGTTAACATAGGCTGTATTTAAATGACTTTGCAACCTCGGTATTTGCAGGACCGAGGGATATTGAGAGGAAAGTTAACAGAAGTGGCTTGATCCACGTAGAAGCAATTCCAGACCCAGATGGGTTCCCATTGGTGCAAACCCAGGATCCGGGTCCCACAAGTTGTGAGAGCTTGGGGGGATACTGTTTAGTCAGAGAAGCAACTATAAGTTCCTTCATAAAAATAGAAGAATAAATAAAATATAAGAACATAATTAAATGTAATTAAAAAAACAAAGGGTCAGATAGTAAAAGAACATGCCTTTGCGATATCTGCCGTCTTTACATGAAGTAATTAACAAGTATTTTACCACCCGCCTAAGAAATAACCATCTACAGACTCCTAAATATGACATTGTATGTACTGAAGATTTTTGAATTTCTAGCACCGCTCTGTAGCGTATAAATAAAGATGTAAACGGCTCGAATGTTCGTTCAGTTTATGATTAAAGCTCAATTTTTGTTCAGGAACGGAAGTTCGACATCCCTGTCGATTTAAGGAACCAGCAAGAATGTAGGTACCTGTATTCGATCCGTAATAGAAATCTTCTTCTGTAAATTTATTATAGAAAATTCTTAGAGAATCATACGCTTATTTATTTCATCGCGATCATATTTGGATATTCTCGATCAATAGAAAGCATAGCAAACTTACGTGAACCTAAAGTGCTTACTAATTTACGATTTCGCTATCAAGATACGCGGTTCCGACTGTTTTAAACACATGCCCTACGAAATCTGATTACCAATGACAGACGATACAAGCAACGAATACTTGGACTCGTTCGGATTGACTTGAAACCTGACAGTATTGCTAGTTTAATGCAGTTTTCCGAATCATTTTATTTGCATAAATTCGAACATGATACGGTTTCATGTCGAGTATAGCTGCACTGTCACAATAGGTAGGTACGCAGACCTGATAACACGAAATGTACTCAATTTATACATCACGAATCTGTTAGATCAGCGGTCGGCAACCTTTTAGCAGGCAAGGGCCACAAGGTGGCAAAACAAAGTAAAGGCGGGGTCGCACATACACAGTAACAATGCGAAAACTCAGTTTTCAAATTTTATTAGTGCAAATGAAGACAAGTTACAAAATTGATCTTACATACTAAATTCAGTGTGACATTTGAGGTTGCAGTTGACTGGCTATTTTTTGTATGTCAGCTTTCATGTTAGAAGTTGAAATACGTAATATATCTCTCAAATGCTCATCCGTGAGACGAGAAGCGTATTTTTTTTTCGATAATTGACGATTGAAAAAGTTTGCTCGCATAAATAAGTGCTTCCAAAAATTGAAATAAACTGCTGAGCAAACTTTTTCAAATTTTGACCAAATCATTCATCTCGTAAAAGGCGTTTTTTAGACTCTCATTGGATTCATTTGTAAATTACTGGGTACATCCTCAACATCGCATGAAAAAGGGTTAGCAAAAATCTTCAGTTTGTTCGAAACCTCGAAATCACGAAATCTGTCACTGAATTGACCTTGTAACTCCATTAGAATATCTTTCATTTTCACTATCCCAATTAAATTCAATTCCAGCTTCCTCCACAACCTTTAGACAATTCGGGAAGTGATCTATTATTTTTTTTTCAACCATATGTTTTATGAAGAGCCGGTTTTTAGTTTGGCACGTCTTTACGTCTGTATGCATATCAGATATTGGTTTGTTTTTCCCTTGAAGCTTGACATTCAGCGTATTTAATTCATGAGTTAAATCTGTCAAAACTCCAAGATCTCTTAACCATTGAGGGTCTGTTAGCTCTGGAACAGATTTACCTTTCTGATTCATAAAAGTGTTGATTCCTTTTCTGAGATCGAAAAAAATTTTCAGTACTGCACCTCTACTTAACCATCTTACTTCTGAATAATAAAGGACGTCTTGATGATTTGCTTCCATTTCGGATAGAAACTCTCGGAATTGACGATTTGTCAACCCATTATTTCTGATATAGTTTACAGTGGATATCACGATGTCCATTACTTTCCTCCATGAAACAACTTTGGGACATAACACTTCTTGGTGGATAATGCAATGAAAAAAAATAACGAGATTTCACATCCTATCTCTGCCAATATTGTTTTAATTCTACGCACCAGGCCCTTGTTTTGCCCACTCATGTTTCTATTTGTTAGACTTACCAATTTTTCCCACGCCAATTGCATTGACGACATTGCCTGTTCTAAGTGACAAATCTTCCCCCGTGGTCGTTCCCTTCAAACTACATAAATGTAAAAGTTCCTCACACACGTTGAAGTACTTATCAATTCCACGAACAAATATTAGAAGCTGGGCAGTATCTGACACATCATTACTTTCGTAGGAGAACCATTCAAATTGTTGTGATTTTTCCCGAAGTTTTTCGCATAAATTAGCGCCCAAATCTTCAGTGCGCAGGGTACAAGTTTGGCAGATAAGCTTATATTTTCAAATTTCTTTTTTTGATTTGGGCATACCTCTTCAGCCATAGCTAAGGCACATTGTTTTATGAATTCGCTGTCGGTAAACGGTCGCCCAGACTTGGCATGAATTTCGGCAACCCTTAAACTCGCACGTATATTTGACTCGTTACTTTGAATTTGCACCTTAAAAACACTTTGTTGGTTCTTGAATGAAGATTTGAGTGAGTTTATTTTGTTTTTCCGGGTATCACCAGCTAGGCACGCAAATTTTGCTTTATGCTCGGTATCATAGTGACGTTTGACGTTATATCTTTTTGTATAGCAAGGGTTTTCTGGCATATTAAGCAAAGCGGCTTTCCATTGCAATTAATGAAAAAGTATAAATCTGTCCATGCATCGTTAAACGCTCTATTTTCTTCAATTAACTTCCTCTATTTTGTAGCCATCAGTAAAACGTATAACCAACAATGACAAATACAAGCTGTAAGAATAAAAGCCGTGTTGAAAACTTGTCACTTAATTTCGCTATGTAATTGTATGAACTATCAATATCTCACACTTACCGAACTGTAAACGATATAGTAGGCACTCGTAGGTCACAGAACAATAACTAAGTCGTAGGTACAGGGCCGCGGCGGCCGCGTGAACACAATAAATAACTTGTTACACTCAATGACACAGCCAGCGCCGACGGGCGGCGGGCGAGCAAAAAAAGATTATTGTCAACGCTGACCTATTGTTTCAATCATAGGAGAGTGGGGGAATCGTTCCCGCTCGCACTGTCCCGCTCTGTTCGCGTAGTTCAGTCGCTGTGGTGTTAGATCGCGTTCACTCTTTTAGGCATTTATATTTTATTATTTTATAATATGGGCTTTCGATATGATTTTTATAAGAAGGACACGGGCCGCAAATAGAGAGGTCACGGGCCGCATGCGGCCCGCGGGCCGCGCGTTGCCGACCGCTGTGTTAGATGATAAATTCAAAAATTACTAGAAAATTCTTCAATGCACTTGTGAATCTTAGCTAGAAAGCTAATGGAATTCTAAACAAGCAAAACAATTTTGAAACGTTTATAATATTTTATCCATGATGTATTGGTGGAACTTCCGCGACTGTGATGTCAAATATGGGTTGTAAAAAATACAGCAACACTGGTTGCTGTACTTTTTACAATTTTGAAACGTTTGTTTGCTTTTCTTTTCTTTTTTTTTTTTTTAAAAAAAGGAAAATCTAGCTTTTTTCTTGAAATAATTTAGAGGATTTACAATTTAGCTGTCTAATTACCATGATTTTAACAATTTTAGATATATATAATACATCATTTAATTTTAAAACTACCTCTGTTTATACAAGAAAACTTACATTATATCCACCGCCGCTTCTAACAAACCAAACAACAGTGACGAACGGCAAGCACAATGAGTTACTGTGATTGTTGGAGCTACAGAGCGATGCTCTCTTTGTTTAAGCGTGCGGTGTTGCCAATAATTATACTCTACTGTAATGAAAGAGCACAGCCCCCTGGATCGTACTTGAAAAAGCGATAGATCAACTTGAAACAAATATTCAAAACATTCAAGGTAGACGTGTTTCGACACCAAAGGATAAAAGAAGTCTATCAAAAAAAAAAAAAAAAAATCAAAAAAAAAAAATTGTATCACACTAATTTCGGTTACTAGTTTGGAAATGCGGGTGTCACCCCCAAACGGGTGACACCCGGGGCGGACCGCCCCCACCGCCCCCCCCCCCCTAGCTACGCCACTGAGAAGTAGTTTCCTTGCAGATGAAATAATCTAATACGTGTAATGGGATAAAAACAAAGCAAGATTGTGAACAGCTGCAAAAGGTGATGCGTGGGATATACAACGTTTGGTATTGTCTTCGGTAAATGCCAAAACGAATCACCTTGTTAGGTTCACGCATACAAACTAACATTTTTTAGAGCGAGCTACTCCCGCGCACTTATAATTTCGTAAACAGGGTGCTCATTTATTTGAATTCAATTAATCTATTAGATGTGGTATGGGAAGAACTGCTGAGGCTGCTAAAAAGAAAAGAAGAAAGTTAGTTGTTCAAATTAGGAAAATGCTTGCGTTCGGTGATATTCCCTCCTTCATAAACGCTGAATGATTGTTGTGGCCTAAGATCCGGCTTCATGATTTCTACGTCCATCTGTTATTCGATTAAAATGCACTTTTTATGTATTTTAAGTAGCAGGATACGAGTCTGCCTATCAAAATAGAGCCGCAAGTATTTTTAGATAAATTTTAATTCATTTTAAAGAGAAACACTTAAAGAACATAAAAAGTTTGGATTTCCTATGTAATAGTGGCCTCAAGTAGGGGCTACGTGCTATTAACTCTCCCGCTCTTACGTACTCGCATCTTTGACAGCTGGCAATCCATACTTACGGCTACTTAGGCAAGCAAAACTTTACAAGTCTCTCTTTGAAATGAATTACAAAGTATTTAAAAAAACAAGTGAAAGAAATGTAATCAAAAATACTTGCGGCTGTAGGTGCTAGGTGAAGGATTCAACATACATCATTTGTTGGAGGTGTGATGAGAAGAAATTGAATTACAAAATTTTGGTCAAATCATTGCTTGAATGTAGTGGTGTTGTATGGGGGACACATTTTTACTATCAAATGTGTGAGTCGAAGGTGGAACAAAAGATTTGTTTGTGGAAATTAATGCAGAACAAATCATGGTAAGGGAGGTGGATTGGGAGTAACTGGAAGAGAGTAAGAGGGCGAAGGGAGTGTTTAGAGTGCACAAGATATATATTGGTAAAGAGACTTGGAAGGATATTGGTAGAAGAATTAGTAGTAGTGCACAGATGGGAAAAAGATGACCACAAGCCACTCGACTTCAGGTCTAAGGCAGTATGAAAATTTTCTTTTGTAGGTTAGGTAGCGGAATAAATTACCAAAGGAGATGCTAAACGTTTACCAAAAACACTGAAAGAATTTACGATTAAAATCTGTAAAAATGGGGTGGGGGGAATTTTACAGGAAAGGAGACAAACTTAGAGCTCCAATTTGTTTTTCGATGTCTTGTCTTTGATTTGAGTTAATTTGATATGTTCTCAAAGATTCTGTTTGACAGACGTTAGTAAATCTTCAAATTCATTTTTCAGTTAAAAATTCCAAAAATTCTGAGAAAAAGGTAGCCAAAGACTGACCCCTATTAAGAATTTACACAAAATTACCAACAAAGTCCATTGAAATAAAAAAAAAAAGAATATCAAAGACTTTATTTTAAACATTTAACCAAGTGGTATAAACAATTTAGCTTATTCGTTAAGTTCCAGGCCCGCCGCTAGCTGTTTGAACGCCCGCGTGCATTGTGAGATTGCCGCCCCCTATTGTTGCCACCGCGAGTTTCGCCTGAGCCAGACGTGCGGTCCACTCCTGCTTACGGCAGGCCCTGCTAGTAAGTTCTTTCACTAATGACAAAATTCTCCACTTATCTCCCAAACGTTTTTATTTGTTTTTACCATATGAAACAGCATTTCCAATCACTTCAACAAATTTACAAAATATGAATAATGAGGGTCTGATTTAGGGAATGCCGAGGGGTCTTACTTAGGACGTCTTTGACTTAGCAGTATCAAGCACTTAAAAATTTTGGGTAGATATCAAAGTAAACAAATGTTACAGTGATATAAAACAATATTTGCCAAAGACACTGCGGTGTTACTTTCTCCCTTTGGAACACTATAATATCGATGTTTAGGCCTAATGCACCTCTGCAAAAACTTTCACTCTTACTGAAAGCACTAATAATGTAACTGGCGGGGTACTTGTTTCTGCCCAGCCCTGCAAACTTCAAAACACATAATTTCTTTTGATATCTACCTCTTGAAATTTGTGCTGGCATAATGCAGCACCGTCAGGTCGAAATAATGTGGAGATCCAACATAGGGGGCCAGGTCCCGGTTTGATTACTTTCCTCTACTCAAAAGAATTTAAGATAAAGACAAGGAATAGAAAAATAGGAAATTTCACCAGAGCACATGGTCCATTGCAATTAAATAAATTAAAATACCTTCACAACTGTATAGTTTGTTAATGATACAGTTTCGTCAGTCTCCAGTACATTTTGTCGACTGTTTTTAATGCTCATATATTAGGTAATTTTAAGCTATAGGTAAGTTCAAGTTTTATCACATCACTCTGCATTATGCCTTGGCATACACTTCTATTGCCAAAGAGATGAAAAAGGTTTTAAACCAAAATATTGTATTCATATCATGTTTTGTGTGCTCTTACAGCTTATTTAATATTGGACCACGCCAGAGCAGGGAGGTACAACAAAACAAGGTTCGAGTTCTAGCTCCTGCTTACCGGCCTTATTTGGGCAGTTCTCCACAAACATTTGGCGAATACTGAGACGAGCCCAATTTCCGCTTCATAAACTGCACAGCTCACAAAAAAATATACTTATTATTTTATTTTTGCTGTCATCAGTCCCTGGTTTGATGCGATCCTCCATCTCTATCTATCTTGCGCTTGTCGCCCAAGCCTTATAAGGCTTGGGCGACAACATACGGCCTCACGGTCCTAGGGGCCTCACGCCTCGAAGGTTTGTGCAGTTTTATTTAACTCGTAAAATAAATTAGGACAGTCAATAGCCGTAACCGTGAATAAATATTTTACTTATGAAACGATAAATCCCAACGGCTGACAATACTAATAGTCTAGCAACTTCTCCTGCCGTTACAGAGACTGACGCTGGGAATGAAATTCAGTTCGCTTCTCGTAGAATCAGGACAATCTGATGATGTTGAATGCACTGAATTCTTAAAAAAATCTAAAGGAATACTTATACTTAGTGATCGTGTTTCGATGTTGAACGAAATGTTCAGCTCAGAATTTATCATACCATTATACTCATGATACCTATGAGATATTATCATGTGTTAATCCTAAGCAAATTATAGTAATCTGAACAAGTTAATTTAAGCATTGCTCTTGAATATTTGCGCAAATTTTGTGACTGGATAGAATATTGACAAACTGGTCTCGGGACGCTTGTATGATGCTGGTCGGTTTACGGAAAAATGCCAAAATTTAAAAATAAAACGACAGCCAAAAACAAAAGGACATTTGATTATGAAAGCAGCGATGAAACAATACAGTCTCCCTAAAGCCGGTACGAAACAGATTTTTTTTACACCATTATCGATTCCATAGTGAGCAATGTATATTCAAGACCCATGTCTTTAAACCAACAATTTAAAATTTTCGTTTTTCTCTATGATCTAAGCGAGTTAAAAAATATTAGAGGAAAGGAGACAAGTATGGAATACCATTTTCATTTTTCAAAAAAAAAAAAAAAAAAAAAAAAGATGTAGTGCTTTTTAAAAAAATGTTTTATTTCTAAATTATTCCAATTACTGTTTACTAACAAAATATAAAACATTTTCTATCTAAACTAAAGAGAAACAAACTCCAAATTTAAATAAATAAAAAAGGGGACAAGTCATAAATTCTCAAAAGGGTGACAAATATGGAATACTAAAAAAATTAATAGAAACTGTCAAAAACTAAAAAAAATAACAAGAAGACAATTAATTATAATATAATAAGTTATACAGGGCGTTCGCCGGAAAACACTATCCTCCCAGTCTATTGCCGTCGGCAACTTGCTCGGTCAGTGGAGCCAGCAACTCGCGCCACACGGCACCGTGAATCACCACACTGTTTAACACCTTCGCTGCCCCAACAGTGCAGTGACGCAGTATAATGGGACCCTTACATTGTTAAGAACGGTTTCTTTGCATTGTAGCTAGTTTGTGACTTCAGTCTCTTATTAATCAGTGTTGTGAATAAACGTTTCTTTGCGGTTTGGGGCTTCATACTCTTACTAATCTGTACCGTGTTTGAGTGTGAGTAAAATTATGGTACGTTACAGTTTGCAACAAAGAATATTTCTCTACGATACATATGTGAAGAAGAAGTCGTTTAAAAAGTGTCGCAGTAAATTTCGTCGCGAATTTCCTGGCGCTTTACTGCCAGCTAAATCAACAATTCTGCGTCTGGTTAAAAAAGTAAGAGAAACGGGTTCATTTTTTAACAAAAAGAGACTGTCGGTTAACCGTATTCTCACAGAGGAGAAAATGGACGATATCGCTTTTCGACTAGAACAGTCACCCAAAAAATCATTAAGTCAGTTAGGGCAGCGTGTGTCTCGAAATATGTTCAGAAGATGTGAAATGTGCATTACACAAGAGGGTCTACACTTCCAGCATCTTTTATAAGGTAAGCTAATGAATTACGTCACATTTAAATGCTTAGCACATACAAGTTTATGAAGCGTAATTATTATGAAATAGTCCGCGGCCGACGGTCGAACAATGCCGGAAGCTGACCGCTCGCTCGCCGGGAGCAGTTTCTTCCTTGTAGCGCTAACAGTGGGTTGCGTTTCCCGGCGAACGCCCTGTATTATCAATTAGAATGGTTCAGATGATTGGTCTTCCATCAGTCTAATCCTTACACAAGTCACTGACATAGCTTCCACTGGAATACCCAGCACATTTAGTGTGAGCCCATTCATTGCATAACAAGCATTATGTCTACTCTTCTCCCCTGTATCTTCCAGAAAGTTTCCCTTAAAAAAAATACAATACGCTGTATCTGAGTTAGCAGTACTTGATTTGGGGATGCTTATCGTGTCAGATTCATCTTGAACACTCAAATCGCTCTCAGATTCTTTGTCAGATTCTTCTCTACAAAGTTTCTTCTTAATTTTTTTTTCTTGTTTTTGTATTTTCAAACTTGTCCTTGTTGGTTGTTAATTTCTTGGTTTCTAATTGAAGCGTAGACTATATGGCGAAGATGTGACCACCGTTGACTTTTCTTTTTTTTCTTCCCCTGTTAGATTTTTGTTTTGTTTTAATTATTGGTATAGGGGATATGTCTTGAAGACTCACGATTAATGGAGCTGACGTTGAAGACTGGTCAGAAGGTACAGCTTGGAATGTGGAATCGCTCAATTGCAGAGGGTTAGCAGTTGAGCAAGATTGTTTCTCCAGACGTTCCTCACTTGATTTCTAATGGGTAACACATTCTATGGAGTCTTCTATCTCCTCGTCTGAATCTGCAGCAAATACGTAACCTTCAAAAAATATTCATCTTTAAAGGATATATTCCAGTTGTTTTAAAGCAGTTTACAGCATTCGCTCCAGTTTGAATCGCATTCGGGAGGACGGCGGTTCGAATCCCCGTCCGGGCATCCAGATTTGGATTTTCCATGGTTTCCCAAATCACTCCAGGCAAATGGCGGGATGCTCCCTTCAAAATGCCATGGCCGAATTCCTTCCCATTCCTTGCCCGTCTCTAAAGACCTCGCTGTTAGGAGACGTTAAGCAGTTTTTAAAAAAATCCGGTTTGAACTTAGGTAAGCCTTACCGAAAACTTTGGCACACTCTGAATAAGGTGGTTCGCGGAACATCAAAATAATTTTACATACTCTGCCGCCTTTTTCATTTTCTCCTCGTCCCACGTCTGTCTTTTCTTTCTCTTGAACTTTTCTCTCTCCATCCCTAAAAATAAAAATTACATTTTAGAAAATGGTATACACATATGGATAGTATTCCATAATTATCACCCCTCTAGTATTCCATAATTGTCGCCCTCTGGACATGCACTTTGGAAGGTTATAACAATGGTTCCATCAAATAAAACGTGAATCACATTTATGCTAAAATAATCTACAAAGTGTGCTCTATTACCCCACATTATGAACAAAAACCTAGAAATATAGGTTAAATATAAAAATAATTAAGCAAGTATGACTTACCAAAGTTTTCTCCTTCCAAAAAATGAAAAATAACTCGTCCTGAAAGCGGTGTGAAACCTATGGGCGCACAGACAAGACTGACGTAATCAAAACGAAACATTTCACCTAGTTTCCGCTAGGGTGCGGCAAATAGGAGAGAGGAAACTAACCTATTCCATATTTGTACCCCTATTCCATAATTGTCTCCTTTCCTCTACAAAAGAGCATATATTAAAAAACTACCAAGATTTACACACAATCCTGCTAATGGACGATAGCAATGGCTTCCAACCTTACGAATTACATGAAGAATGGCAAACTTAACTGATTTAATTAAAGATGTGAAACAGATGCTTCAGTACATAACAGAAAGTAACATGAAAGAAATTTACCCAAATATTGATATTGTCATTAAAATTTTGTTAAACATGAAAGTACATCCTCCACTGAAAGGAGCTTTTAAAAATTAAAATTAATAAAAAATTATTTACTAAGTATAATTAATAAAAATATTTTCTAAGTATAATTGGTCAGCAAATACTTTCAGCTTTGGCATTTTTATGTTAACAGATATAGAATCTATGCAGGATTCAGTAAGGCTAAGAGAAGGAAATTTCTGTTTCTTTAATTCTTTACAATTATCTATAATTAATAATGTTAGTTACAGTGAAGACGATTGCATTTTTGTAAGTAAAAATTCGAGAGACTCAAATAATTCCGCCACCAGAGGGCCTTGCAAAACTTAACTTGCCCACATAAAATTTAGTTCTTGCCCCGCCAGTGTCTCAAAATATCCTTCACAACCTATATCGTTAATTGCTTCATGTACTCTAATCTCAGTCTTCCTTTCAACTGCTCCTTCAGCTAACAAATCCCGCATGTCTTAAAACATGAGCCATCATACATACATCATCTCTATTTTTTATGTAAAGGCTCTTCCACAAGCTTTGTTCCTCACCCATCATTTACAAAACATGCTTATTTCGTATTTTATATGTCCCTTTAATTTTCAGTTCCCTTCTACAGCACCACATGTCAAATGCTTCAATTTTCATTCTTTCTGATATTTCTAAAGTCCATGCAAAGTGCTCTGCACAATTTTAAACAATTCTTTCTTATTCATAGATCAATAATTGAAATTTTTTCCAGAACTTTTTTCACTAGTGCTATTCTGCCTATAGCATCCACCTTGCTTTGGCCATCAGTTGTAAATTTGCTTCCTAAATAACAAAATACACTACTTCTTCTATTGCATCTGATCCTATTTTTATACACAGGGTGATTCAAAATAACGTGGACAAAATGACATGGTTGATCAGTCATACAATAAGAATAAAAAATCGCATAGGAACAGAGGGTCGCAACTGCGATCCGGAGCCGCTACAGGGCGTCTAAAATACGAGAGAAAAAACAAAACCATTATAGATCATTTTATTGATAATTACTCACCCACATGCGACTAATGAAAGCCAAATGTTGAGGCTACAGCAGAAGCTAAAAGTTTTTGCCAAATGCATCGAGACAAGCCCGGCATCTCCGATGCATGGAACGGCGCACCATCTCAAAAATACCAGGTATATCTCGAACACATCCGGCACGATTCTTCCTACCAAGTCTTCCGGCGTTTCATATACAAGTCCTTTTAAAAATCCCCACAAGAAAAAATCCAAGGGAGACAGGTCTGGTGATCGTGGTGGCCATGCCTCTCGTGCCCTCTACAGTAGGGTTACCAGACGTCCCCGTTTGCCGGGGACAGTCTCCGTATTTAACTCTCTGCCCCCGGACAGACCCGCAATGTCCCCGGATTTTTACTGTTGTTCTCAGAATTTTTTTTAATAAAGAGAGAGTTCTTTTAAAGCCCTGATTTGCTAATGCATTCGTTTAAAGCAAGAGATATGAAGGGCACTTCTTTCCTTGTATGTGCCTAGTAACAAAAGAAAATTACAAGGATACTGCGTCTTGGACACAACAGCTTTGGAAAATCAAGTCTCCTTGCTGTTTGCAACATGGCTGTCTGTGATCTTCATTTAAAATACAAAATATAAACAATATGTGGCTTTTATGATAACCCAACCTTTAATAATTAAACTTATAAAAGTACAACGCGTAATTAGGACAAATGTGGAAAGCGTCCCCGAATTTTGGTGGAAAAGTTGCGAAGCGTCCCCGGATTTGGAGCAAAATTCTGGAAACCCTACTCTACAGGCGTTTGCGACCCTCTGTTCCTATGCGATTTTTTTATCCTTATTGTATGACAGATCTACCATGTCATTTGATCCATGTTTTTTTGAATCACCCTGTATAATCTACTATTACTGCTGTCATTTCATTACTTCTGTCCTGCTTTGGTTTATATTTAGTCCAAAATCTTCCTTCAGTATTTGACACTCAGTACTTCCCAAAATCCTTGGGGTTTTCTGTTAATAAGACGTCATCAGCAAATCGTAGCACACTGATATTTTTCTGCTCGAGCACTTGTGCCATATTAAGATTTTTCTTTTTGCCCCTCTACACACTTTTTGCATATTAATGGAGAGAAACTACAACTTTGTATCTCTTGATTCTTTAATTTTGTTATAGCCACTTGAGTCTTATATAAACACCCTTTTATCATTTTAGAATTAACTTCTTTCAAATTTTGAATATATTGTCCCACCTAACATCAATATAAGCTTATTCCAAATCAACAAATGCTATAAAATTATCTTAGTTTTTCTTGACCCGTCCGTGTTAATCTTAAAGCTAAAATTGCTTCCCTTGTAACATGGTTTTTCATGGTCTTCACTTACTATCTCTTCTACTATCCTTCTGTATATACTCCTTGTCAGTAATTTTAAAACTTGTGATGACAGATTTATGGTGCAATAATTCTCACATTTTTTGGCTTGTGCTTTCTTTAGAAGTGTGATGATGATACCGGTACTTCTATTAAAATCAGTTGGAATCTCTCCTGTTTCAAATCACTTTGGGTTCCTTCTTCTCCTAGGTGTGGGGATGAAATCAAAGCTAACAGTCTTATTTGATTTGAATCTTTCAAATTCAGTCTTTAAAATAGGTTTTCCTAACCCATCAATGTCAACATTGCCTTCTTTCCCCAGTACACTGTTGTTCAAATCATTTCCATCATATACTTTCTATATGCATTCATTTCATCATTTATTGCACCGAGCTTAAAAGCACTTTCCCTTCAGCTTTAATGTTTATCCATCTTTTCTATGAAATTCTGTTTGATATTCCTATAGGCCACATACTTTTCTACATCTTCGCACTTCTCTTGCAGCCATTTTCCTTTTGCTTTCTTGTATTTTCTGTTTATCTGATTTCAAAATATGTGCAGTGCTCTTTTACTGCCTCATCCTAAGCATTATCATACAGAACATATTACACAAACTGCTGACAGATGGCAATGTCTAAACTTCTCCCTCCCCATAATAAAATAGGTTCTTTCCAATAAGCAGACAGTGCAATTAAAAAACCATTAGTTAAAAAGCTTTCACAAAGTTATGTGATGATGCTTTCCTTTCATTCTTGTAGCACAGACAATGCTAGGAAGTCATCGAGCCTCATTTTTGACAAGAATATTGGATAATATACAGGGTGTCCAGAAAAGGACTCCCTGATTTCAAAATTAAATATCTCGAAAACAAAGATAGATAGAAGAATGCAGTAAACGGTATGTTTATCGTGACAGCTGTAAGAAGTATATACAGCAGTTTGAAATAATAGTTACAAAAGCTGCTAACAGATGGTGCTGTAATCGCCATACGTAATGCCTAAATAGTGATCCGAAGCTCAGGGCGATCAGTTCCACCATTGAAACGTGCCAATGGTGAACATTTTGAAAACATTGTGATGTGATTGTTTGAAAAGATTGTTTTCATACGATTAATTCACTTATGTATGCTGATATGAGCGTACAGCGCCATCTGTTAGCAGCTTTTGTAACTATTATTTCACACTGCTGTATACACTTCTTACAGCTGTCACAATAAACATACCGTTTACTGCATTCCTCTATCGATCTTTGTTTTCGAGATATTTAATTTTGAAATCAGGGAGTCCTTTTCTGGACACCCTGTATTTTATCCATATTTACTCAAACAAATTTTGTTGCTTATTTCATAAGGCTAAGAATTCAATTTATTTTTTTAGTAAACAAAGTATTTCATGTAATATAATCTATATACACTTAATTATTGTTATTAAGTTCAGAACGATATCGGATACAGTTTTTACTTTGTATCAACATTGTGCTTCTGCTATGCTTCAAACTTCAAGGTGATGCATTACAGTTCCATAAGCTAATCAATCTGCTGGTGTAAGAATTTCAGTGTGAACAAAAATCGGGATTGATCATCACCTTATTCAGTAAATTAAGTGCAGCCTTTGTTAAATTATCCAACCCAACTGCTATATCTCCAAGTAGTAACTGGTAAAAAGATGAGTGGCCATTTTCTACAGCTTCTCCATACAATTATACAATAACTTGATATGGGACTTGGTACAATGCGAGCTATATACAATATCGCATCTTCAAAAAAACCTACACACCAGTCTTCTATATTGTTCCCATAATGTTCTATTTAGTTCCGCAAAAAGTACTTGAAGTAAACAATTGTCTCCACTAGAGAACAGTATATCTTCACATCCCTAGCTGTTGTTTTGGAATTGCCATGAGTCTACAACTGAAATAATACCTGAAGTAAAGACATACACTTGTTGCCTGTGCCACTTACCACAACTGCAATAATTTTAAGTGACTGCTTCACCATCAGAGCTTTCAATCCCGTTTCTGGAAATGTCACTGTAACTTTGCTGGCAAAACTACCCAATCCTAGATACTTTTCCAGTTTCCAATAATATCCTTCGTTTGCTGCAGCTCTATTACACTGCTGCCATGTTAAGTTATAGGTAGCTCTCACAGTTCAAATTCATACAGAAGTACAAGGTAAGCAAGTTGCAATTGAATATAAATTGCTATTCATTTTAACATGTATACACAATTCAAGTATTATTCTATTGACATCTGTACTAACAACTGAATGCATTTTACATTCCGATCAACACTGAAATTGGTGAAAGTTCTTAAATCATTGAAAGCGTCACCTTGCTGAATATCATATATATTATTTCTATAAGGTGTTTTTTTTTTTGTCACAAGCCATTATCTCCATTGATAACTAACCAAAATGAATCAATGAGGTAAAGTTCTCCACTTTGATCACATCATATTTTAAGACAGAAATTTTTCAGAATTTGGCTCTTAAAGGGAAAGGTATCAAAATTTCTACAACACACTTTTGTGTCAAGAGCCATTTCTGTACCTTGATATCTAACTGATATAGATAAATGAGGTATCACAGTGAAAATTAATGTCTCTGCCTTGGTCACATCATACTTTAAGAAAGGAATTTGACCGTTAAAGGGCAAAATTATCATTATTTACATAACACTTTTTTTGTCACCAGCTATTTATCTGCCTTGATATCTAATCAAAATCGAGAAATGAGCTATTATTATAGAGATTAAGGTTTCCACTTTGGTCAAATCATATTTTAAGAAAAGAATTTTTCGGAATTCAATCGCTTAAAGGGGAAAGTATCAATATTTCTATAACACACATTTGTGTCATGAGTCATTTATCTCCTTCGATATATAAACAAAGTCGAGAAACGAGGGTCTCCGCTTTGGTCAGATCATATTTTAAGAAAGGAATTTTTCTGAATTTGACCCTTAAAGGGCAAAAATATCAATATTTCTGTTACACTTTTTTAAGCCATGAGTCATTTATCTTGCTTGATAACTAACCAATAAAGATAAATTGTCAGGGTGCCGAGTGGTTGTTGGCCTATTTGTGGACGTTGTAAGTGGTAGACCTTAAGTGGAGTGACTAACCTTTGTGTTTCAGGCCTCTTCTAAGTCTTCTGCCGGCTACTAATTGTAGTAATTTATCAGGATATCTGACACCACTCCGTTTTATGGTCGGGGAACCAAGGATAGAGAAGACGGCTAACTGGTAGCGAGTCCATTTAATGGCAACTGAAAACTGCATAACCTGTCCTGCAAGGACTACTTTGAATGCTAGCGTCTTGAAGCTAAATTACTGCTTCCAATACTGATTGATAGACTGAATGACTATGATACAAGACATGGCAGCTTGGTTGGAAGGCATTAGCACTAGGTGAGGCTACGAGAGTCGGCGCGATAGATTAACCAAACCATACTGACTGGTTCAAGTCTACATGAAGAACGAGAGAGTGTAATACTACTTATGTTCGGAAGTGAGCATGTATTTGCGTCATACCTGACTGGAACGAACCAGCCGAAGGTGATTTTGCTGTAACCATTTTTATCGAACAAGCTGTGCTGAATTGCGCCTGTCTTCACCGATCAGACCCATTGCAAGTTAGATTTACAAAATACAGCAACTATTTTGAAAAATACTAATTTCTCTTAATCAAGCTCTAAGATCCAAAACGACCTTCACAAAATTATGTATCATTTTAAAGATTAAGATCTCCGCTGTGGTCGCGTCATATTTTAAGAAAGGCATTTTTTTGAATTCGACCTTTAAAGGGCAAAATTACCATTAATTCCATAACATATTTTTTTCCCACGAGATATTTATCTTGCTTGATAGGTAAAAAAAACCGACAGATGAAGTATTATTTTAGAGAATAAGGTCTCCACTTCGGTCAAATCATATTTTAAGAAAGGAATTTGACCCTTAAAGGGCAAAATTATCATTATTTCCATAATGTATTTTTTTGTCACGAGCTATTTATCTCCCATGATATTTAACTGAAATAGATATTATTTTAGAAATTAAGGTTTCAGGTTTGATCAAATTATATTTTAAGAATGGATTTTTTTTTTTTTTTTTTTTTTTTTGGATTTCGACCCTTAAAAGGCAAAATTATAATTATTTCCATAACATATTTTTCTCTTATGATGCATTATCTCCTTTGATATCTAACTGGAATAGAAAAATGAGCAATCATAATAAATATTAAGGTCTCTGCTTTGTTCACATCATATCTTTAAAATTTGTCAGAATTTTACCCTTAAAGGTCAAAAGCAATAACTGAGAAAGTCGCGCGTATTAGACAGTTCCCCAGCCTTGCCATTAGATAGCAGTAGCACATATCACCGTTTCTTGGTCAATGCTTCACTGGTGTCGACTTTTGTTATGTAAATATTACACTAAACAAATAAACAATTGAATCAAATGAGGCAGCTTTTCTTTCATCCAATTACAAACCCCCCAAACCTTACTATTCCTGGTATTCATGGATATCTCGCACGTGGTCATCTAGTTCTGCATAATTTTTCAAGCATTGAAAATACCACCACATCCTAAACACTGTGCATCCTCCAGGACTTTAATAATTTGAATGATTGTGGCTGTTTGTGAACTAATCCTTGGTTTCAGATGAGACATGTTTTGTTACCATACTTCAGTTTACTGGTCAATGATTTTTTTTCTTCTTCCTATCATTCTTATGATTCTGCAACCTGTAATTTTATCAATTTTGAACTGTGCCTGTAAAGTTGTTGAGCTTGAATGCAGATTATTTGCAACTAAAATATAAGAGAAACAAAAGTTCATGAAAACCTGGAAATAATTACCCTTTGCAAACAGTTTAAAAGTGAATGATTACAACATACAGTAACAAACAGAATTATTTTATAGTGGAGTGAGAACTTTTCACACCCCCATTGTAGACATTCAGTACTTTTATACTTTAAGGTTTGCATTTGTCAGTGGTTAGAAATTCCTTGCTTTTTATCTACATCTTCCTCTCATTATGTAAAGTACATACAACATAAATCACATGCATAAACATTTTTCACTTTTATTTCATTTGTGAACAAACATGTACCATAAAATTATTTCAATTAGAGTTCACTTTTAAATGTGACTTTGTTAATATTGTAGGTAATTCGACCAAGTTAAAAAATAAAAAAAATAAAATAAAAGAAAGGCTGCAGTAATAACCTTAATATAGCAAGAAATCTGAGACAAAGTACTGATGAAAAAAATGTATGAACTCTTAACACACAATCAAAACTGTAGGACAAGAAGACATTTAAACAGTGGACCATTTAATTAATTGATATAACTGGTGTTATATATCAACTGCTCATTCATAATTTTCAAGGAATTTAATGCAAAGAAATGATGCCTGAAAAAATAATCACAAACTATAAAGAATAAAATGCCATTGATATTAATCAGAGTTTTGGGTGTGCTCTGATAAACAGGGTTTAGCATTTGAATCATAAAAAAATACAAATGATCAGAGCAGAATACTATTACATTTCATTACCATATTTATTCCAACACAAATGCCATATGAGGAAGGTAATGGAAAAAGTGATATATGAAAACAAGATACAATGAAATACGCTTTCATCATCTTTCTTTACACAGTACAAAAGGAAAACATTTTGTACATAAGATTAAAGAAAATATTAGAACACAGATTTACAACAAATACACAGCGAGATCTAATATTTCACAAAAATTAAATAAGTTCATGTTTACCATTTACATATAAGAATACTTAATCTAGAAATGACAAGATGATCAATTTTCACTGCACAATCTGGTTTCAACAGACTTCATTAAGAAAAATAAATGACAGAAAAAGAGAACATTGAGGGTACAGGTATAACTGTAATCTTTTACAGTTTCTGATGAATTTATTGGTCATGGATATATACATATTACCAATTCAGAGCTTAACAGCTTCTTAACTGTGCTAAAAAAATATTATTAATTAAAATGAGCTTTCATGACGATAAGAATGAGACTAATCTTTTCTACAAATATCACATGTTTGACACACACACACACACACACACACACACACACACACACACACACACACACACACAAACGCACTCACACTAATCTTTTCGAGCAATGGAGAATCAGTGTAAATGTTGCATGCCTCCCAAATCATGGAAGGTGTCTTATTATTGACTAAACAAACTACTTTCCACAAAAAGAACATTAGCTTCACAAAAGTAATGTTTGAAATAATATTGATTTATGTTTCCATCTTCACATCGTGGTTCTTGTGTTAAATGAGGTTACACCTTTCCTCCAAGGTCTAACTGCTGAACACTATCATCCAGTTGCCAATACTGCAGGTGAAGGGTCAAACACTAGTGGTAGTTTAGAAAAAGAAAACTTTTTTTAAAAAAGATCATGCAACTTACAGATGTGCATCTTCCAATCTGCTATGAACTGCTATACACTGCATATATTTGTACACTTTGTTATTGCAGAATAATCTTCACAGTCAAGGACTATAGAAAATTTTAGGAGAGTTGTGGACCTTACGATTTCTTCCGAGTACTGTACGGTTACTGCATCAAACACTGCAGTAACACCACAGCACTACATAGCAACCACATTGATATTATGTTACAGTTCCTTACTGTTCTTGCCTATTAGTGACCAGATAATGGATTCCCTTACATGAAGTGATGCTACCGATCTGGTCAATACTTACGTCAGCAAGATATATTACTCAGTATCTCCAACCACGGGATATCAACAATACTGGTATTTACATGAATATATGCCATCTGTGTCACAGTAGCACAATTTTCTTTCTCGTAAAGAAAAAGATTTGTTTTAATCTGATCCTGAAATGTGCTGCAGTTATATGAAAAACAGCAAACCAGACAATTCACTTGGAAAGTCAACTCCGCACGCTAATCAGCATATACGATGAACTGCGAGTTGTCAACATCAGCAACCTCCACTTGTACAAATTGTGGAGGCTGGAGGGGCTGGGCATGGATTGTTGGGACAGATCGACTCATTGCGTTCCGCGATCTGCATCAAAACAAAGTCCATGTATTACAACAATTGAATTAATTAAAATAAAAACAATTATAAAATTTTATTTGTATGTTTGAATTATCTGTTTGCACAGTTATTCGAGATTATAGAATGGTGCATCCTAGGCACTTTGCAATTTCTACCTGAAAGCTTTAGCTCATATTGTACCAAACAGCATACTACATTTTCAGATATCCAGACCTATAGAAATGGAGAAAACTCTTAAAAATAGTATACACTAATACGATCAAACTATATTTAAAAATAATTCTGGTAAATATTAATTTTTATTTCAATTGACATAAAAACTCACAATGTTTAACAAATAACTAAGAGGGTGCGCAGACTTCTGCGGTCGTTGTCAATGTAATCTTGGTTGTCCGGGTTGAACCGCGTCAATTTGTCGAAACGTTAGGTTTCGACAAATTGACGCGGTTCAACCCGGACAATCAAGATTACAAATAACTCAGAGGTTTTGATAAAAACAAGTCAGTATAATCATTTTATTCTGGGCAACTAAAATCAAAAGTTCCTATTATAATTACCACATAGAAAACTGTTAAACACTTTTTCAATAACCACTTTCTGATAGTCATGCACTTCAGCAACATTCTGTTCTCCACACCCAACGTAATGACAACATATTTATGATTCCTTCAACAGTATCTGAAAACAATCTCACACCTTCAACAAATTTATATTTCCATGGTTCTGCCTAGTGTTGTAAAAAAACCTTTTTTTTCCTGACTTGAAAAAAAAAACCAAAAAAAAAAAAAAATGAAAAAAAACTGAAAAAAAAACTGAAAGAAAATGTTTTTTTTCATAACTACTAAATTTCATATGTTTAAGGCATTTATCGTTTAATATGACTGTTTTAGAGTTTATACTAAATACTTATCTTAATTTTTAAATCTACTATATCTTTCTGGTTCAATAGGAAAAAAAAAAATAAAAAATACAAAAATATTGGCAACATTGACTGAAGTATTCTTTTACGAACGGGGATTTCCCGAATAGGCTAGGTTGTACGAGAAGGAATCCCCGTTGTTTGGATTGATACTCACTATTTGAACTAGTGCTGCCAGCCCTACAAATTTATCTGTAGACCTACGGATCTTTTTAAAAAAAATTAGGAATTTTAAATTTATCAACGGTTTTTTGCCTCTTTTTATTACTTATTGTGCTTTCCTTTTATTCGGATACTTGTTAAACTCGCAGCATATCGTGATACTAAGTTATTAAATTGTCAGTTATTATGAATCATTTCCTTGCAACCGTTGTCTTAAACCAACGAATGAAAAGAAATAAAGCTCCTATTTTGTATGATAATAGATTTAAATTCAAACTTAAAAGACCGTAATATGGAACTATCTTCGCAGTCTTTATGCATAATGGGTACTTTGCTCACAATTTAAAATTGCAATCTCAAAATCTTTTGTGTACAATACAACCAGTAAAATAAAATGTAACTACTTCTGAAGTTATGGATCTAGAGGAGACAGAAGAAGAAACAGAAAATTCTGACACCGACTGAACTAGTGTTGGTATTACTGATACTAGTGAATGTGGTACTGACCAAGACGATGGATAAAAAGTTATGTTACCTATATAGATACATTTATGAATCATTATGTAAGACATTATATGATTTAGTAAGATTTAAAACACACATGTAAAATGTAATTCCGTAAATAAAACTATAATTTATCAAATATATTGTTTTCTGAAAAAAAAAAACCAAATTTAGAAAAAAAACCAGGGTGCTAGGTTTTTTTTCACAAATCTGAAAAAAAAAATTTTTTTTCCAGTTTGCAACACTAGTTCTGCCACAAACATGTACACCACCAAATATTCTATTTTCATATACTGTAATATCTGAAACCTAGCAAGGTGAACAAATTTTTTTCCTTTTTTATGTCTTTTGTGGCAACATTACAGGTTAGTAGTGATCAAAATATTACAATCGAATATAGAACAGTGATATGAAAGAGTATTAAAATGGAAAACAAACACGAATTTAAGCATACACTGTACTGTTCTTATGAAAATTTAGTCTAACAGAAAGTTGCTCTATCACATTTAAACTATAATTAAAGCAAGGATTGAATCATTTAACACAGATTAGGGCAGGAGGGCCAGTAGGAAAACACACACACACACACACACACACAAAACGACAAGATATGAACAATTGGGAGGGGTGAGAAATGCAATGGTGGAATGGTTTGACGACTGGTTTGAAGCTAAAATTTCAATTTTCCCTGTGCAATTTGTGCAGAAATGGTAACCTAATATGGATGAACATCCACTGCAGCACACTAGGGTTGTGTTGCAGAGGTAACATGGCCAGTTCCTTTTTCCCATATAATTGTATGAGTGCAGACGATTCTAATGAGTGTGTGTGCTGCCTTGTGCTCTATATATGAAGATGAAAGAAAAAAGGGAATGAGTTTCATGTACTGTCACTCGATACACACAGTGGAAAGGTTTGGTATTTACACAGATGTTTGGCAAACAATCTGGTGATTAAGAACTGTATACAAAACTGCTCTTTTATCATGATGACCTAATCACAAATGATGATAGTTTGTTCTGTTACTGGAGTCCTATCATCTAACTTGAAGTCAAGGGCCAGACACTATCATGGTGTCTCAGTGCTATCATGTGCCCAGGGCCCAACAGATATATTAGGAATGGATTCAATTTCTCGTATATATATTGAAGAGTATTCATTCTATATGTCTGTGGTACAGTAATTTCTTCAAAAGGGCCTTAGTTTTTGAGATATTTACATGAAAAAAAAATCTCAATGGCTTTTAAATAAAAACAAATATTGATATATATTCTCAAGCAGCACCATCCCACCTAGCCAACAAAACGTGACGAATTGTTCATCCTGATTGGCCAGGTGGACCGAACTTTCTAGATAGGCTGTGGGCCACAGGTACATAACAGCTCCCAACACTGATAGAACATGCAGTTCTGGCAGTCGAAATATCGGTTTCACACACCACGATGCAGCATCACCCAGAGAGCCGAGACCACAAACTGAAGATAGTTCGCAAAATGAAATTTGAATCATTGTTATGTATGAGAAACAAGACTTTCCCGGCGTATCTTTGATATGAAATCTTCGCGGGTTCTCCGACGGATAGTATTATCAAAAGACAAGCTTTCAGCGGCTTGCTCTGCCACCATCATCATGTCCATTCTAAGCATGTGACAACTAGAACTGCACTGGAAATCTCGTGGATCCATAGCGGGCAAGGATCGTATGGAGCCATACCTTCTTCTGATTGACTGACCATAAGGACCGTTTCCATCCTGCTTGTCCCTAATTGGTCGACTCTGGAATCATCTGTAGATGGGGTTAAACGGATCTGCAGCCGGCTTCCTATCATTCAGCGAAAAACGTGGTTATTTTAGAATGGAAAATGTTGGTTTCCAAGCGTCACTGAGCCACAGCCCCATGACCCTGTTCACATTATAATCGTTCAGATGTATCTCAATGACTTCTTTAATGACGGACTTCCAAAAACACTTATCTAGAACTTTCACATTATAGAAGTGCACTGGAAGTCTCGCGGATCCGTAGGGGGCCATACCGTCTTCTGATTGGCTGACTACAAATCCATTTTCATTCTGCTTTTCCGTAATTGGTCGGCTCCGAAATCAGTTTTCAGAAATTACAATCAACCACATTATATGTTGGGATGTAGTCTACACAGGTTCGCTGCTGGGTTGTGTGGGCGAAAGACGAGCTATCGGCAGCAAACTCTGCCATAACCTTTGTGCCTGGTGCTCACATTGTGACGACCAGAGCTGCAATCAGTGTCTGGCACCTGCGCATCCTTCTAAAGGTTAGCGCCCCTCCCCTCTCCACCACCATGCACCATAGCTCCCACCAACTGTGGCTCCGTATTGTGCCCGCAATGATAGGTGGCCGATCTTGACAGAGGTTGTCTTAGCAAGGACCAAGCCGGCTTTGCAGGCATCACTAAGCTACAGACCCGAGTCTCTGTTAATAATGTCATTGTCGTATATCAATGACATCCCTAATGATTGAATCCAAACACAAAATGGACTTCAGTAGTGTTAAAGTGCTGGCAAATAGTTTTTTCTATTGGGATGACCCTGTTGCTTAGTGATGCCTGGAAGCCGACTTGGTCCTTGCTAAGACAACCTCAGTTCATATTGGCTAACCAGCATAACGAGCACAATACGGAGCCGCAGTTAGCAGTAACTACGGAATGTGGTGGTGGGGAGGGGATGGGCGCTAGCCTTTAAAATGACGCGCAGGCACCAGAGACTGGCATTGCAGCTCTGGTCATCACAGCATTGAGTACCTGGCCTGAAGATGGCGGCAGAATTAGTCGCCGTAAGCTCGTCTTTTGCCTACACAAACCGGCACCGAACCCGCGAAGATTACATTGCAGCCTTCGTTCACATATCATATGTTTTTGACACTTACTTCTGGTTACACTTACGGAGGCCAAAATAAACTGATACACAGTGTATTTCTTCATATAACTGTTTTGTGGTAGTGACACTAAACAGTTACATAGAAATTAATTAATCTTTAACTACGATGTTTTAATTACTCAGGTCAGGCAAGAAAAACAAATGTTGCATTATGAAACATGAAAAATTTTGATTGTTTAAGGATAAACAGTTAAAAGTGATTTTTTGATTAGATGCTGATATGGGAAGTTTTTCAATTACATGTAACACTAGGAAACAGAATGAGAAATCCTATTTCTTAACAATCAACAAAACTTTCAAGTCTCTTTCTCTTTACATTTTATGCCAAAGAGCCCAAAAAAAGAAAATGATTACGGGTACCACATTGGAATTTTTTTCAGGGAAATTTGGAAAGAAGTGATCCATCAGGAGCATATTATATCACAATTATCAGATACTTTGAAGAAAATACTTATTTTTAACTTAACTGATAGAAAGAAATGTTCGTTCTTTAAGATTATACAGTGTCAAAAAGAATAAGCAGATTTTGCATTTTTATTCCTCACAAACTATATAAGATACAAATATGTTGTACACATCAGTGGATAGAGGAGGTTCAAAGTTTGCGACTCCTGCCTTTTAGTTCCATTCACTATTGTCCGTTTATGTAGAAATGGTGATACAAGAGGAAATATCATTCTGTGTGCTGCAGTATGCAAAAAATGAATCCGTGATGTGCAACGTGCATTCTGTTATAAGCTCAATAAAGTGCTATCTCCTCATGAAAAGATTTAAAACTGACGTAAGAAATTCGTAGAAGATGGGTGTGTATTCAAAACTTATGGACCTTTCTTTTTTAAGGAGAAAACTAACATGAATTTCCTATCTTGACATGCTTCAGAACTGGTTGCTTCCCGAACTTCAGGAAGATCGGAACGATTTTATTTTTATGAAAGATGGCATCCCTCCTCACTTTCACTGGGTACAAAACCATCTTAAAACAATTCCAGAATGATGGATTGGAAGAGGTGAGCCAAAGGATCTTGTTCACCTTTGGTCTCCGAGATCATCAGATCTTACCCACTGCGATTTTTATCTGTCGCATATGTAAAAGATAAAGCGTATGTACCATTAGGCTTCAAAAGCTGTGAATTCGATTACTGGGTATGAGTTAATGTGTGTATGATAAGAAATGGACGATGTTTGCTGCAAATCAATCACGATCATGTCATGAGCATATAGCAAAACTTTAAACCTTCCTCCATCCAGGTATTTGTATCTTTTATAGTGAGAAACCATCATTAAACTTTTTGCCTTTGCGGGTCGTTCTGCACAACCTCTCCCAAGTCTTGTGGTCATTCCAAGATTATTCCTCCACCACTTTTCTCCAAATGACTCTTTTAGCCTCAGTGACTTTCTTCACTTGGTCCAACCATCTTACCCGAGGTCTTCTAACTGGTCTCCTTGCCTTCCCGCTGTTCAGCAGAGCTATCTTCAGAATCCTCCCCTCTTACATCCTCATAACATGTCCCAGCCATTGCAGTCTTTTCCTTGTTAACATCTCTTCTAATGATTCCACTTGTAGTCTCATCCTGATGCTTTCATTTATGATTTTATCTTTCCTTGCGGAAATCTCTATCCCTCTCAGAAACCTCATCTCTGCTGCCTGGAATCTGCTAATATCTCTTTTTGTCCAAGTACAGGTTACGGAGCCATAGGTCAGTATATACTTTACTAGCCAAAAAGCCCGTCAAAAATGACGGGTTTAACGGACTGTTCTGGCAATTGATTTCTTTTTGTTTGTTTACCTAGATAGAAATTTTATAAAATAAAGCTCACTATGCTGTAATTTCTCGTCCCTTGTGATGTAGCAAAAAGTTTCAGTTGTCAATTTGGTCCAGGTTGCGTTTCAGCCTAACTACAATCTTCGCCAATATAGCCGGTAGAAAATCAAAGCTTCATTCAAACGCGAATTTATACATTCCCTGAATCGCATGTCAATGTCATCATGCATCTATACCAATCATGCATCATGCGATACAAACTTGCTCCAAAATCTTCACAGTTTCTTACAACTTTCTTATTGTCTATGATGAAGATCGATGTTTTAACGCCTGGTACAGCTTACATTCGGCTGAAATAATGACCCCAGTGAAAACGAAGGATGCTAAAAATAAATCTTAACAACTTACGTTATGTCATGTAATATTAGTTTCAATTGTGGTTTAGGTTGCATAGATCGCGAACAATTTGGAACTTCTTTCATTCAAACCAAGTAATTATATCACTAAAAAAAGCAACTAATAATCAATATGACAATTTAAACAAAATTCATACTTTTTTCAGTATTGTAGCAATTCCTTTCTTAGCAACTGTTGAAATAAATTGAATTGTTATAAAATAAATGCAATTCCTATTGCCTGGCGCTATGACAAAAGGTTTCGGTTGCTATCCTGGTCCAGGTTGCATTTTAAAACTAACCACATACGGGAGTAGTTTACATCGTGATTCATGATATCAAAACGTGACATAGTGCTTATGAAACCTGCTTAAATAACTGATAATAGCTAAATTCCAACATGCTATTGCTGTGATAAGGTTCATTATTTATTTTTGTCCCGGCTGGATTTCAACCTAACCACAATCTCGGGTAATACTGCCGCTACAAAATGAAAGTTTTAATCGCATGCGTATTGATGGTGATGTCATGTATCGCGACATAAGTATAAAATAAGTTGTTGTAAGAAGTGAATTATACAACGCAGGAATTTATTTATATCCTATCAAGAAACGTTGCCAGCGTTTTTACAGTTGTTGCTGTACAGATGCTGTCTTTGACTTGAATATTTGAATTGGCGGTTTTGTGTTGTGTTAATTAGTAATTTTCATGTTGCTTCGCGTCTAACGTAAGCTGCCTTTTGCTTTCATGTACACTTTTTCTTAAAAGGTATGACCATAGGAACGTATGTGATAAATTTCAAACGAATAGCAAAATTCTTTGGGCCTCCTTTTTAATTTGGCGTAGCCAATAATATCACAAAACGAACGTGTGCAACAGTTTTCCGACCAAAACGACAATTCATTGATGAGATACATTACGCAACAACATAAATTTCATCAAAAACATTCAATAAAAAAAAGGTAATAAACCAAAAATCTGCAACGTGATTCAGACCGATATTACAACGTTCGAATAGCTGTCATAGTTACACATTGCGGAAATACGTAATAGCCTCAGTAATATTACTCAGTGAAATCAAAGAAGATTAAAATAAACCTGATAAACTTACATAATTAATTGTAGTGCAGGCTGCACAATTCGAGATGAGTGGGCAACTATTTCGGTTCAAACGAATTAATAATTTCAATAATAGGTACAGTTTGAATTATTTTGAAAAAAATCTAAATTATTCATGCCCTCTGCCATAGCGTCAAATGCCAGTTGTAATTCTGATCTATTTTAAGTAACACTTTAACCAAACTTTTCTCAACATTGGTGCTCGAAATACAAAGCTTTTATCTTACAATACCTATGGACAAAGAATTTAAGGAATACTTCAATATATCAAAAGAATATTACGTAAATATAAGCATCTAGTGATTGATATATCGATTTTAACGCAATACATACTTTTATTTCAGTGTTCTGTGAGTTAATTTATTCACTGTAGCTTGGAAATGATATTAAATAACGCGCACTCCCACAAATAATATCGTAAAGCGTGACGTCATAGCGCAACGTCACCGCGTGACATGACGTAGGTGTGACACGCTACATTAAGCCTATTATACTAATAGATAGGGCAGAATTTTGGCTACCTTCCCTATATTTCACCTCTAGATTACATCCTTTATCTGATGATAAAATTGTCCACGCTTCCTTAATCTGACATATTTCTTCCTCCATCTTTCCGCTGATAGTTACCTTGCTTCCCAGATACACAAACGAGAAATAAAAATGCAAAATCTGCTTCTTGTATGTAATTGGGTAGGGGGAAAATAAGGATTTATGCCTAGTGTCTTCACCAAATTAGGTTTCTTCAGATTACTCTGTCTCTAAATCTAAATAGATGAAAAGAATTTGCCTTCAAATTTTATGACTACAGTTGATAACAAGATTGGTTAGAATCGTTCTGGGGAGTCTACAGAGGATATAACAAATGTATTGGTATTAAGGTAGGCTAGATTTAATATGTTTACTCTTTACTAGCAATCTGTTTTGCTGTAAAAATAATTAAAACAGATTCACTATATGAATTTTCTAAACTTACTTTGCTTTAGCATGTGTGAGGATATGACTCTTGAGATTTGTTGACTGTGCAAATTTCTTGTTGCAGCCATCAAAGGGACAAACATATGGTCGATCCCCGGTATGTATTCGCACATGAGTCCTGAGGTTGAAGTCCAGTGAAAATCTCTTGCCACAGCCTTCAAAAGTACACTGTAAGAGAAAATATTCTGTTATTTCAGTAGTCACAAAGGAAAAGTGGGGAAGGAGGAAGATATGGAATTATAATACACACTGAAGAGCCAAAGAAACTGGTACACCTTCCCAATATCATGTAGGGTCCCTGCAAGCACACACTGAAGTGCCGCAACACGGCGTGGCATGGATTTTTTTGTTTTGTTTACATATGGCTTTACGCCTCGTCGACATTGAGGTCATTAGTGGCAGTATGGGACTGGGGACAAGGAACGGGAAGGAATTCGGCCATGGCCTTTCGAAGGAAGCATCCTGGCATTCACCTGGAGAGATTTGGGGAAACCATGGAAAACCCAAATCTGGATGCCCGGACAGGGATTCGAACTGGCGTCCTCCCAAATGCACGTGGCATGGAGTCACCTAATGTCTGAAGTAGTGCTGAAGGGAATTGACACCATGCCTCCTGCAGGGCTGTCCATAAATCCGTAAGAGTATGAGGGGTGCAGATCTCTTCTGAATGGCACATTGCAGGGCATCCCAAATATGTTCAATAACGTTCATGTCTGGGGAGTTTGATGGCCAGCAGAGGTGTTTAAACTCAGAAGAGTGTTCCTGGAGCCACTCTGTATCTATTCTGGACATGTGTGGTGTCGCATTGTCCTGCTGGAATTGCCTAAGTCTATCGGAATGCACAAGGACATGAATGGATGCAGAGGTGATCAGCCAGAATGCGTACGTACATGTTACCCGTCAGAATCATATCTAGACGTATCAGGGGTCCTATGTCACTCCAGCTGCACACGCCCCACACCATTACACAGCCTCCACCAGCTTGAACAGTCCCCTGCTGACATGCAGGGTCAATGAATTCATGAGGTTGTTTCCATACCCGTACAAGTCCATCGTCTCGATACAATTGGAAATGACTCATCAGAACAGGCAACATGTTTCCAAACATCAACAGTTCAATGTCGGTGTTGATGGGCCCAGGCGAGGCATAAAGCTTTGTGTCATGCACTCAGCAAGGGTACATAAGTGAGCCTTTGGCTCCGAATGCTCATATTGATGATGTTTCGCTGAATGGTTCGCACACTGACACTTTTTGATGGCCGAGCATTGACGTTCGTAGCAGTTTGCAAAAGAGTTGCACTTCTGTTATGTTGAACTATTTTCTTCAGTCGTAGTTGGTCCCGTTCTTGCAGGATCTTTTTCCGGCTGCAGCGATGTTGGAGATTTGATGTTTTACTGGATTCCCGATATTCACGATGTAACGTGAAATAATCGTTCGGGAAAATACCCACCTCATCGCTACCACGGAGATGCTGTGTCCCATCTCTCATGTGCCACCTACAACACCTCGTTCAAACTCACTTAAATCGTGATAACCTGCCAGTGTAGCAGCAGTAACCGATCTAACGCCCTGCCAGACACCTGTTGTATTATATAGGCATTGCCGACTGCAGCGCTGTACTCCGAGTGTTTACATAGCTCTGTGTTTGCATACGCATGCTTATACCAGTTTCTTTGGCTCTTCAATGTAAAATAATATGAAGGAAATCAATAGTACCAGTTCTAATAGAATTAAAGAAACTGCTTTTTGCCACGAAGAAGTAATTTCTAATTGGATATTTGTATAAATCTAAGGAATTAAACATTTATAAACTTAATAGCACTACATATGAAGTGGATCTTGTTGCATATTCCCAGCAAAGCTGTGGCAGCTTTTATCCAGGAAATATTAGAAGAAAACTAAGTTTATGTCATCCTGGGGGATGCTGAACAAATGTAAAATGTGCTTGTAGCTCTGTTCAGGTTATTGATAATGCTGAATGGAAAGAACTGCTTATGAATACAACTACAGTAAAACTTTGCTATAAGGCTTTTGAATGGTCTAGGGAAAAAATGCATAATAAGTAGTATAGAGTAATAAGCAGGAAATTGCCAAAGTTTATAAAATGATCCATGAAGAACATCATCTGACAATCAACAGTATCTCCGAAAACAAATTTTAATGGAAGAACTGAGCATTCATCAAATCATGAGAAAATTTGTTCTGTGCCCCAGCCTTGCATTGAGGTTTAGACCAAACTGAACAAATTGCTTCCAATAATAAAATACTATTGCCAAAAATCATTTTCACTGATGAAAGATTGATGTATGCTACGAGCTGAAAGTGAAGCAACAATTGTCACAATGGATGAGCCCTTGTTAGTGAAGACCAAAGAAATACAGGTGAATTGAACAATTTGGACAAGGTGCTAATAGTTATTTTTATGTGAAGGAAATCTTTTATTCGGAATAGCCTCTAAGCCCGTCAAAATTGATCGGCGAAAGAAATATTCTGGCAATTCATTTATTTTCTGTTGCCTAAATAAATAGAATTGTTGTTATGTAATGCTCATAACCTTATTTTCTAATGTTGTACATATTTTGGTTATACTTCACGTAGCGACACACAGTTAGAACTTCCACTGAATGAATAATTAGGAAAACAATAAAATTAAAACTAAATTAGTAATCTCAAAACTTTATAGTATACTGCCTGATATTGGTTTTACTCCTGTCTAGGCCTCATTCAGCACAAGAAACGCAGAACTATTTCTATCTGTATGAAGTAGTAACTTAATTGAGTTGGCACTTATGAAAGCAGCTTAAATTATTTTAAAAACTAAATTCGTGGTGAATTATTCTGTAAAAAATTGTGTAGGTGTCATTCTTGTCCTGCTTGCATTTCAACCTAACCACAACTTCGACTAATATTGCTATTCAAAAAATCATTGCTTCTATTACCCATGTACGAATACATTCACTGTATCGCAACCTAAATTTGATCTACTGGAAACATTTACATGTATCTCATATACTGACATCAGTAAGAAAAATTAACTAATAATTAATAAATTAATTTAAATGCAATACATACATTTATTTCAGTATTTTGGCACTTCATTTCTTCGCTAACTAAATACAATTTTTATTAACCAACTTTTATAACCTTGAAAATGATATAATGTAAATATTTTTAGCTTATTGTAACAACAGTATCGCTGTACAGGGAGAGTAAGAAAAATATACATCAAACAAATTTTAATGAAGAAAAAGCAACTAATAATTATCACGTCAATTTTTACAAAATACATACTTTTCTTTCAGTGTGCTGGCAGCTCATTTACTCGTGGAAACTTAGATAAGTAGAGCTGTTATTAAATATCACATATAACCTAGAACAGGGATGGCGAACCAATGGCACGCGTGCCAATGATGCCAAATAATTTGGGCACGGCGTAAATTAAGTAGCTACCTAATCGATATAAGTAATTTATTTCATTTTCTACATAATTTAAGAACTTAGTAACTAAGTTCATCGTGAAAGAAACTATCGGTGCCGGAACGACTACAGATTGCACAAAAGAGGTGAATTTCGAACAAATTTTAACCGAACGGACTGACTGACCAAGTGCAGGCGGCGCAGCGGCGGGAGGGATGCTAAGCTAACTTGTTTGGTTTTGTTGACGACGTAGATTGCTTTCACCGGCTACGCATAGTTCTTGCGGTTTTTATATGTTAACACATCTGCTGGTTTAAGTTCCAGACACATTTAAGAAGCTGGCTTCTGCTGTCTTAATAATATTTCATCTACCTATGCCTGTGGTTCATTATTTTTAGAAATGAATAACGTTAAGGATTCATTTCGACACCGTTTGTCAGATGACTCTATCTAGCATTTTGTTAAAGAAACAAAGTATAAACCTAATATGAGTTATTTGGCAACTAATTTGCAACAAAAGAAGTCACACTAGTTTCATCTACTTAAATAAACATAAAACTGTTGATGTTATTATTGCTTAGTATAAAAAAATGTATATTTCTGGTTGCAAATGTTAAGTTTCAAGGTGATAGTATTCAGTTTTATTTATTTTACCATTAATTACTACGTCATGATTGTTTGATGGCTCCTCATGACTTCATTCAATATTTCTGTAGAAAAAAATGGCACGTAGAACAATAAAGGTTCGCCATCCCTGACCTAGAACATTATCTCTGGTGGTTGTAAGTTGGGCAGCAAAGGTGAGAAGTGAGATATCATGGCGTGACGTCACTGTGTGATGGAAGATGGTGACCAAGATTCACATTTTATAGGTATAAATTTGTCCCACGGGAGCAGACTATGATTTGGCAATCTTTTAAGAAAGTCTATGACATCTTCATGACGATATTCATAGAAAATCAGAGCTATGGAGTGGGAAAAGTTCCCTCTCACCTCACAACAATGCATTGGTTCACAGCCTGTTCTGCAAACAACAGTTTTTGGCAAAGGATTCCATGACTATTCTCATTCACCCAATTTGGCACCCATTACTTGCTATCCCATATGAAGATAAAGGGTCAATGTTTGAGATAGTAGAGGAGAGACAATGTGAATCTATGGAGATTATGATAGAGATGATGTGTAATATGATTACAAGAGTATAATGTGTGAAATATTAATTGATCGCTTGTAATTATAAAAACTGTATAAGCCATTGAGTTTTGAAGACAATTTTCAGCTACTTGAAATGGTTTACATTGCCTGTTTCATGTTTAAATTAATTATGTAGCTTTAATTTCCATTTTAAAGTGTTTCCTAATGATTGTGAGTGATTTGGTACAAGTTGTAATAGTTTTTGTATGAATTTGTGTCAACATGATTATTAGTGCTCAAGAAATGTCTATTGGCACTTGTTATTGTCTTCTGGATGTTTCTCTAGTGACTATTTAAACTTGTCGAGTTGGTGAGCTGTGGATGTTTCTGATAAATGTTTTTGAGAAGTTACCGGATTTATTTTAATAGCAATTCAACAGCTTTTATTCATTGGAATTTTGTAATGTTCTTTAATATCTCTGGATGAAGTATTTTGTTATGAGGATTTCGCCGAAATAAAAACAGATAGATAAAAAATGTGTTATCGTCATTGTTATTTCATTGAACTATATAATCAAATCAGAAATTAAGTTAATCAATACCCTTTGGTGAAAGGTAAAATCTCCTGGTGATGGGACTACACTAACCTGTTAATTAAAGAACCAATTAATTAAGTTGCAATAAACATTATCTGAAATGGCCATACAATGAGACCCCTAACATGGCGACCATGACAGGACATGTAATTCTGGGACATATGCAGACTAAAAGACATCATAACACTAGAAGGATCTGTTTCTAGAGCACATTACGTATAAAATTTTGGAGCACATTATCCTGGCAATGGTTCCTTAACACCAATGTGGAATGAATTGAGGGAGGCAATGAAGGTCAGAGGACTTGTTGGAGTGAGTTTACCACCAAGTACTAACAATCTAATTACTTCTAAGGGATGATGATAGCAGGAAATGAAGGTGAATGGAAGATTTTTTTGGCCCAGGATACAATATTTCTGTGGAATCAAGACGGCATATTTCAACTATTGATGCAGTAAGTGTAGTGATTTTCATTGTACTGTTGTGAAACGTGTAAAGAAAGTATAAAAAGTGTTTAGAACCAGTGAAAAGTGTTTCCCTCTCCCCCCCCCCCTAATGGGGGAAGCGTTTTATGGAAAACTTGACAGAATATTTTTTGCATTTAGTTATTTCTACTTTAATTTTGGAAACTTGAAGAATAATTTTCATAAGTCATGTTGAGATTGCAGAATCATCTTGATTTCAAGATATCAGATTAAAGTTTGAGAAGCTTGCTAGGAAATTTAGCTGTTAGATGATATAATCAAAATTGTAAACTCGTAGAAGTTTGATGTTGCATCGAGAATTTCAAGAATACGGTTAAATCAAAGAGTACATTAACAAAAGATTTGATAGGATTTAATGTTAAATTAGCTGAATACTATAACACATTGTACAGCAGGTGCTGAAACTCAGAATGAATAGGCTTTGGGGATGAAGTGTTTTCGTCCAGAACTAAAGATTACAAAACCAAAGAATTAAGAAGTAATAAGAGTGGTATGATGTTAAAAGCAGAATAGCACTATCAAAAAGAGCCTCCATGAAAAAGAGAAATCTTTTAGTTTCATATATTAATCTAGGAATTAGGAAAAACTTTTTAAAACTCTACATGTGGAGCATAGCACTTAACGGTAGCAAAACACGGAATTTAGGAATACCGGAAAGAAGGAAAATTGAAGCATTTGAAATGTGGTGTTACAGAAGCATACTGAAAATTAAGTGGACAGTCAAAGTAAGAAATGAACGAGTTTTGGAAATGATGGGTGAGGAAAGAAGTTTGTGGAAGAAGCTTACAGAAAGGAGAGACAGGCTGGTAGGTCATATTTTGAGACATGCTGGATTGGTTAATTTGTTAGTGGAGGGAACAGTCGAAGGTAAGAACTGTAGAGGAAGACAGAGATTAGAATATATGAAGCAGATAATTGAGGACGTGGCTTGTAAGGGATATGTAGAGATGAAGAGGTTAGCACAAGATAGAAAGGGATGGAGGATTGCATCAAGTCAGTCAAAAGACTAATGACAGAAAAAAAAAGAGTGGTAAAGCGAATAAATTTAAGGAAGTTCTGCAAACTAGCACAGCAGGTGTAGTAAGATAATCTTTGAAGCACCAAGACCTAGGAAAGGACAAAAGGGGTTACACGAGAGAAAGAAAGATTGTGACTTTGGGCCAAAGAGAAGACATTCATATTTGCTTCATACAAGAATATTCTATCTGTCGAATTAGAAAAGTGGTTCGTTCTCGTACAGATCGAGTGTAATCAGTATCAGTGGTGATGAAATTGAAGATACATTTTCCTTTTGAAGATTTGAAGTGAAATGACTATGATTTGTGAACTAGATTATCAGACGGTGAGCAAAGCCTCTGGCAGACATATGGATGTTGTTTCTAAGCCTGAGTGAAGGTGCCACACTGTTTCATTGTGTTTGAATCTGCAAAATCTTGAACGAGGTCCGATTGCCTAGCATATTTGGAGTATAAATATCAGACTTACGAGTTAACTGTAATAAAATTCATAGTTCAAGGAGTACACAATGACTTTTGGATTGTCATATAGTTGTGTACCTT
Organism: Vandiemenella viatica; assembly: GCA_031002005.1. Taxonomy (NCBI): domain Eukaryota; kingdom Metazoa; phylum Arthropoda; class Insecta; order Orthoptera; family Morabidae; genus Vandiemenella; species Vandiemenella viatica. Next base: position 67,500,159 of record CM061914.1, read on the forward strand.
TCATTTGATAACCTTGTTTGTTAATGTTATGAACCTTTTCTCTTAAGTACGGGGATGGTGACATTCCAAGCTTCTTGAAAAATTGAAACAGTGTTTCATACAGTCAACATTAAAGATTTCATTAGAGTTCAGAACAGTTACGAAGATTGAAAGTTTGGGAAGATTCCTCAAAACACTTCACTCACTATATTATAACTCCACACAAGGACCTATAACACTTATCAGATTCATTTTAAGAGTAGTACAAAAGTTTTTAATAACCGGAAATTTTGCAATGTGTTTTAGAATCTCTGGATAAAGTTGAAGCCTAAAAGTATTTTGTTATGAGGATTTTGCTGAAATAAAAACAGCTAGATGAAAACTGTGTCATTGATCTTGTTATTTAATTGAACTATTTTATCATTTCAGAAGCTGCATTAATCATTATCCTTTGGTAAAAGGTAAAATCATCTGGCAACCAAACTACACTAACCTACCTGGTAAATTAAGTTCCAATCAGCATTATCTGAAAGGCCCATCCAGAGAGATCCCAGACAGTGGGTATCATGACACCTTAAAGTAACTAATATTTTACATATTAGATATGGTGATATTTTGATACAATTTCACATTTTTCATGGACTCCACAAGTCTGGGATCTTCACAGGTTGATCAGACTCAGACTGCAGCTCACAGTAATGGGCATACTTGCACAACATTTACGTCTGCTTTTCCCCCCTCATGATCCAAATTCAGGAATTGCAGCAACTGATCATGAAGTTGGGAGGGGGGAGGGGGAGAGGAAGACTTACTTGGTGGCACATACATTAGGGAGTGAAAGAATGTAGGCTTTGTGGGTGAGTCAGTTGCGTAAGATCTTCTAGGGCTTCCCACCGGGAAAGCGCAGAGTGTCCGTACATCACATGGCTCCATTGTGGCCTCCACTGAAATCTCCCCCCCCCCCCTTTTTCCCATGCGTAGCCTGCCTCGACATCCTTCTCCCCCTTTTCCCGTGTGACACGTAGCTTTTATTCCCTATTAATCCAAGAATAAATTTTGTACTGTTTTCTTTTAACATACTATCTTTAAAATTATTGAACATTTTATGAACACAACTGTTATTTTTGTGTTATGTACTTTTCTATAACTACAAATATTCTGAATGAAACAAGTCACTAGCATGAATTATCAATTATTGAGGAAAACCTCTTTCTCAGATACAGTCAGAGCCTTTTTTCTTGAGCTGTTACTGAAAATTTCCTTATCTCATGCATAATTGTTTATAAATTGATAAAATGGAAAAAGCTATACCTATCACATAAAAAACTAAGAAGAGCTTTATTTGGACACTGTTCTGTCACCTTTCTTTCTACATTAGCAGGAAATGATTCTTTGATCTGCTGAAAAGTTTTCTGTAACTCTTTATATAATGAAAACTCCTTGGAAAAACATTTTCAGCAAGTCTTGTAAAGTTTATTTTACAGCGCCAATTCACACCACACTTTGAATTTGAAATAACACTCTAGTAAAGTTGTAATAAAAGTTATTTGACAGAACAGAATCAGAATGTTTATCAATGAGTGGTGGGTGATCCTAATCAAAACAACTTTATTTCAAACAAATATGAGCTGTCACTATGTTGGAAAATCCTGAATGACATATGTAAGTGAATTTGAGTCTAGACATGGGAAGTCTAATGTTTTTTGAATTGTAACACGCAGTCACATGTTGGTTAGTTCAAATTTGCTGGGCGCGTGCAACAAAACGCTGTGACTTTAAGTCACATGCATGCTTGGCTCTGTCGTGTATACAATATTTAATTACAGATGGAGATAATAAAGTGACAGAAATAAATATACACACGCTGCTGTGTATCTTATTTTAATTGTAACAAATAACATTAACAAAAAGCTTGGCTCAAACCCTCTCCCCCTCACCTGTAACCCATCATAGCTTTCTACCCAACCCCTCCTTCCCTATACCCATATAGTTTATGGATGCTCCCAGTGTCTAAGGTGCCCAGTGCAGTATGACTTGACTTCACAGAACACTAAAACCTAATGATTTTGCATACTGTGCTATCAAAGCATTGTGCTTTTGATGACACAATCTGGCAGCAATTTCACAAAACCTAAATTATGTCGGTGTCTATTTGAACAACTCAAAACTGAAATTTTCTGTATGTTACTATAGAAAGATAAAATTCAATAAATTGAAGAAAGTTGTAGAACTTATTCTGATTTTGAAGTAATGGTTAAATCACCAGCAATACTATAAAGAAAACGAAGGCCAGGCAAGTCAACATGAGCAAACGTTTGGCAATTTTGTATGACTCTTTAATCACCGCAGTAAGTAACTCTGTAAATTCAATTAAAAGAAATGACTCAGATATAGCATAATTCTTGGACACTTGCTGGATAGAAATAAGTACAAAAAAAAAAAAAAAAAGATATATGTAAGTAAAAACATGATCATAGCCAGATACAAGCAAAATCATTTGAAACAATTTCTTAATTTATTTGTGGTATATTATGTATCAATATGTGGAAAAAGTGTCTATTTTCAAACAGAAGAGTGAGGGAAATATGATCTATGTCCACACTCAAGGAACAAAATATAATTTTCTTATAAAAATTTTTTGTGTCCTAATCATCATATTTTGGACATCTAACAAGCATATGCAGTGATTTTCAGAGAGAATGTTACAGAAATATTAAGACTAAAAGGAACTGGTAAAAGAATAAACAGAATACTAAGGAATAAATAATGTGGAAGTGAAAGTTCTGAGAAATTGGTTTCGATAGAACAGCATAATTCAGATTTGATGATGTGTTCAGGCAAGAAAGTGCTCTATTCACTGCCACTAATTATTGTTGTGGGTGAAATAAAAAGGAATATAGCAAGCACAAATATGAAATAAAGCAGAAAAGCTTTGTTGTTTGAAAATTTTGTGATCGTATGGGAAAACTGTACGACAAAAGTGCAAGAACTGCTGGGTATACATCTTTGCAATTGTCTGGGGGCAAAAAGTACTAATTAGCAACTGTAAAGAAAACAAAACAAATGCTATCGTGTGCAATTAAGTTTTAGAAGAATTAAGGTATTTAGAAAATGCAGTAGAAAAAGGGAGAAACAGGAAGGAAATAAATTAAAAATTCAGAAGGTGCAGGAAATGATCAGGTGTGTCAAAAAATTGATATGGAACAGGGAGATGTTATTGAGGTCCGAAAAAATTATTTGTATGGCATTCTTTATGCCAGTATTGAGTAGAAGCATGAGCAACAAAAGTAAGAGAAGCACGGGAAATGAAAGTATTGGATGCAATTTTAGAGGAGCAGGGTTGGAGGAACTAAATGCAACAATATGTGAAATGAGGAAGAGAAGAAAGCATTGAGTGTGGAACCTGTGAAGGATATAATTGCAAGATTGAAATTTTACTGGTTTGGAGACATGGAGGATAAGTAAACAAAGACTGCCAAAGATGATGTGCAGTTTGAAGCTAGAAGAGGCCTTGAGGATGACCAAGAGAGATTGAAAAAGTGGGAAAGAGGAACTTTACAACATTAGTGAATTAGGTACAAATGGAAGAGGACGAATTGTGCAAGGACAGTAGACACTGGAAAGGATTTCTATAATGACAGACGCAGACAGTCCAAAATGGTGATCTTTTATCTATAAAATAATTTTCAAACTTAAGTACGCAACACAAAAATGAAAATATAATAAATGGAAAATTAGGCAATTTATTCCAAAGATATCCAAATTTTCTACAATACGTTAACTATAGAGTTTATTAGCAAGGTAAAATATATCCACCACTCACCAAAGTTGAAAGGCGGAGGGCAGCAGCAGAAACAACAACAATAAAAACCTCACAAACAAACAAAAACACAATATTTTCAAGTAAACAGAAGCATGTTACCGAGCTTACATAGCCACGTGAATCCTCCCTTCAACAATGGGTGGTTATATTTTATCTGTCCTTTCTAATAAATATAACCTCACAGCATTTCTTCCTATTAGAGAGTCTATTAGATTAGTTTGTCTTCATGGGCATTAGCATTAAATACTTAATCCAATAAAAAAAGTCAAACAGAATATCATTAAGTTCATTAACATTGTGTGAACAAAATTATTGGAAAGTAGAAAAATGTCAGAAGACTACAGCAGAGAAAGAAATATGGTATGTAACAGAAAACAAAGAGAAACAAAACAGATGACCTACATTCAAAGATATTAATGCAAGTAATTGATTCAGCTTAGAAATAAACCTATTTTTAGTGATCAGTATGTTAGAAATACATTAACCATGAAGGAATGTTGAAGCTGCCGAAAGAAATGATTGCACACAATACCTGGAATGGCTTCTCCCCCGTATGGACAAGTTGATGCCTCTTTAGTTTGGAACTTTCAACAAATGCCTTCCCACATTCAGCACAAACATGCACACGAGGTCCATGGGTATGCAAATGTTTGCGCATTGCAGAGTTGTCACGGAACATTTTTGTACAGCCCTTATGGGGACAAGCAATTGTACGATCTACACCATCACTAACTTGTTTCTTCGTTTTCATTTTGTGCCCTGGCCTGCAAGGAAATAAATACTGCATCAAAACAAGAAGTCAATTTTTTTTTTGCAAGCAACTCATTTTGTTACAGACTTCTATGTAAAGGTTTTCAAAATCAAGAAAAGCAAATTCAACCCTTGGCATCTCCCCTCCATCAATGAAATAAATTAAAAGGGCATATGGAAGAACTCTTCACAAATTTTAAAATGAACTTAGTACTGACAATATACATTTAGAGTAGAATGATTCTAGAGTGCTCAACTATGAAATGGGCCTATCCATCTGTTTCTTGACATTATCATAAAGTCTGACAGGAAAGTTGATAATCTCCATAGAGTTTCAAGCCATGTATGGCCTCATAATTTAATTATAAAACATTCAAAAATTCTGTGTCATGCAACTATTTTAACAATTAAATTATTTCTGACACCCAAGTTTAATTGAGAATTAAACAGGTTATTATTAAATTATGCATCACACACAGTTGAAAACTTTGTTCAGTATATCAGATGAGTAACTGATTTCCAGAACAACAACATGATATTTATTTTAAGTTTCAAAAGCTCCTCTCCTATCATATTATCAAACCAGTATGGTGCACGTCAAGAATATAAATACCACGACGTTATTTATTCAACTGAGTACCAAACTTAAAAGACAAAAGTTACAAATACGCACTTAGTAAGTGTATGGCAATTCAAATTAGTGCAACTCCTTAATTTTTGGAGGACCAAATGACAACCACTAAGGTGTCTTTTTACAGTGTAGGCAAAGCACATTCAATAAAGAATTTACTGTTAATTCTAATTCTTCTTCTTTCCAGATACAATTCAACAGTGCCTGACCTAAAACTTGAATGTGACAAGTACTGCAGACCTAAACTCAAATTTACTTAGTTTGTAGTAAAACTGCAAAACGTTCATTAGTCCACTATTATTCTAATTTATTTAATCATGAACCTAAGCTTCTGGCACAAGGAGCCAACATGAATGATGTGCTGACAGAATGTAAGGCATAATTCTGGATCAACCATCAATCAGTAACTTATCAATCACCACTACAGATTTTTTAATATTTACAGCCTATACTAAAAAAAAAAAAAAAAAAATATGAAACTGCAAGAATCAAAAAGATGAAGCTGATAAGATAAGTATGGAGCTGCAACCACTTTCAAAAAACTGTCCGAACACTATAACAACATATTTAGGTACAAGGAACAGGAAGGAATTTAGCTATGGCCATTTTAAATGAATCATCCCAGCGTTCGCCTGGAGTGATTTGGGGGAAACCATGGAAAATCCAAATCTGGATGCTTGGAAGGGGATTCGAACTTGGATCCTCCTGAATGCAAGGAAAAATAATTTAAATTCATAACAACATTCTGGAATACAACTATTTCAATTTTTTTTAAAAAAATTGTAGAATCTATACAAAGCAAAAATCCACCAATTTGGCTCCACGACTCAATTACTTGCTATTGGGACATTATTCTATAGCTAATTTAATTCAATGTCCCATTTTAAATGAAACATCATTACTCTTTCATTACATCATTAAACTTGGTGGATATGTTCATCAGTATTTTAAGTTGTTTCTATACTTTAATTTCTAACTTTTTTTTCCATTTGTAATAGATTCAATTGTTGAGTGAAACTCTGAACAATATACAGAACCTGAAAAAGTAAAAAATAATAATATAAATTAAGCTAAAAATATACTTGACTTAACGTAGGTGTGAAGGAAAATAGGCACAAGAAACATCTTTTATACAGGGCTAGTGAAAATGATTGCAGCGATTTCAGAAAATTAATACAGATTTATTATTTGATATATACTTACAAGATTACACAGATATTTAAACAAATTGTGAATGTTTTTTTTTTTTTAGTGTCTACAGATGCTCAATATGTGCACCTTTAGCGACTCTGCACACATCAAGTCTATAATCAAGTTCTTCCCATACTCAATGTAAAATATTTCTGTCAATGAGAGCAAATGCATTGGTGATGCAAACCCGAAGGTCTGGCAGATCAACTGGTACTGGTGGCACGAACACTGTGTCTTTAACGAAACCCCAAACAAAGAAGTCGCAGGGGGTTAGGTCAGGGGAACGAGGAGGCAATGACTTCAGCTGACGATCAGCATCCCCAGCACGACCAATCCATTTGTTTGAAATCCTTGCAGAATTGGCTCATGCCACTTCTGGAAGAAGACAGTGAAGATTTCATTTTCCAACAGGACAGTGCTCCACCCCATTTTTCTCTAGTTGTCCATAATTTACTAACCATGATTCCAAACAGATGGATTGGTCATGCTGGGGATGCTGATAGTCAGCTGATGTCAAGGCCTCCTCATTCTCCTGACCTAACCCTCTGCGACTTCTTTGTTTGGGGTTTCGTAAAAGACACAGTGTTCTTGCCACCAGTACCAGTTGACCTGCCAGACCTGCAGGTTCGCATCACCAATGCATTTGCTCTCATTAACAGAGACGGCTGCATCGGCTATAGGAAGAATTCGATTATAGACTTGATGTGTACAGAGTCACTAAAGGTGCACATATTGAGCATCTGTAGACACTAAAAAAAACTTTCAGTTTGTTTATATATCTGTGTAATCTTGTAAGTATATGTCAAATAATAAATCAGTAGTAATTTCTGAAATCACTGCAATCATTTTGACTAGCCCTGTATATATATATATATATATATATATATATATATATATATATATATATGGCTTTATGTCTTGATAATACTGAAGTCATTTGACACAGTAAAAGATTGGGCTCATGGAAGGGAAGGAATTTGGTAATGACCCATCAGGGCATTCATGTGGAGTGATTTTAGGGATATCACAGAAAAGCGAAATCAGCATGACTAGACGGAAATTGGAACTTGTGTCTTTCAGACTGCCAGACCTAAGTGTTACTGTTCATCTGCTAGGCTCAATACAAGGAATAAGCTAAACTGCAATTAATAATAATAATAATAATAATGTACTTGTAAAGGAAGGAAACAAATTTTACTGGAAAACAAAATAAATATTAGGATAGTGGAACAAACCACTGTTCACAGATAAATGAAGAACACCATTAACACACAAATGGTAGAAACAAACATGAAATTTTAATTGTTGAGTGCGCACCCTGTTTGTACTGATAGACAAGCTGCTACCTTTTGAGTTCAGGTGATCTACTGTTCAGGGAGGACTCTGATAACCTGAACAGTTGGCATGAGAAGCTACTGGATGTTCTGCATTCTTAGTGATTGATTGTCCATGGCAACTCATTCTTATGAAAGCTGATTTGTGATTAGACCATTTTAGGAAGCAAGTCTGTATTTTAACTTAGCTGGTATATGACATAGGAGGTTTTACAGGTTACATTCCCTACAATCAAAAATCTTTCACCAGTGTTGGGATTGGCGATGGTACCGTTGTGCATGTTACAAATCTTACAATGTGGTCTGCTATACAAGAAAGAGCCATTGTCTAGATGAATGCAGACATAAACATTTATGGACTAGGAATTTCCTGAGGTTGCAGAGCCTACTGAACCATGATCCAAGTATGGCAAGGAGGATTTTGGCAAAGTAGGATATCATTACAATGGTAAAAGCCTAAATTATGAATAATAGTGAAATAATTGCTACTTATTACTAAAATGAATATGTAATGATAAAGAAACTGACTATTCTGTTACTACATATTTCCCCCTTCTTGACAGCATCTGAATGGATTTGTTTTACATTACAAGCACTCTATTAATCTTTAACACATATGTAGAAAGTTAACTTGGTACATTTTAGTACCAAGTGGTCTTCTGAGTGAGTCCCATCACTACGTGTAAATAGCCTGCAAAAATACTAGCACATTGAGAATTTTATCAGCAAATCAGAAAACAACATGTATGGAAAGTGTAATAATCCTGGTTCCTCGTATGCTCATTAAGTATTCCATGACCTCATCACAGATTACCAAATGTAATACTTTCTCTTGCCTTCGTTGTGCAAAGCCACATGTAAGTTTACATGATACATATGCTTCCTCTTCTTTTCATTTAAACTGGTAACACTCTGTCTACAAATTCGAAGAATTGGATTTGAGGAGCAAAAACCCAGGATAATGCACTCAGCGGAATAATAAACAGTCAAAAACTTCAGTTGTATTTAAATTCACAAATGATCACCATGTACTTCTTACATATCTTTTACACTGTTCGTACAACCACATTTTGCTCACTATTGTCTTATCCAGTTCTCTCAATGTCTTTTTTAGTCCACTTAACAAATTGTACTCCTTATAACCCTAGTGAGGTATCCAAAACAAGGCTCAGCCCGCCTTTTCCACATAATGCAGACTTCAACAAAGATTATTCTCTCCATGACTGAGTGACTTTCCAAAGATACTTACAGTACTCTCTGGTGCTAACGCCCAGTGTAAAGACTTAAATATATTTTATATATTATATAAAACAAATTATGCTACATCTTAATAAAAATTGAAAGAACTAAGCATATTAATGCAGCAGACTCAAAAAGAAAAACAACAACAAACAAAAGCTACGAGGTAAAGAACGGTAAGAATTAGCTTAAAAGGTGATGAGACACCTAAATCTCGCAGACAAAGATGTGGCAATTCTTAATGTAATAGACATGGGGAAATGGAATTAACCTTTCTAGGAATTTATCATGAAAAAACCTCAAGAACGTCACTCAAAGAGAGATAACAAACCAATATATGACTCCTTGGTCTCAATAACAATGCATGAACTGAAAGAAGTTACATGAAGAGCAAAGTGTAGGAAAGCAAGGGGAATTAGACAATTAAATCATTAACGATGGAAACAAGTGCCTTCAGACATAATTACAACATCTATAAGATGAATGCTGAAAGAAAGGCATGATCTAAAAAATATAGCTAATAAATGAAAAATAGCACTTGAAAAATCATCTGGACAGAATTGATAATGAAAAACCTGCAAAATAAGAGGCATCTTACAAAACCAAAACACCCATTCCATTTCAAATGGGACATCTTCTAACCAAATTTGTAGGTTGTGATTTTTTTTGGAAAAAATTACAGTACATAATCATACCGGAGTTATGAAAAACCCCAAAAGGACTTGGCAATTTTTAAAGTGAAACTTTTATTCTACCGCCTCAAATTTTTCCGTTCAACTATCACATGTTGAATTACAGCCGACCAGGCGCATGCGTGCAGGTATGACGTGACCTAGTGCGGAGGCCTCATGTCCGTTAACACTCACAAGGGGAGGTTTTCAGTGTGGGAATCGTATTTGTAGAACGGACAAGTCTGGGAAATAGTACGTCCCCTCTGGTTTCTCGCCCTAAAGCAGTTCTGCCTGGTGGGCCACCGTTTAAGAGAAATTGGTGATTAAAAAGTGCTTAAATTGTATACTTGTACGAAGACCATTAGTTTATAATGTCTATTTAGCCATGCTCCTTGAGGCTGTGTGATCTGATGCGATGGGTCCAAGGTTCAATCCCCCCCACGCGAGATTTTTTTTCTTCTTTTTTCCTTTTTTTTATTGCTATTCTATGTTGCAGCATTAAAAATTGTTTTGAAACAAATTCTAAAAGTTTTTTTTTATTTTCCCTTGACAAATACGCAAATATTAGGATGGTACCACCAAAATGTATGCATTTATGTCAGCCATGTGATGTGTATTTCTATCATCAGGTAAAAATACTAATAAAAAGCTCCAAAATGCACGGGAACTGTTGCAAGATAACCGCGCAATACCTTCTTGTGAAGATGCCGTTAAGATATATTCTCTTATTCACCACATTTTGCGAGCGCCTGTATTTCATGACATGATAAAATATTCCTGGTATGGTTCAAAATTAACGAATAAAAAGCCAAAATTTACAAATTTTAAGAGAAATCGGGGATTAAAAAGTGCTTAAACTGTATGTAAATGAGCTGTACTTGTATGGAAGACCATTAGTTTATAATGTCTATTTAGCCGTGTTCGTTGAGGCGGTGTGATGAGATGTGATGGGTCTGAGGTTCGATTCCCCCACCCACGAAATTTTGTTTTCTATTTGTATTTTTTTTATTGCTATTCTATGTTGTAGAATTAAAAATTGTTTTGAAACAAATTCTACAAATTTTTTTATATTATTTTCACAAATACGCAAACTTTAGGATGGTACCACCGAAATGCACGCATTTATGTCAGCCATGTGATGTGTCTTTCTACCATCAGGTGAAAATACTAATAAAAAAGCTTCAAAATGCGCGGGAACTGTTATAATATATTCTCTTATTCGCTACATTTTGCGAGCACCTGTATTTTATGACATGATAAAATATTTCTGGTATGGTTCAAAATTAATGAATAAAAGGCCGAAATTTACAAATGTTAACGAAACCTAAATCAATAATAAATACTGTATGTGACTGTCGAAACATATCCTTCATAAAATGTTCCTGGTGTGCACATAATTTTTGTTTCAAATGTTTTTATGATTCATACCGTCCTAATATTTGCGTATTTGTCAAAGGAAAATAAATTTTTTTTTGATTTTGTATCAAAACAAATTTTTAATGATACAAGATGGAATGGCAATAAAAAAAAATAGAAAAAAAAATTTCGCGGTTGGTGGAATCGAACTTCGAACCCATTGCATCTGATCACTCCGCTTAACGACCACGGCTAAATAGACATTATAAACTAACGGTCTTCCGTAAAAGTATAGCTCATTTACATACAAGTTAAGCACTTTTTTTAATCCTCGATTTCTTTTAAACGGAGGCCCACCAGGCAGAACTGCTTTAGGGCGAGAAACTAGAAGTGACGTGCTATTTACCAGACTTGTTCGTTCTACGATTGTGATTTCCACACTGAAAACCTCTCCTAGTCAGTTGAGATCTGTCTGGTATCGACTACAGTTGAACTGAAGAAAGGTAATTGGCAACTGACAGGTGCTTTCTAATCTTCTTTTCCGAAAACGGGTAGTGTTATTTCTTTGTCTACCTATCGCATGTCGCATTACAGCCGGCCGCGGAGTGGGGATAAAGTGAAAGGCGCTCAGCAGAGCAGACAAGACCAATATGGCGGAGCCCATAGCTTACAGCAGTTGACCGTTTAGCATTTACATTCTCTCTTATTCGTGTGATTGTATTTATTATGTATTTCGTACTCTAATACATAGATTGAAATTAAAATTTATAGTTGGATATCTTGTTTACTACTGATTTCTCATTATCATTACCATTTTCCAATTATTATGTTAAGATTAAGAACGCAATTTTAATACCCTAATTCGAATAATTTTTTGAAAATTTTCAGTTAAATCCTTAAAAAGTTTCACTTGCTTTGTGGTTTCATAAAACCGCACAGTTGTTTTTATTTTTTTTATTTTTGGCGGAGTTATCACCCTCCGTCATTTGGCTAAAAATTCATACGTTTTGAAAATCATACAATACTTTGTGTGTTTAATTGTATATAACTAAAAAACTATAAATCAAGAATTAAAATTATGTTTGTTTTAAAGCTATGGATATGTGCTTTAACATAACATTAAAGGCTTAAGCACAAATTAATTAAAAACGATCAAGAAATCATATATTTAATGGAAAAAATTATGATTTTTTTGGTTGTAATTTTAAGAATTTTTTTCACCTACAAAAACAAATTGGACCATTTTGTTAAATATACCAATTTAAACCTCTCATAGGGCAGAACTACTCAAATTTATTTCTAGCCCATGATGAATCTGGTTCATACAGTAGCTCGTTAATATATTCCAAGAGCAGTCATTTCTCAAAAAATATATATATTTTTTTAAATTTTAAAAACCTGGCTAAATAATGTCCTAATAGCGTGTTGTTGACTCATGGAATCAGAGTGGCAGATTTTTGCTTTATATAGTTACCATACATGAAGACATTAACAGAAACATGACAAGTTATTTCTACTTGCAACTAGTTTTAATAATACTAGTTTTGTGTGTCTGTAATATAAATTGCACTGTAGTTTTGCATAAGAACTGAACTATCAGCCTTAAACATACAAGAGACTGTCAATCGAAAATTTAAATGTTTTTCAAAAATCATTATTTCCTGTATCACTTTTCAGTTCTTCCGTGCTGAATGCAACTCTTAAATCACTTAAAAGGGCATTAATTTCTTTAGAAAAAAGTTATTTTGTTAGTGTGTGGAATCACTTAAGGAATGCTTGGCATACTTCTTTATCAGAATGGAATGTCTTTCTCCCATTCCTTCCATGAGCAGTACAAACATATGGAAACTACTTGGGGTATGGTCTGGTGAGAATGCCATATGAAGAAGATACTCAAAAAGCAACTCTGATTGTTACAACCATTATAAGGACAGTATGGGTCTTACTTACATTGACATGTTGCAAAATGACTCTTATAGGCAGCGATCAATCTTGTTTTGATTTTATTGAGATTAAAGTTGATTTTTTTAAATGAGAATTTAGTACAATGCACTGGGCATGTAGTGCTCCAACATTCATTTTTGACATGAAAACATCTATTTGCTTGTTACATTGGTGGCTGGTCAAACTTTTGTGCATGACAAAAACCATTACATTTCAATTGGTTATAACTCAGAGTAACAATTTGAAAGTAACAACCGATCCAATCACAGACAGTGCATGTCTTCACCTGTATATCGCATTGGATGTGGTTCACTGTTGGCATCATTACACGTGTGTAGGTGTAACCACAAAATAGTTACAGTTTTACTTGTGTAAAAATTTAAAGTAGTTTATCTGGGGAATGCATGATTCTGGTGTGTTTTTTCGTCAGGCACTAAAAGGAGCTAAAGTGAAGAAGAAAAGGTAATTGCTGGAATAAACTTGGAAATTTGTATTAAAGTTGCAAATCTCAAAGAATTTGTAATTTCAACTCATACAACTCAAAAATGTGCTCAGAATTACAGAAAATGAAATCACATAAAAATACACAACTAAAGAAATCCAACAAGCTCAAAAATCTGGCGCTGAGTGAATGTGAGATGTCAGAAAGCAAATGATGCAAGAGTGGCTTGGTGGGTTAGTCTGATGTACATTCGCTGACAACAACATGGGATGAAGATAAATGCAAAGAAGAGTCAGTTTATTAGATACACAAATAAAAAACAAAAGGTTGATTATGATTATCAGGTGGGGAAAAGAATTCTTGCTGAAGACAAACTCTAAAAATCTTGGCATTACATTTGATAACAAGCTTATTTATTTATTTATTTATCGTATGGCAAACAACTAATACAATAATAAATATATACAATGACAAGAACGTTGGTAGCGTTCACAAGCTGATGTCTAATTCTTCCAGCCATTCTAAGAAGGAACTTGTAGCTCCAAAAACATCTTCATATGGTCCATCATACTTCCGTAGAGGGCATTCCCTGATAATATGCTCCACACTCTGGGAAGGAGCACCGCAGTCACATGCAGGAGAATCCTGAAGACCCCACTTATACAGCATGGCGTTGCATTTCGCATGGCCTGTTCTTAGGCGATTTAGTTTGACCCACTGGTCTCTATTTAGATGGAATCCTGGAAGTCCAGTTGTGGGATCTTTAATATCTGAATGTTTTACAGATGTGGAGTTCCAGCTTTGTCGCCATTTTTCCATGACATCAAAGTCAAATACATCTTGCCATACCGGATTTCGTGATTTAAGACGAGTGGGTGGTAAGTTATTTAGAACCTCGTGGATTGGGAGATCCTGTGGATGATCAGGATGGTGTAGTTTTATCCACTCACGTGCCGTTGCTTCTTGGCGTCTTATCTCTGGAGGATGGTATTTTGCTGATCAGGTGCAACCAGGGGACTGGGGTGGATTTTAGGGTGCCAGTTATTACTCTCATACACTCATTCAGGTGGACGTCGATTTTTCTAGTATGAGTACTACGTTGCCACACTGGAGCACAGTACTCAGCAACAGGGTAAACCATGGTGAGAGCGGTTGTTCGTAGTGTGTTCGCATCAGCTCCCCAAGAAGTACCAGCTAGCTTCTTCATGATGTTGTTTCGTGTTTTCAGTTTCTGACTTGTGTTTTCGAGGTGTTTTTTGAATGTTAAGGAGCGGTCTAAGGTGATACCAAGATACTTAGGATGGAAATTATGTTTCACCCTCTGGTGGCAGAAGTTCACTTTGAGCTGCTGATGTGCTATTCTATTGCTCAAGTGGAATGCGCATACTTCTGTTTTCATTGGGTTCGGACAAAGTCTCCACTTTCTATAATATGTGTTCAAGGTTTCTAAGTCGTTAGAGAGAATGCTCTCACCTTCCTCTAATGTGGCAGTTTGGACGGCGATAGCTAAGTCGTCAGCGTAGCAGAATTTATTGCCGGTTGTTTCTGGCATGTCACTGGTGTACAAGTTGAAGAGCAATGGAGCTAGTACTGACCCTTGAGGTAATCCATTTTTTATTGTAAATGACTTACTTGTCTTATGTCCGATGGTGACCTTAAAATATCTGTTGGTCAGCATATTCCTCAGGAGTGATGTTAGTTTCCTGCAGGGTATATGTTTTTTAAGTTTAAGTAGCAGTCCATCAAGCCAAACTGTATCATATGCCGCTGTTAAATCGACAAAGGCTACTGATGTTTTTAACTTCTTCTGAAATCCAGCCTCAATGTATGATGTCAGTGCTAATACTTGCTCACAACAGCTCCGTTTTAGTCTGAAACCTGCCTGATATGTTGGTGTTATGATATTTATTATTCCTTGTATGTGGTTAAGGATGAGGCGTTCTAGAAGCTTATAGCAAACACTGAGTAGAGCAATAGGTCGATAGCTTGAAGCATCATCTGCTGGTTTGCCTGGTTTGAGGATCGTCAAGGTGTGAGCCATCTTAAATTCTGGGGGGACTATCCCAGTGTCCAGGATATCACTGAAGAAGTTCTTGAGCCAAGTTCTTCCCTGCTTGCCGAGATATCTTATGAATTCTGGGAAAATGCCATCTAATCCTGCAGCCTTCCTCATTTTTAGCATTTTGATGGCTTTCTCAACTTCTTCATGACTAAATGGATTAGAAAGGATAGGATTATTTCTAAGGTTGTTATCCATTTCAATCATCTCTTTCTCCATCTGTTTCTTCATGGCAGGATCTATTGGGACTTTGTCAGCTCTTGTTTTTATGTGCAATGCCATTTCAGCTGGTGTAATTCCTGGCTCCTCTTTGCACATGTTTGAGGCTGCACCCAGTTTTCTAAGGAGAGTCCATGCATTTCTACTGGAGTGAGTAAAGCTCATTTGAGAAGTTAGCTCTTTCCATTTCTGTTTCCTCCCTTCATTCAGTTTTTCTAATATTCTTTTTCCTGTTTCAGGGTCACCAGTTTTTTGAAAATTTTCATATAAAGTTTGCGTAGATTTGTCCCAGCATGGAATGTATTGTTTCCTGTACCCTCGAGGGATGTTTCGTTTAGCTGCAGCAATAACAATACCTACAAATCTCTTGTAGTTTTTCACTTTTGGGGGTATCCATCGCAGGTTATTATCTACCTCGGAGCTATAATTGTCCCAGTTTGCCCTCTTTAAATTCCATCTTATAACAAGCTTAAATGGGCAGGACACATTTGACAGGTGGTAGGAAAAGGTTTCAAAATTCTGCACTTGTTGGAGAGTGTGATGAGTGGATGTATGAGAGAAGTAAAGGAAATGGGTTACAAAACTTTGGTCAGACCACTGCTCAAATATGGTAGTGTAGTATGGGACCCACATTTTGCGTATCAAATACAGGAGTTGGAGAGAGTGCAAAAAAGGGCTGCTAGATTTGTTTCTGGAAATTATCGCAGAATGGAATCCATAACAGATATGATAAAAGAGCTGGAATGAGATTCATTGCAAGACAGGAGGAGGGTGAAGAGGGTCATGGGAGTGTACAAGGCATATACTGGTGATGAAGCATGGAAAGATATTGGTGTAGGTATGAAAACTAGTGCATGGAAGGGAAAAGATGACCATGAACACAAGCTGGAACTTGATTTCAGGCACAAGGGAGTGGGAAGATTTTCTTTTTAGGTAAGAGTGTCAGGGATTGGAATAAGTTACCAAGGGAAATGATGAATAATTTACCAAAAATGTTGAAAGAATTTAAAGTTAAAATTTGTAGAGGGCATATGTAGGTGGATGCACGAATGGTGTGGAAGGGGACGGGGGGGGGGGGGGGGGAGACGGGTGTGTAGGGAAATTGCCGCTGGAGCGTGTGCTCCATTGCAATTTACTTTAATTTAAATACCAATCATCTATAGGTAATGCTCGGACGTCCTTAGAAAGCTTTAGAGTAAGTGATAGTGACCCCGTGAAGGTGGAGTATGATTCAAAACTAAAAATACAACCGACACGTGATTAGTTCAAGACAAGTCTGCCAACACTGACTTCGTAGCTCACACAATCATTGATACATAGATGATGAAACAATGTGATGCAAGCAACACATGAAGATGCATAATAGTAATTGCTCAAAACCACCAGAGTTTAGATGTATATTTGCCAGATGTGGCTATCAACCAAATAGTCTGTACTTTGGACTTTCTTGCAATCTCAGAGACCTGGAAAGATTGCAGTGCTTTCCCCATCAGTACATCAATTTATTGGCATGGTGGCAGTAATGGATCTGTGGTGGTGTTGTTACCTATGATAGATAACCAAATTGTGTATTGATGTAACAGGTTCATGCTCACATTGAGATTTTGACTGAACAAGCAATTTATCAGCAATGTTTACATGGACAATTTGAAACTGGACAGAGAACTGAAGTTCGTATTGGCACTGATCTACATTCACCTTAGAACACAGGTAAAGGATATACAGATTCCGATCCTCCTGTCACTGACCAGCATTTGTAACATCATACCAACTCTTCACACCTGGTCACCTGTGAAGATGACATTGAATTCGAAATCTTTGATGCATTTACTTGACATCATCACAGGATACTTTAATCTTAATGCCGGTAGCAAGAAGGCAATGATGCAAAACTTCATGAATGAACATTTGGTATAATGCCTGTGGCGATCCCAGTCTCTGTACGACTCGGCAACATGAACATGACTTTTGCTAGCCGCCTGAATTTGATACATAGTGAGGTGTATGTGTGCTACTTCAGCTACCAAAGACACTTTCTGAATATGACAAAATTGTAATTTTACATCTACCTATCTACCATACAACCATGTGTAGCTATTGCACTTCTCTGTGTAACCATTGCATTAAAGAGAATGATTTTTGGATAAAGGAAACAAAGAAACTGCCGCGAGGCACTGAAAATAAGATAGGATAGGAAAAATAAACAGTTACCCGTCACTTACCACAGATGAAGGCAGGAGGGCGAGACATGTAAAAAAACAAAAAACAAACGAATATCACAATATTTCGACTTTAGTCTTAGTCATGTGGGAGGCGAGACATATGGCAGGGGAAAAGATGTGGTCACATCCCAACCCGCCACATGTGACCACATCTTTTCCCCTGCCATATGTCTCGCCTACCACATGACTAAGACTAAAGTCGAAATATTGTGATATTCGTTTAGTTTTTTGTTTTTTTACATGTCTCGCCCTCCTGCCTTCATCTGTGGTAAGTGACGGGTAACTGTTTATTTTCCCTATCCTATCTTATTTTCAGAGAATGATTTTTAACACGTTCATATCAGGTCACAGACATCTTAGAGAAGGAAGCATCCCCGAAAGTGGTAATGGGTTGGCCATATTGCACGGAGAAAAGAACAGAGGTGGACAAAAACAGTGTTAGAATGGAGCCCAAGAGATCACCCCCAGACCGAGAGTAAGACCACCTGACTGATAGGACAAGGACATACGCAGGGTTGTCGGAGTTAACTGGCAGAGGATCGCCCAAGATCATGCTACTTGGAGAAGACTGCTCAAGTTATACCTGAAAAAATCATGACTTTAAGAGGCCACATCAGAAAATGATTGAAATGGCTGATAATGATAATACCAAACACTTGTTAAGATTTTATCACAGATGTTATCACCATAAATCTATGACAAGGATACAAACAATTTAGTTTTTCCTGCTGATGGTCATCAGTTCTGATGATGAGTGACACCATTTCTTGCATACACCATTTGTTTCAATGGAAGAGAAGCCTAACTTCCTCTTTAATGATTCTTGGAAGAAAATATCAGCACTCTTTCAATTCAGGAGTCAGCTGCCTCTTCATTGAACTGGAACACATTGTGCACAATGCGGTATGCTGAGCCATGAATAACGTTTTGACTTGCTGTAATATTCTATGGAGTGACAACTTAATGTGCCTGATCCAGATGAGGTGCATCTTCCTCCTCTATCCAGTCTTGTTACTGTTAAAATTATGTACCACCATACTGAAACTTCATTCTTTGATAAATTTCAATAGGTTTCACACCTGTACAATACACAAACAAAATAACAACGTTCTTCCCTACTGCAAATTTCAAGGGGCAGGCACCTATATATTGATGCTGTGATGATGATCACGCATTTGCACTATGTTGCTACCTATAAGCCACTCTGAACACTGTTTGTAGCGAGCTTATCAACTTACAGGGATAATACCTTCACTCGACTCACCCATGCAGGCTAATCCGTGCACCATTTCATACTGTGATTTAAATTTACAGAATTTCATAACAGTGTGATTGTTTCGTTGTATGTCAACAGCATCATCGTGTATTGTGCAAGCTAAGATCTTTTCATATACACAAATGATATCGAAGTGTTAAACTGAGTGAAAATTAAAACTATTTTACTGTCTTGTTACAAATAATTCACAACTGCAGTACCTAAAGAAGCAAAATCACTGATCAGTCCTCAAGGTTACTCCAAATCATTACAACATAAGTTACAATAAATCTATTTCAAAAGTACCTGCCATTTTGTGGTTTCTAATCCATGTTCGTAAATTAACTGGGGAATTTTTAATTTTACCTGGCAAATTCAGCCAGCTGCTTTGGGTCACTGAGATCCAGCCCAGGAATCCCTTCGGGTGGTATCCTTTTGCCAGTCATGTATTCTTCATAGTCTGGATCTGGTTCCGGATTGCTTCCCTCATCTAAACACAGTAATACACACGATTTCAAAACTTGTAAGCAATCAGTAAATATCAAGCACCTAACAAAGGAAAAATATTGCATTTATCTTCACTATACAGAAATATAGTTCTCATACAATGTATACCCCACCTGCTGCAAACATGACTCAAGCAAGTAATCAAAGATTATATTAATGTTATTAAAACTTGAGCTTTTCAAAACTTATTTAGTGCCTTTGAACCCAGCTTAGACATTATTAGATGCATCATAGTTTTCATAGCGTTTCCTTCTTCATTCTTTTAGCCTATTTATGTCATTTTACTTGTCACAAAAATTCATGTGATGCTTCTTGGCTGGAAACAAACTGTATGTCAACTAAAATACACCACTCATTGTAAGGAAACACATGAATTAAAATAATAATAATAATGTTTTTGGCTAACAAGGATGCAAAACAGATGTAAAAATATTATTATTATTTTAAAATACAGCTATCACAACATTAGTTAGAAAAGTTATAAAAAAAATAATACCAATAGCTCATATTATTGAACAAAAAGTAAATGTTATGAGTGTGATGAATGTGTTCATAAATTTTTTCCTTTACATTGAAAAATAACTAATTAAAGCAATTCACTGACTGAATTATTACAAGTTTTGGTTTATATTTGAAAGCTAACAAACAGTAATTTAAAACACAATGCAGATGCCAAACTGCAAGGAAAGGATGATATCTTGGATTTGATTACAACTAATTTTCTAAAGAACTTCACATCACTGATTAGGGCTTTATGCCAAATCGACGGCTAAGGTCATCAGGGGTGGAATTGGACTGGGACTAGGAACGGGAAGGAATTCGGCCATGGCCTTTTTGAAGGAAGCATCCCGGCATTCACCCGGAGTGACTTGTGGAAACCATGGAAAACCCAAATCTGGATGCCCAGACGGAGATTCGAAACCACGTACTCCCCGAGGCCGAACGTTATCTGTTCACCCACCAAGCTCAGTATAAAAACCAATAACTTAATAATGGTAAGCATGCATATTAAGTTCGCTGACAAGATCTATCAATACTTAGATGTAATATGGGAGAAGGATGCAGCTGTCCAATAGTGATTGCAGCCGACGTTAATGCAAAGTCTGATCTCTGGCATAGTAAGAAGACAGACAGGAAATTGCAATAATAAGTGAATTGGATCTAGAAGCCAGAGATCAAGCACATAATCCTCCTGCTTTCTGTAATAGTGTAGGCACAAGAACAAACATTGGTGTATTAATTACAAATACACATGTGGGAAATCTGCTTCGGAGCTGGAGAGTGCTAGATAACACGACAACAAGTAACCACAATTTGACTTGTCTATGAATTGGACAGACAGATGAAAGTAGTGTCAACAGAAGCATTAAAACAGCACACAACATAAGGAAAGCTGCACGGGAAAACTAAGGAATATGTTGACTGCTCCGTATCTGCCAGAAAACCACTCTGATATAGAGAGAGCCGCAAGAGAGCTGATATATGTAATACAAACAGACGATATCACAGAAAAAGACAGTAGACCATACTGATAAATTATGGAGAGAAACACTTTTAAAGAGAGAGAAGAATGTATCAATGAAGCCTGGTGGCAGCAGAGAGAAGCAACCTTTTTGAGCAATACAGACAGAAAATACAGATTTTCAGACACCATGAGAAATGCAAAACAAAAATGTTGGGAAGCTTTCACAAGGGAAAACTTTATGAGTAATCCACAGAGTATTCCTTTGCTGCAGGTAAAATCGGACCTCTCACCATATTGTCCAGAGTCAAGAGTACAGATGAACTGGAGAGCCTCAGTGGAGGAGTTAAAGGTTTTATTACTGAATAACAAGCCAGAACAAGCTATGCTATGAAGAGAAGTAAGAACCGCAATAAAAAAAAAAAAAAAATTGAAGGGCTCCTAGTCCAGATGGACTTCCACGTGAGGTTCTCCAAGAATTAATCATAAAACTTACTCCCACCCTATGCAGACTGCTGAATGAATGACTATATCCAGGAATATTTAAAAACAATGCTGTGGTAATTATGTGTATGTGTATATATATATATATATATATATATATAAAATAACAATGAGCAGGAAAAAGTTTTAAGGCAATAAAACAAAGGAAGGATAGGGAAATATGACCCAACACGTACCACAGATGAAGGCGGCTGGGACGACGAACAAAAAACAAACACAAGAGAAGCGCAATATTTCGGCCTATAGCAGTCTTAAACGTGCAGAAGGTGAAGCAGCAGGCGGCGTCACATGTGTACACATAGACAGCCGACTGGTGAATGGCGTCTCCGTCGCGGATGGTAGTTTAGGTGGAAATATATCTCCCCACCCAGTTATTATTCATCTCCTTCAATAATAACATATCGATTATCGATCCAATATTTGAGTTTACTCTCCCCCCCCCCCTTTCCACCTAAACTACCATCCGCACCTGAGACGCCATTCACCAGTCAGCCGTCTATGTGTACACATGTGATGCCGCCTGGTGCTTCACCTTCTGCACATTTAAGGCTGCTATAGGCCGAAATATTGCTCTTCTCTTGTGTTTGTTTTTTGTTCGTCATCCTAGCCGCCTTCATCTGTGGTAAGTGTTGGGTCATATTTCCCTATCCTTCATCAGTTTTATATATATATATATATATATATATATATAAATAAAAGGGTAAGGATCAGTTTGTTTATTAAATGTGGTAAAGTTCAGGAAAAAACCCTATACAAGAAACCACAAAATCACTGGACAATCAAGTTAACGAAACCCAATCATTATGGATTTCAAACAGGAAAGTTGAAAGAGACTGCTATAAATTAGTCAATGGAAATAATTAGCAGCAGTACAAAAAAGCACATGATGGGCATTTTTCTGGATATCTCGGAGGCATTTAGCAATCTACGGTGGCCCACCCCTTTGCATGGGTGATGGAGTCTGGTTGTTCAAGAAAATTATTTTACACATTCAGGGACAATTGCAGATTTAGAACTGGTTCCTTGAGTTGCCAAAACTTGTCCAATACAAAGACCCTAACAAAAAGATGACTGAAAGGTTTGGTTTTGGATCCCATGCTAAGGCTTGTAGGGGTGGAACCAGTGAATGAACTACTACAAAGAACACCTGAACTGCTGGGTCTAACTGCTTTTTCTGATGGCCTTTTGTTGTTCGTGGAAGGAGTTAGAAGAGTAAAAATTGAGAACAATAGTAATATAGTACTTAATTACCTCAGCCAATGGTGCTTTAATGTTAAGTTGATATCAGCACATCAGAAAACGTTTATGTTGTTCAAGGGAAAGCTGACTTGAAAGCATACCATAAGAACTGAATGCAAATCAATTGAAGAAATCCAGTGTGCAGGTACTTAGGCATTCAACTGGATGAACAATTAAACTTTGAAGCCCTCTAAAAAACAATAGCACTAGCAGTGACTGTCATGAATAAAATCATCAATATTGGCCAGCAAAAATTCAATGCTCCAGTCCAAATAATAAGACTATACCATGATACAATCTTATCCTCTTTAGTGGGCTACCCATCAACTGAATAGGTTAAACTACGAGAGGAATTTGAAAAGTGCATGCAAAGTCTGAGAGATGGCACCACCGGCGCTTATCGTGGTCATGTTTAGTTAGTAGCATCTCTTGAATGAACGCACACCAAGTTTCAGCCATATTGGTCTATTTCTTTGTGTTTGGCATTCGTGTGAATCAAGGAAGTCGAGTGATTTTCAACAAATGGACGAAAAAGAATTTGGTGTGGTGATTAAACATTACTTTATGAACGGCAAAACGCCTCATGAGACTAAAGAAAAGCTTGATAAACATTATGGTGACTCTGCACCTTCGATTAGAACAGTTTATAAGTGGTTTCAAAATTTTCGGACTGGCCATATGGGCACAAGAGACGCTGAACATTCTGGACGGCCTATGGACTCCAGAAATCATTGATCAAATCCAAGATATGGTGATGGATGACAGAACAATTAAGGTGCATGAGATTGCTAGTGCTGTGGGTGTCTCGACTAAATGGGTACATAATATTTTGCATAAAAATTTGGACATGAGAAAGCTATCCGCAAGATGAGTGCCGCGATTGCTGACGCTTGACCAAAAACGGAATCGTGTGAAGTGTTGTAAGGATGTTTTGCAGCTATTCCAGAAGAATCCGGAGGACTTTAAGTGTCGTTTCGTCACTGTGGATGAAACATGGATACCTTACTATACTCCTGAGACCAAACAACACTCTAAACAATGGGTTACCAAGGAAGAATCTGCACCAAAAAAGGCGAAGACAGTTCCTTTGGCTGGAAAGGTTATGGCGACTGTCTTTTGGGATTCGCAAGGGATAATCCTCATCGACTATCTGGAAAAGGGCAAAACTATTACAGGTGCATATTATACATCGTTACTGGACCATTTGAAAACCGAGCTACAAGAAAAATGCCCGCGATTGGCCCACAAGAAAGTCCTTTTCCATCATGACAACACAACAACACATGCTCAGGAGTTGTGATCGCAAAATTAATGGAAATAGGATTCCAACTCACTTCACATCCCCCCTATTCTCCAGACTTGACTCCCTCGGACTACTATTGTTCCCCAATTTGAAGAAATGGCTGGCGGGACAAAGATTTTATTCAAACGACGAGGTGATTGCACACACTAATGGATATTTTGCAGACAAACTAGATCATCATTGGACGAAGTGTATAAGCCTAAAAGGAGACTATGTCGAAAAATAAAAAAGGTTTACTCCAAACACGTAAGTAGTTTTTATTTTTTGCACGGACTTTTCAAACGACCCTTGTAGTTCCAATTTCGCAATACCTCTGAGCACCAATCGGAACCAGGGAAGGCAGAACCGAAGAGGTAGAATGGCTGTCAGACAGTCTCCAGGGCCAGAGGATTTTTGACACTGCCATGTTGTTGCCGTTGGAACTTGTGAGCCGACCAACATGGTTGTGGTTGCATGTGTTGCTAACGACTAGGGTTCGGATCTTTATACAAGTCATACTTTTTCCTGCCTTCTTTTTGAGCTGTAATTCTGAATTAAACATTGACTGAAAGTTTCTAACTGTATTTAAATGTATTTTATGCAATTTTCATAGTTTTGGTCATATCATGATGATATTTATGGTCATATTTTGAGGAAAAAATCTGGTAATTTTTAACAGCACTGGGAGTTCACTAGAAGTTATAGATGAGAAGAAAATTAGTCTCAGGAATTTACTCCCATTATACATTGGGTGAAAAAAACAAAGCTGTCACTGAACTGGTCAGAATTCACCAGTCAGGAATTGAAGTCATACATTATTGACACTCTCTCTTTTTTTTTTTTTTTTTTGTAACAGTTTAACGTCCCTTTTTAACAACGTGGTCTTTAGAGACGGGAAAGGATGGGGGCAAGGAATGGGAAGGAATTCGGCCATGGCCTTTTGAAGGAAGCATCCCGGCATTCACCTGGAGTGATTTGGGGAAACCATGGAAAACCCAAATCTGGATGCCCGGACGGGGATTCGAACCGCCGTCCTCCCGAATGCGAGGCCAGAACGCTATCCGTTACACCACCACGCTCGGTTTGACACTCTCTAAACGTTAATAATCTCGACACTGCAAGTCGTAAAAGTGTGGAAACAGAGATAGGTCAAGCAGGGGGCAATGTAGTTACTTCGGTAAAGAACAAACTTGATAAAGTGTTGAGAGTATATATTGGATCAAAAACAATTTGTAAAATTAGTGACATTTTACATGGCAGTGAATTGACTGAAGATGACCCATAATCAAATTGCAATGACTTGACTCCCGTGACATCTTGCAATGTGGAATGAAGCTTCTCACAGTTCAAGACAGTTTTAAGTAACAACAGGAGAAAATTCCTACATGTGGTGAGATACTGCAATGCTGCCATCAAACAAGAATAAACAATGTTATGTTCACTAATCCACAACAAATTTATAATAAATTCCCATTTTTAACAGTAAAAATCTAGTAATCTATTCTTTTACACGAACATGAAAATAATTTAAAAAATAATAATAATTTCCTAATGGTCAAGTGAATGCACGGGAGCAAATTATGATGTCCACATGAAAGCAAAATAGATAAAATAAATGATGTATATTTGAGTATGTTTTGATGTATAGTAAATTTAAATGTTGGATCATATTTTGTCATTTTTACATCATATTTACCCATTTTAATGTCATAATTGCATGCATATTTCTCCATTTTTTTCGGTCAGAAAGATCCGAATTCTACTAATGACATTCGCGTCTTTGTTGTAACCATCATTATACATCAGTGACACACATCTGAGAAACACTTTCTGATGAGCATTATCATCGACTACACCAAGTTCAAAGCAGAACAGATTGGAGCAAGTACCTTTATCTGCTTGCTGGCTTTTACTGTATGCACTTGGCGTTTTAAATTGCTGTATCTTGCACCCCTTCAAGATATACTTAACACTTCCTGCTCCAGGCTGGGTGGGACTCACAGCAGTTAATGAATCTGAATCCAACTGTTACGTAGAATAACACCACCCTCTAAGCTGAAGAACATTGCATCTCTGGTTATTTACATAGCAACACGCTTTGTATTCTGTCGCTCAAAAAACATTATTCTCGTTTTAGTGAGTGAAATAGTTTACTACGGTGAATAGACTGACTTTTTAAAGCTTTTGAGTGATTATTTAACTACCAGTGCAACAGCGACAATCTAAGTTCTACAGATAACATAATATCCACCATGTTTGGTGAAGTTTATGGACAAGGGGGCCCAATCGGCCTCCTTGTCGGTAGTGCAGTTCATGAGAAAAGTGTAGGTTCCAACATAGCAGAGGTAGTCGGTGAAGCGTTGAATACAGTGTTAAACTTAGACAACTCCATGAAAGTGCTACCATCATCAGAAGAAGAAATGCCTCTACAAAATCAGTCCAACAAGCGCCTGTTCCGAGACATCGACAACACAACAGCAGCCGACAGCTCTGAAAAACTTCCAAGGGTGGAAGTTGCCAGAAACCAACATCAGCAGCTCATCGCAGCAACACCGGCAATAGGAAGCAACACTACCCCAGTACCGACTTCGGTAAGTGATCAACGACCAAGCGCTGGCCCAGTGGAAAAAATAGCGAACAAATATGAATGGTATGACGGTGCCCCATATATTATTTTTGTAGAAAGCAAAGTGAGCAACGTTGGTAGACTACATCCCATATCAGTCGGCAAGCTGATCCACCATGAAGGCGAATTAGTAACCAAAAACATAGTGAACATTACTAAGTAAGGCAGAAACCGTATTAGAATCGAGACAATTTACGGTTCGAGTGCTAACGCACTAGCCCAAAGCAAAATTTTCCCTACGCACAACATGGAAGCTTACATCCCCATTTCCTTAACAACCCGCCAAGGCATTATAGGAAAAGTAGACATTTCACTAACGGAAGAGGAGATAATGGAAGTGATAAGATGTGACGTTCAAGTAATACGAATAAGGCAATTCACCAAAAATACAAGCGATACCGATAGAGACCATAGAAGACCCATCCCAGTTTGTGCAATTACTTTCAAAGCATAACGCTGTCCAGAATAGGTGATAATCCATGGAGTAAGATGCCCGGTAGAACCATACATCCCTTTGGTCCTTCAATGTTTCCAATGTTTGAGGTACGGTCATAATAGTAAACAATGTCGGAGATAGTAAACAATGTCGGAGTCAACCTAGATGTAGCCATTGTTCTGGAAACCACCCTTTCAAAGAGTGTAAAAATTCAGGGCCACCTACTTGTGCCCATTGTGACGGGCCCCATCTCTCCACTGATCGCAACTGCCCTCAGTACCAAAAACAACTACAGATAAATAGGAAAAGAGCTTACGAGGGAATATCTTACTAGGAGGCGCTAGCAAGCATCGAACAAAAAACTTATGCCACGATAACAGCCGAACATTTGACACAGAATAGAGAGAGAACATTTTATAATCAAGCAACCAACCCTTCTATGATTAGAGCTACAAACAAAGTTATAAAAGTTCCAACCACAGTTCAGAATACCCTGAGCCCACCACCAACAGCCCCTCTAAAGATACAAAGTCGATCAGAAGGCCCTCCACCCCACCAACAGAAACCAACGGTCAGAATAGACAGCAAGGGTAAAGATCATAACTGGCCACCTATGGACACACAACGAACTACCCACAGAAATGCTTCCCAGGTACCGCAAGAACTTCTTATGAGGGCACCAAACCAACCAGCATTCCCAATTACTAATAATCCCTATAGCCAAAACGCCCAAACAGCAAACGAATATCTAGTAGAAAAGATACAAAACTTGGATTACAGTGATCTTACAATGACATTCTCTGGTAACTTACCACATAACATCAGAGACCTTATTGCCACTATTAATGGACTTCCCTCAGGGCCCTCCAATATCTCAGGAACAACATATAATAGAAGCTCAACCCCATCCTGGAACAACTCAACCTAACAACTAAAACAAAAGGAGCCCTTTAACATAATAATAAGAAAGTAACCAAAGAAGTAATAACAATGGACAAGAAAAATAACAACACCACGGTATCCCAATATCTAAGTAACTTACAATGGAATGGAAGATCAGTTTGGGCGAACAGAGAAAGCCTAATTTCAGCACTCACTCAAAACAATATCGACGTAGCCATATTGTCAGAAACATGGTTCAAACCAAATAGAAAGGTCAGTTTCAAATCCTACAAGGTGTACAGGAATGACACACTGGACAGTAGAGGAGGAGTGGCGATACTGGTGCAACAGAATATTCCACACGAACCGATTAATCTCAATTTGGACAAATTACCCTTTCAAGTAGTAGCAATGTGGATACGAACCACCCAGTCAACAGTCAACATCATTTCCATTTACTGCTGCCAAAAAACAAAATTCACTCCAAACAACTGGGCAAATCTTATCGGCCAAATAAACTTACTGGCCGGCAATTTTAACGCACATAATCAGAGCTGGGGCTGTCACTACAACGACCTGAGAGGATCGACAATTAAGGATATGCCAGAAGACAACAATCTGGTAATAGTAAACGACGGCAGCCCAACTATGGTCCCATCACCAAGACTCAACTCGGCAGTGGACCTAACTCTCTGCTCCCCCAACCTGGCAACCATGGCGACATGGAGAGTGCTCAATGATTCATTGGGATCGGACCACTATCCGATATTTTTAAATATCGGATGCCCACTAACCAAAGAAACTGCATCTCATCCAACAATCAGATGGAACATCAATAGAGCCGACTGGTCCCAATACAGGAGACGAATTGAACAAAATTCCGCAGATATCACAGAACAATCTACGGGAAACGAGAGCTATAAAAAACTGACAAATGTGATTTCAGAGGCAGCAGATAAATCTATTCAACGAAAGGACTACCAAAACGCCAAGAAAAATCGCCCACCAATATGGTGGAACCCAACATGTTCGAAAGCGATAGCCCAAAGAAGACTCGCTCTTAACTTATACAGAAAGAACCTCGACCTCCAACACTATATGTCTTATTTACAAATTAATGCACGAACAAAAAGAACGCTCAAAATGCAAAAGCGTCAAAATTGGATCCAATTCTGTGAAACATTGGGGAAGGATTCAAATATCTCTTCTGTTTGATCCACAATTAGGAAGCTTAAAAATAATGGTTACAACAACGAAACCCCTAAAATCAGTACAACAACCCTTGAAGACATTGCAGACAAAATCGCTCCTCCCACAGTCCAGGAGGAGGACTAGAACTTCGCGCTAAACCCGCAGGAAGCATCGGACCACCAACTGTGTCTGCCATTTACCATGACAGAACTACAACAAGCTTTAAAGCGATCCTCCGACTCTTCGCCTGGAATAGATGGAATCCATTATGTTAACAAACATGCCTCCAGCTGGCTTGCAGAGACTTCTAAACATCTTTAACAAGATTTGGATGAAAGAACCTATTCCAGCGGAATGGAGAACCTAGGTTATCATTCCAATATTAAAACAAGGAAAAGACCCCACCAAAGTGACTTTGTACAGACCGATATCATTAATGCCATGTGTAGGTAAAACACTAGAACTTCTCATCAAAAACAGATTAGAATGGTGGGTGGAGGCGAACAACCTGATTCCCAACTCACAATCCGGATTTCGTAAGGGAAAAAGCATGCTAGACAACCTAGCGATCTTGACGTCGGACATTTACCTCTCATTCTGCAACAAGCAATATTTGGGAGCGGTCTTCCTAGACATCCAATCAGCTTACGACAACGTCAGAATCCCTCATTTGATGCACAAACTGGAGACATTAGGGGTACCGATGACACTTGTGAAAGGACTCTACTCCCTATTATCGGAGAGGAAAATCTATGTCAGCTCAAAGAAAAATCGAGTAGGACCGTGTATTGTTAATCAAGGGTTACCTCAAGGAGCAATCCTCAGCCCACTCCTGTTTTTACTATACATAAGTGATATAATCCACTCCATCCCTACGAAGATTATCTCACTCCAATTTGCAGACGATGTGGTTACATATGCCAACGATGTGTCACAACAGGAAGTCCATAACCTATTGAACAAGGCAATTACAGCTCTCATCAAATGGCTACACACCAATGGTTTTGAACTTTCACTGGAAAAATCATCATTAGTCTACTTTTCAAAGAGAAAAATCACCCATGACTAAGACAGTATCCAAATAGGTCCATATAAACTGGCACTTAAGAAACAAGCACGGTTCTTGGGAATGTTACTGGACAGCTGCCTTAGCTGGTCCCAGCATATCGATCAGCTGATAGCAAAATCGAATTGCCGACTAAATATAATAAGAATGGTGTCAGGTACTTGGTGGGGCTCCCACCCAAAAACGCTCCTACTACTTTACCGAACACTAATTAGATCGCTAATAGAATACGGTTCCATGTTTTACCAATATGCTAGAAAGGACGCCCTCAAAAACTAGATAGACTTCAAGCAGTTTGCCTAAGAGCTTGTGTCGGGGCAATACGCTCAACCCCAATTAATGCCCTATTAGTGGAGGCAGGAGAACCTCCCCTTCATATACGATGATCATATCTTGAAGAAAAATTCATAATGGAAAAATTGGTACTTAATACCCACCCGCTCCACCATCGATTTGAAAGGATGCAAGCATTAGCGAACAAAGGAAAGAGCCAACTCAAGCTCCCGCTTCTAAATGCTTACAAACTTTGGTCTAAATATAAAGATAAAGTAGCTTCTTACAACATACACCCCATCTTTCAAGAACCATACGAACTCCAACTGGAAGAAATCCACATTCATCTTCTGGAAGGAGACACAAATCCCACCTTAAACCAGAAACTAAATAGACTCCTCGCAGAGATAGGGAAAAATACAGTTAAAATATACACAGACGGCTCAAAGAATTCCGTGGAAAACAGAGTAGGAGCAGCTTTCTTCTGTCCCAACACTAATCATTCAGCTCAATTCTCGCTACATGAAGAAACATCTATTTTCACAGCTGAAGTGAAAGCCATACTGGAGGCGGTTAAGTATAGCCAAATGATCCAAGCGGACAAAAGCATTATATTAACGGACTCCATGAGAGTCTTAAAACTACTATATAACAACACGTGGAATTATCATCTCCCAATGACAATCTTAGAAATTAGGAAACAAATAAAAAGCAGTAAAGAACAGGGAATCACTACCTATGCTATGGGTTCCAGCTCACAAAGGTATAAAATACAATGAAGAAGTGGATACTTTAGCAAAACAGGCCATCCTCAACGGATTTAAAGATGGTATGAACCTCCCGACGTCAGATATAATTCACACAATCAAAAAACGAGCCAAAGAAAAATGGCAAGAAGAATGGAGAACATCTCTAACCACCAAAGCTTCACACTATGGGAGCATCCAATCAACTATTCCACCTCAACCTTGGTTTTATAAATGGATCACAAGCAGACGACTAACAACAATGATTTCCAGGCTGTGGTTCAACCACGGAAGATTCCCCAGCCTCCTCTATCGACTAGGTCTGAGAGAATCTCCTCTCTGTGACTGTTCAGATCAGACTATAGGAGACACCAACCACATTATATTTTCCTGTAGAAAATTTAAACGGGCCCAGGATACATTGATCAAGGATTTAGTCAACATAGGAATCCCTCTCCCTACCAACCTAATCCTACTCCTAGTTAGTGATGACAAAGCAGTATACAACAGCCTTATTAGATTCCCAAAAATGCAAATATAGAAATCTAAGACCTCACCATCGGTAAATAAAAATGTCAATAAGCATAAAATGAATTGTATAAACGACTACAATGATTCTGTTTTATTCCTTAAAGATTACACTGTGAGTAGATAAGTATGACTTAAAATTGTTATCAGTATAATAAAAACTGCAAGTAGCCTAAGTACAACTATAATTAGCATAAGCAAGTTTGTAAATAGTATAATCATACCTGTAAATAATTAAGCATAATGAATTATCTTATAATTCACGGCTGTATAATCATATAACCGAACGTGAACAAAAGAAAATAATAATTTAGACTCATGAATACCAATGTCAGTATTGCCTCATGTATACCGGCAAAATGACTTCAAAACGAATTGTATCAACTGCTACAGCGATTCGGCTTTATACATGAAAGACTTTAATTATGTTTAGATAAGTTTTATTTAAAATTGTAACCAATATAATCAAAATTGTAAGTAGCATAAGTATAACGATAATTAACAGATGCAATATAGTAATGAGTATAATCAAACATGTTATTAGTTAACGATAATGAATCATGTTACAAGTAATGGCTGTATGGTTACATAACCGAATGTCAAAAAAAAAAGAAAAGGGTTGAAGAAGGAAAAATATATGTTTTTCTTCTGAAAACTGCAGGAAAATAATTTTATGGTATAAGAATAGTCGAATTAAGTGCATTGTTTGTGATTTTGTAATATATTTATTTCCTTGTAATAATGTCCTAACTATATTTAGAAGTATTGCGTAATAAATATTTCCAAAATTCGGTGTTCTTATTTCTTCTTCATTATCTTCATATGAATGCAAGTGTTCAGGAAAATAATGCAATCTATCCGGTATGAAATTATATATATATATATATATGCAGAAGGTGGTTTTTAAAAAACTGCTATAAGATAAATTTATGGTGTCAGTAAATTCCAATAGACTGTGTAGTTTTTAATTTATAAGGTTTCTAATTTGTTCCAATAATATTTTAACTCGCTATAGAAGTAATGTCTAAGAATTAACACAATGATTAGCTAAAGTTGAATGCAAATTAGTAAAGGTATTTTTAATCAATGATTAACTGAGTATCATGATAGCTGATGATGTGACACACTAAAGCGTATTTGCAGCAAAGGATCTTTATTCTGTCTTATTTTTATGCTGGTTTTTATGTCTTTGGCATTTTAGGTTTGGCCTGTTTGTTCATTCAAAGTTCTTAGATTGGTGTGCGTATATTATCTCTGGTTGCTAGGCCTAGTCAATGAAAGTTTCCTTCAGCAGCAAATTGTAAGGTGATTTCTCTAAGAAGGATCATTTAGAGAAACGGGTATATTTTATCACAGACATCAGTCAAGACGAAGCTTCTTCTATCACTGAAGCAGAATACTGATTATCATGGATTTCTTCAAGACCTTCACTTACTGGACTACAAATGTTAGATCCAGATGAGGAAAGCACATATGCATTACACAAGTTTCTGAGAAAAAGCATCTGTAAAGTGTGTTGTGTTATTGTTGTAAGGACAATGTCAAATGGTCTATTCAGAAAGAGACCTACTTTGAGAGATTTAAGTTCTTTCTTGGTGATATTGTGAATTTGGTATATTATTTTTGATGATGTTTTACTGTTGAGTATACTGTACGAACCAAGTGTCTAGTCTCAGAATTGTTAGCAGCCACAGTAAAGTACTAGATTTTTAGTGTTTTGTTTATGGAGTTATTTGTAATGGTTGAAGATTTTCTTTAAATTTATACTGATCACCATTTAGTTGCAGGTAATGAGGATTTTTTGTTTTGCTAATTTCCATGGAATATTTTGTTGCTTGCAGCTTCTCTAGATTTTGATTTTCGGCGGTTTAAATTTGTTTTTATCTAGTGATCTTCCATATGCCTCACATCTTGCATGATTACGGTTACAAACTGAAATATTGTGAAGTGTGTTTGTTTGTAATACTTGCATGTAGTTACAATAGATATTTAAACAAAAATACAAGTAAAACACAGTTTAATTAGAATAAAAAAGTAAAAACCATTAATGAAATCTTTGAAGAGTTTTTTTTTAATTGTAGTCAAAAAGTAAAAAACGCCAATGAGACCTTTGAAAAAGTTTTTGAGCCAGTATATTCTAGACTGCTGCTGTTGTTGGGCAAATTAAAATGTGCTGGCAGGCCATTTCGTGGCCCACGGGCATGCGATTGGGCAGCCTTGGTTTAGCTGTATTTTCAACAATGGCTTTCTACTGGCAAGTCTAACAACACAAAACACCTGATGGAAATCTCCACCAAACAGAATTACTTTGTTTCCATAAGGGAGATCATTGTCCTTTAAGTTGATCAATAACACTTGGTGTATCTTTTGGAACCATTGAAATCTCGTCCCAAATGACGAGATCTGAGTCATGAAGAAGTCTTGCATCCTTTGAGTTAATCTGTCAATAGATCCTACATTCTTTATGCAAAAAGTTTTTAAAATAATGTTTTGCAGTGAAAACATAATTTTAAAATATTTGTTTATTTTTCATCATTAGTGGGAATGTAATTTTCAAAATGTCATCTCAATCATTAGTGTACCGAAACAAAAAAAATTATCTTTGAGAAATAATATTTATGATACTTTATACCAATATAAACCCAAAAAAATTAGATTTTTCTAAAGATAAACCATCATAATTACTGAAAATGGTCATTTTTAAAAAATATCAATTTTAAATAATTCAAATAAATTAGGCATATAAGGAGAAATAAGTGAGGTTTATAATTTGTATTCTTTGAATACAATGTGATAAGTGCAGATTGCTCTATGGTGCTCATTCCATATTGAAATGTTGATCTCAGAGGTAAGGAACTAGCATTCCTACCTCTGACACATTAACTTAAAATGACTCCTATGAGAAGATCAAACCATCATTTGGATTGTGGACAAACTTAAGTTGATATATAATGGTATGTAAAAAAAAAAAAAAAATCGTTATTTGACTGTTTTCTTAGGAAACAGTCCTCCACAAACTGAACCGGTTAATTTTTGCAAGTAGAATCTGATCAAAATTATGACCATTTAGTTCAAGTTTTAGTAATTTCTTCCATATGACTAGATTATTTAAAGAAATTTTGTCAACAGGAGAATATTTAGGGAGGTGGGTGATGTGGAAGACTGCCTCAAAGAAAGACACTATATATATATATATACACTAGCTAATTCCCATGACTTTGTTCGTGATTGTAAAGAATTATGATTGACAGCTACCGACATGTAACCCTATAGGGCACAATGGGAGACTCGAGGCTAATACCATGCACAAACATCAGTTATCTGCGTAGGGTATTTATGGCTGCAAAGTGAAATATAGGGACAGACATGTCTTTGGTCGAAATATGAAATTGCCCTTCATCGACCAATTTCAACCACCATATCTCCCACACCAACATAGCTGCTGACATGACATCACCAAGCAGCATGGGGGCAGACTTGAGAATAATACCACACACAATCAGCAGTGGACTGAGCTGGGTAGTTATCGCAGTGGAGTGAAATATGGGGATACATTTGTCTATTTTTTTATCAGATCCACCACTTTCAACCACTATATCTACCACACCCCACAGCTACCGACATGCAATCATCATAGTGCAAGGTGGAAGACACCAGGCTACTACCATACAAATACGCCCGTGGTCTGCACTTGGTAGTTCTGGCTGCAATGTGAAATATAGGGTCACATTGGTTGAAATAGTAAAATGCCCTACGTCGACCACTTTCAACCACTATATCTCCCACAACCCCTATAGTGACCGACATGTAACCTCCATAGTGCACGATAGGAGAATTGATACTACTACACCACACAAAGAACATTGGTCTGCGCTGTACAGTTGTGGCAACAAAAAGAAATACGGACACACC
The DNA here is from genome assembly GCA_031002005.1 of Vandiemenella viatica. Taxonomy (NCBI): domain Eukaryota; kingdom Metazoa; phylum Arthropoda; class Insecta; order Orthoptera; family Morabidae; genus Vandiemenella; species Vandiemenella viatica. Next base: position 67,535,928 of record CM061914.1, read on the forward strand.
TGTCTTTGGTCCAAATATGAAAATATCCTTGATCGGCAACTTTCAACCACCTTATCTCCCACACCCCCATAGCTACCGACATCTAACCACCACAATGCACATAGGGAGACTCAATGCTACTACCACACACAAACACCAATGATCTGTGCTTGTGTAGTTGTGGCAGGAAAGAGAAATATATGAACACGCATGTATTTGGTTAAAATATGAAAATTCTCTGCACTGACCAATTTTAACCACCATATCTCAGCTATCGGCATTCATCAAACATTGTGCACGAGATGAAACTCCACGCTACTACCACACACAAACACCAGTGATCTGTGCTAGATAGTGGTGGCTGAAATGTGTAAACACATGTCTACTTTTATATATATAACATTTGGATAGGAGAAAAACCACCGCTTACCATAGAAGAGGATTCCTGTGGCATCGAGACAAGGAAAAAAAAAAAAAAAAAAACACACACACACATATAAAATCAGCTTTGAGCTTTTCACGTGTAATGGAAACAAATAAACTATAACAACTTTTTAAAGTGGTTTTGAATAACTAAGTTGATTGATCCATTGTAGAACAGCTCTGTTGGATCTAATAATTTTAGTTTAATGCCAATAGAAGTCACGAAGATTTACACATAATATTTTTAATAATTCAAACAGAAATAAATTCACCTGACTTGAAAAATACATTCTAATGATAGCATGGAGAGTGGTGCACTGGTACAAACAAGGAGGGAGAAAGTAAGACCAAAGGGTTTTAAAGTGTTGTAACATCCAAAAATAAGGCAAATCTTGGACAGATTAGGCAAAATTATAATTTTTAGGCCTCCGCTAAATATAAAAAACGTGGTTCCATAGTGTTGAGTATGACCTTGACTTATGTATCCTGGAAGTTTATCATATACTGTGTGTATGAGGAGAGTGTTTTTTCAGGCAGTTCCAGAGATATAGTGTTCAGCATTGTGTGGAACATGCAAGAAATGCTTGTTTGGTGCAAGAAGATAAATAAACAGTTGCCACACACTGCAACCTACAAAGGAATACTTTTAACTTTGATGAAACAAGAACTAGCCAGGTCTCAGAAGTCACTGAGATAAGAACAAAATATCATTTGGTGAAGGCTACCACCTCAACATGGCATGGGATACAGCATTTAGAATTCTAAAAGCTGGCAGTGTCACATCTCTGCAATCGCTGTTTTTCGATTGTTTCATTAACATTTTTGAGATGATGTAGATCTGTGTCAAAAAACGGCAATGTTCCTAAGGTGCAGTACACACCAAAGTGATGTGGCAAGTGATCTCAGGTATGACCTGGCATTTGATATGCCACTTGAAATTGAAACAATGAAAACTTATGAGCCAACACATAGGTGACACAACGTAGAAGTGATGTGACTCTTGTCACATCACTGTTGGATGATTGCAGTATGCTCCACTTTATGCCATATGTTACTAACAAGTTAGTTCATAATTGTTTATCATGAAAGACAATCTGGATTTTGATATAAACATTGTTGGATTGATACTGGGTTTTAATGCTTAAAATATCCTAACCTACCTTAAAGTTATTAAAAGACATTCTTCAGGTGTAGCTTTTTTGTGTCTTGTTTTAAAATCCCACATTCAAGTTTTCTTAGTATTAAATAAAATGTTTATTCATTCTGTAAAATGACAATTTTTTTCAGGAATCATATTTAACTCTCGAAACACATTGAAAGCACATTTTTTTCACATTTTCTTGCCAAAAAGGATGTACCCAAAAGAATTTATACCCTTAGCAAAACAACTGTAATTAAAGTTCAATAAGTCCAAAGCATTCGATATTGGGTGGTTATGAAAATGTGTTGTCACTAATTTCAGTTTGCTTTGTGTCATTTGTAAGTCTTGTACCTCGTGTGTCACTGGCATTTTACTGCCATTTTATTGCATAATCACATACCATGTCACTTTGTTGTGTGCTGTGCCTAAGAGCTGCCGCAGAGTCACAATCCCCACCAAATTGACAATAGGCTGGCTGTCTTAGTTTGTTTCTGTTGCAAGTTCTAATCATGGTGAGCTTCAACTGATATTTTGTGCGAGTAACCCCATAGAACTATGAAGGTGAACAAAGCAGAGGTGAGAGAGGAATGTAGACTGCAAGGGTTTCCTGGGGCACACAGTGGAATGGACAACTAACCGACGAGAAGTGCTATGGCATTTTTTTCCCTTTTTTTTTTGTTACTCTACATCAACATTTGAGCTAGATCATTACCCAGTTGTTCTTCTCTAACTGATCTTGTCAATGTCACCACTGGGCCTGACAGGGTCTCTACAAGTTTAAAATAAGAATAGACAATAGGACCCTAAAGACATGATAGCATTGAATCCCTGGATAGATAAGGAGTGCATCATCTAAAGTAAAGTGGAATATTGCAGAAAGGCGAGGTAAAGACAAAGTTGCTAGTTGGCTAGGACAATAACGTGAGAAGAAGAAGTGTTGTGAGTGGCTGATAGGACGAGGGAACAAGAACAGACATGTTTAGTGAAGGAGTTGGTAGAAAAAGTGCTCGGGAGTGGCCGGAAATGGAAGGAATGTTCACCGTGTATCACTATTCAGTTATGAGCCGCCCTTGTTAGATATTGTACTGAACAGGAATGTTAAACATGAGTGCTATTGAGACTGTGTCCGATACTCTAACTTGCAATCTTAAATACAGTGATGAGTCTGATTCAACAATGACCAATGATCATGTTTGTTGATAGAATAAACTATGAAATAAATGCAGTTCCTGTGTTCGGCAAACGATTTTTATTAATTATCACAAGGTATAATTATCACACCAGTACTGTGACAAATTAAAGCATAAGTTTTTATTAATGAGGAATGAAATCCCATTACAATATATTAATAACAAAAATAATTTGAAATTGCTCAGCTAAGAACTTGGGGTTTCATCAGAGTGGCTAGAAAAGTAAAATGAAAGCAGGCAAAACAATAACAAAAACCCTCTCTCAGATGGTAATAGACTTATGACTATGACCATGGAAACAGACAATTCTGACATGCTATTATAAAAAAAAAATTGAAATAAAAGGCACTAAGTAGCGAAAAAGAATGACGAAATTAGGATAGGGAAATGAACAACCACTTATCTTAGATGATGTGGACCAACAACACAGGTGATATAGGAATCTCTGGTAGTTCTTTATCAACATGAGAACATTATGTACGGTTGGTGTTGAGGGAGACTGCCACTGGCCAGAAAAATGATTGGGGTAAATTCAAAGAGTGGACAGGTAAACGGAAGGTGATTCAAATATCTGAGCATTGCTAAATATTAAAATTGATGTCTGGTAATTGGAAATAGCAAAATAGTTTAATAAAATCTAGATATAAATAAGCAAAAATAAACAAATAACTAAAGAAAAGTTAAAACAAAGACCCTGTGAAGTTAAATATCACCTCTGGTAAGTGTTGATTCAATTTAGGCAGTGGAGATCAAGGCAAGGAGAGGATAAGAAAATTGTAAAAATAAATAAAAAAAATAATGACCAGGTATTTTCTTAAGCTGAGATCAGGTTGTTGCCTTATGCCCATTTTGTATTGGTAGGCAAGTTCCCACCTTCTGAGTTCGGAGAAGCTGCTGCTATTTTGGAGGACTCTAATAGCACGGAACATGAAACAAGAGTTGAAACTATTCATGTTATAGGAGATGGCATGCTCAGCTACTGGGTGCTTGGGTTCCATGTGAATATCGTCTGTTGGTGGCCATTAATTCTTATGACTAGTGGATTGGTAGTAAAACCTATATATGAAGATAGGCACTGATTGTACGTTAACTGGTATATTACATCGGAGGGGGCGTGTTCAATGACAATCCCCAGCGACAGGATTGTTGTATGTTGCACACCTTGCATTGGGGTTTATTGCATATGAAAGAGCAATGTGGCTGTATGTTGGGATGAGGAAGACTATTAGGAGACTAGGAGTTGGCTGAGGTTAGGAGGCTTGCTGAAACAAGTTCTGGAGGGGTAAGAAGGATTTTGGGGAGAATGTATCTCGTTTCCAGGCAGGTTTGCAGGAAATCATAACCCAGCTGAAGGATTCTGTTGATGGATTCAACTCCCAGCCTCTTTTAAATATTCTTACCGTCCTATCCATTTACTGCTCTTGCTTTCATCGGCATGGTTTTAAACCCACACAATCAATTTAAACATTTCTCGTTCAATGACTTTTTTTTCCTCTCGGTTTCATCTTGCATTTTAAATCTTAATGTAGACAACACACCCAATTTGTGTTCGATATAATCATGCCTCCACTAACTTTCCTTTACAGATCGTCTGTTGTCTGCATACAGATACCGTGCCTTTCAAATCGCCAAACTTCAGTCACATATTATTTTCCTAAAAGCATTTCTCTCCTGCCTGTAGACTTCAGATTTTTCTCCACTCTTTCATCCATGTGGTTGTTGTTTTTACTGTTTATGTGTATTCTAAAAGTTGTCTGGAGATTTTTTCCTTGGGAAGTCTACTCAAGTATCCATAAAATTTCAGCCTTTTTTTCTTAATGTCTGATTATTATTATTAGTTTATTTATGTTAGGTTCTTCTCATCCTCTCCTTGCCTCCATCCCCACTACCTAAACTAAACCACTGTTTATCAGAGCGGATGTTTAGCTTCATAGAGTCTTTGGTTTAATTTTAAATAATGTTTATTTATTTTTTGCTTATTTGTATTTAGATTTTATTATACTACTTTGCTCTTTCTGCCCACCAGGGATTAGTTTTGATATTTATTAATGCTCATGTATTCACTGTTCTTTTACCTGCCCACTGTTTGAATTTACACTCACCATTTACCAGGTCATTCTGAGAGGTAGTTTCCCACAATACCCACCCTCCATAATGTTCTCTTGCTGATAAAGGGCTATATCCAAACATTCATATATTATGTATCATTTTATCTGTTTTGTGTGCTCTTGCCACAAAGCCATCATATAAGGTAAGTGTTGGTTCAGTTACCTATCATCAAACCTAAAGAAAAGAATTATTAGTGCTGTCCAGCTGTTAGCCAGACAAACTTTCTTGAAACTAAGTGAAGTTATTAGAAGACAAGGTTAGCAGAGAACAGACTTCTGTGTAATGATATCAAATGTCATATTAAAACAAAATTATTGATGCAAAAGAGGTGAGAAATTTTGCAATGTCAATCACAAGGCCGTGATCTAACACTGATTTAATTTTAATTCTTTCGATTTACAAAATTCTGACCTTAAATATGATACAGAAACCAAGAATGTAGATCTGCTGCAATTTCTACACCGTTAATGCACTATGACGGTATGATGAAAGCTATTGAAATGTTCATGTTACACAACAATTTGCTGTGCTCAAGGTATACGATCCTCAAATTTTGTAAAATAAATATAACAACACTATTTAGACCGTAATTTAATTGAAAGACTGTTCTACAACTTGCACACAAGATATTTGTATTAAAACAATTTTTTTTAACTGTTTAATGTCTCTTAACAACGAGGTCTTTAGAGATGGTATTAAAACAAGTAATTACAGTTTGGAATATGCAATCACAGATATACAGATGCTATTTTGGCATTTAACAGAATAAACAGAGGTAGATTAGCAAAAATGCAATTTCAGAAGGAAATTAGGACATTAAAATTAAGAAGAGTAACAACACAGGATAGTCTTATGGCATTACGAAACACTGACTTCTAGATGTCTAAATCTATTAATTAGAAATGGAAATATAAACATTCTGGTATTCACCAAGAAAATTCATGAATTCCTTTTACAAAGATAAGAAATTAGTGCAGCATGCCTCAGATACACCTAACTTGATATTAGGTGTGCTGCAACAAAGAGTTGTGTTAAGGTGCATATACACCAGGCTAACAAATGACAGCCAATATATTGGTACAAGCAATGGTCACCACTGCATTGGCATTCGGCCACTCGTCCTCATGAAACTGAGGGCTTGGCGCCAAGGGTTCTGGCCATGTGGAGTTGCAGTTGGCTCTAAAAGCTCATCAAAGTTGCTAGTGTTTTATATATATTATAAAGAAATAAGTGATGTTTTAAGTACAATTTAAGTGGCTGATATTATGAGGGAAGCAGAGGATTTGTCAGTTATCACTTGTGCAGCATTTATATTACTGTAAGAACCTGATAAGAAAAAGAAGAAATAATGACGCTGGTGGATGACCTCTCTTTTCAAAAATAGTAAAGAGTTTGGTGGCACACAACTGAGGCCTTGATCTTAAATTTGAATTGGAATATGGGCTCTTTCATAAGTTTTTCCCAAATCAAAGATGCAGATTTTGAATTTTTATTTAATTTTTTTGTTGGCCTCAAAAATTTTCTTTTAGAAGAGCTGAATCTTCAGATGAAAAACTGATGGTCACTCTTAGACAATTAGATACTCTGGATTTGTATTCCAGGTGTCAACAAAGGTCCCATTTTCTCCTCACATCTTGCACATTAACTTTTAGAAGCTCAATTATTTCCCTCCAATTTGTTTTTATATTAACAGTTCGTAGGGTCCAATAATCATTCCTCTTCACAATAAAAAACTACCAGTTTTAATGTAGTCTCATTATTCCACTCTATACTCCAGTGTTTTTACAGAATAATTTGAAATTCACAAACACAAACCCAGTTGACAATGCAGATCTATTCTTATAAAAGACTTTTTTGATCACGATTTACTGTCATGCCATGACAGTCACTCTATGACGTCGCGCTATGACGTCATGGTGTAAGCCTGTGTTCTCCAACTTACGACCATGAGATGTTGTTCTAGGTTATGCACATTATTTAATAACAGTTCTATTTATCTAAGCATCCGCGAATAAGTTAATTATCAGGAACACTAAAAAAAAGTGTGTATTCCATTTAAATTGACATAATAATTATTAGATGCTTATATTTAATTAATATTCATTTGAAGTAAAAGTATACGTTAAAATATTTGGCAATAGATATGCAAGTAAAAACTTTAATTTAGATTATTGGCAGTTATTAGATTGTTTTACAACCGGAACTTGATGTTGCAGCAGAAGGCATCATTAATTCAATTTCTTTTTAAATAATTTAATTTTTTCTTTGGTACCCTTTTACTTAAATGATTACTTCATTTGAATAAAAGTAGTTCTGCACTGATTGCGATCTATACGGCATAGACCATAATTAAAACTAATATTAGGTGGAATAACATAAGTTCTTAAGATTTCTTTTTAGTTTCCTTTACTTTCACTGATGATATATTTCAGCTGTCATTCCAACGTTGTAATACCAATCTGAATCATCAATAACAAAAAAGGAAGGCGCAAGGACCCGTGAAGATTTTTGATCAAGATTATTTCACGACGCATTATTGCCACTAAAATGTGATATAGCACATGTATTAATATGCATGTGATTGAAGTACTGTTCATCTGGTGGCAAATTTAGAGTAGTATATGTTTAGACTGAAATGCAACCTGGACCAGGATGGCAACGGAAACCTTTCGCTACAGTGCAAGGCACGAAGAATTACATTGAGCTTTATTTTATAACAATTCTATTTAGTTAAGCAATTGCTAAGAAATAAATGTTCAGAACACTGAAAGATAAGTATGTATTTTGTTCAAATTGGCTTATTATCAGTTGCTTTTTTCACGGAAATTATTACTGGGTTTGAATGAAAGAAGTTCCCAATTGATCGTGATCTATGCTGCCTAAACCACAATTAAAACTAATATTACGTGGCATAACGTAAATAGCATACTTCATTTTCACTGATTATTTCAGCCGCATGTAAGCTGTGAAGATTTTGGATTAAGTTTATATCGCGATGCATGGTGACACTGACATGTGGTACAGGGAGTTTTTTTAATTCGCTTTGCTTTTCTAGTGGCAATATTGGAGGAGATTGCGGTTAGGCTGAAATGCAACCTTGACCAAGTTGACAACTGAAACTTTTTGCTACAGCACAAGGGATGAGAAATTATATCGAGCTTTATTTCATACCAATTCTATTCATGTAAGCAACTGCAAAGAAATTAAATGCCAGAACACCCTGTTAAATCCGTCATTTTTGACGGGCTTCGAGGCTAGTAACAAAATAATTAACCGACGTTGGTTCGGCATCTCCATCAGGAGGGTATCCTACGACCGACCCAGTGCCAAACCTTTGTTGTTACTGCCATAAGCCCAAACCTCAACCAAAGCCAATCACTTTGTTGGCTCCAATTTGCCTCCAGTACACACTAAGTTAATATCTTTCAATGAAGCGGTCTGCTGCCATTCGTTGGCTGTAATTTGCTTAGTGTGTACGAGCCTTTACCTTTAGTGTAACAAATATTTTAAAATATATTTTATGGCTGATACTGTAACTGTTATAGGAAGACAAAACATCAAGCTGAATAGACCTGATAAAATAGCATCTACTGACACATCATCACCAGCAGACCTACACAAGATGTTAGAGATAAAGAAGATTGGACAGTTTTCAATTATGAGAGGATTTAAAAACAAAACAAAAAAATAAAGCAGAGATCCACAGTGTTGAATTTTCTAATTATGGCAGTAGTGATAGTCTTAGAAGTGTACAGATTGAGGACCATGGAACAGCACCAAAATTCATCTGAATTTTTTAATGAGAACCACAGAAAACAAAAACCTGAATGTCTGGAAGCATATCTTAATTATACCTTATAAAATACCATTCCAATGCCTTTACTGAGGTGATTCCTAGCTTAGTATCTATTCATTAAATAATGACAAGATGAATTTAAAAATTGATAGCTGGTTACAATATGATATATAGAAGGCTTACTTGGGGAGTAAGCATGTATGACTTGACAGTTTGGCTGAGAGGACTTAGAGGAGCACAATAGGCATAGATTCAAATCATGCTTCCATTATACCAGCCATCCTGGTTATAGCATCCCAAATCACCTAGATGAGTGCTGGAATGGTCCCCTCTTTCTGCCTAAAAAAATAGACATTCCATGAACAGAATAACATAATAAATACTAGTAGAAGCTTCAACATTTCACACACAGCAGCCCAAATTCTGTCCTAAGGCGGGGTACATAGAAACTCTGTACTTTCTGCATAACTTCTACCTCACAATAATAATTCACAAGTTAGATGCACTGCTTCATGGGCAGGATACAGCTATTTTATTAACCAAAGGGAACATAACTCATAGTTTACACAATCCAATGAAATAAAGAAACTGGGCTAAGCTATGTCAGAAGACAGTAAATAGGCTATGAAATAGATAACTTAGGTGCATATCACGATTTTGTGAGGAGGGTTACTACCGGATGAGAGGAAGGCCATGGTCAATAAAACCACATTACAATGAAAGAAAACATGGGTAAATGTTATTCAACTGCAGATAAAAGTCTCCATCATTGAAATTATTCAAAAGGATAAGTAGAATGTTAGGAATATGTAATGGGCACATGCATAAAATAATACATTGTAGCAGTTGTTCTTTAACTGTAACTGTAACTGAAATTTGCTGCTCAGTAACTTTAGCATCCATAATCCACAGTTTTTCCAGTGCCTAATTTAGAAACCATGTAGTGTCTTGTGAAGAATAAAATTAATGTACAAAATGTTGCTGATCAAGAAGAATGTTTAAGACTGATAGATATTCAGATAATGGAAACAAAAAAACTGCCGCGAGGCACTGAAAATAGGATAGGATAGGGAAAAATAAATAATGCATGATATATACTGTATATTTCACTAACTGATTGATCAGTCATTTACAAAACAAATCTGTGTCATTTTCAAAAGGCTTGTTAGCGTGATTCCTTGTAGCTGCAACTCTTAGGATGAAATGCACTATGTACACAGTATTAATATTTCAACTACCGTAATAGTTTGGTGCTCATATCAACCTACCCTGTTTGGTAATGTTTTTATTTCATACTCACAAGATTTTTGGTGTATTATTCACTACTGAAAAACTAATAAAATTTACAGGTAATATTGCGAACATGGGCACAAACAATGCATAACATTCAACAAATATATTAAGTAATTATATGATTATAAACAGTTTTATTATGAAAAGTGCCATGTGTAACTATTATAATAAGTTGACGTTACAGATGAGAACTATGCTCAATTATCAAATTGTATTATGTAACGATTCTAAGCAAAGGATTTTGAAATCTACTATATTTAAAATTTCTTTCCAACCACCGAATGGTCATCACAACCATGAATTTATGATCAATATAGTTGCTGTGTTATTGTGATCACTTTTTACCTACTATCTGTATCGTTTATATGGTAGTTCCCGATGTGTTCGCATCTTCCCCCTGCATATGTCTCACCTCTTGCATGATTAAGGTTACAAACCAAAATACTGTGAAGTCCCCCCCCCCCCCTCCCCGCTAACTTGTTTTTCTCTGGCCCTCCTGCCTTCATCTGTGGTGACGGATTATTTTTCCCTTTCCTATCCTACTTATAGACAAACTAATTAAGGCCTGAAACAACATTGAAGCCTCTCTCCAACATTATCTAATACATTCAAAAGGTATGGTATTTAAAGACATCAGAACAAAAATACTCACTGACAATCAACCATTAGAATAGGTTTCATGCTTCAGTTATCTGGTTTGTTATGTTATTTATGATCAGCATTTTGACACAATATAATAAAGATTCAAATTCATATATGGCGCTGGGAAAAAAGAAACATACAATACTAAAATTTTACAAACAATAGCAATACCTGTACCATTGTACGACTATGAAAATTTGATTCTATCTCACAAGAGATAAATAGATAAAGTAGCTAATATGACATTTATGCTCAAATTCAAAGGATGCACTAAACTACACAAAATAAGAGGTTTATTCCATAAAAAAAAACCAGCAGTGTAGACAACACTGGAAAAAAACTATCTAGAAAGGATGGAGTTACATGTAGCAAAAGACACTTTACAAATTAAATGGCAGAAAGTAGGTGGGATGACCAAGAAGATGGAATAAAATATGAATCTGGAACATACAACCAACCAAGCCATGAAGTGCAGAACACTAAAAAAAAAAAATATATTATTGGTATGACAAAATCAAATTGTTGTAACTTTAGGGCGTGTCAGCTGTGAGGTCATTAGCGCCCTGTCTAATACCTGGAATGACAATGGGGCGTAAAATACAATTGCTTTCTGTGTGGCAGGCTGTAAAGGCGTTGACACACAGACAGCAGAATAAAACAGAATACTAAAATACTGACTGAAATACCATCTGCATGGCCAACCGAAAAGGGATCGGCCACACTGATGACAAAGTAAAACATAATACAGAAAATATGGCTGTAGAATGGCCATAAAAGAAAAAAAATTGACTGGTTGGCTGTAAAACGCCCAACCAGATCAAAACTGTGAACTAACTTGCTGGCTGTAAAAGGGCCAGTCAAATATAAAATGTCAAACATAAGAACAGTTCTTGGATTGGTGGTAGTAAAAGGCCATAAATCCATTCTAAAACCTAAGCCGATCTGCCCAAAATTGTTGGAGCAAGACTGACTAAACTAAAAAAAACTTTAAAACCTTAGCCACGTTGTCACTGTTATCTTTTACACTAAAGGACATATCGCTGGCTAGGCCAACATCTCCCTTAAGACTAAGAATAACACACAATCAGATAAAGTGTGGCACACCGTCATAGATGTGCCACAAGCATCACATTCCGGTGAGTCCTCCCGGCGGAGAAGAAAACTGTGTCAGAGGACAGTGACATATGCAGAGGTGAGTAAAGAGAACCTCATCTCCCCTCACCCGTTGGAAGGAGCTGCTCCACAGATGAATGGTTGGTTTGATCAGCCAGAGCTTATTACGCTCCACTTCCAGCCACTGCCTCTGCCAAACATCAAAAACAAATCTTTTTGCCGCCGAGGTGAGGTCTGACTTTGGAACTGGAGCAAAGTCTATTCTGACCTTGTTGCAGGTAAGGATTGCAATCCCGCGGGATTTGCTCCAATCTCGCGGGATCGAGCGGGTTTGGCGCCAAATTTTTTTAATGCATATATTTAACACATAGTTATTTAATGTGCTAATAAATTAAATAATAAACATCTGTAATTAAATTAATAAATCAATTTTAATGTAAAATGAAAAAAATTAATAGTTAAATACAGTTTAAATGGCATTAAAATTTTTAGCGGATCTTAAGTATATTTCGAGATTTTAAATTTTTGTTTTTAAATCTAAACCAATTTTTAAATAAATAATCAAAAATTGAAAATATTCAGTATTAGGTTACATTATGTGCCTGTCACAATAGCCAAGTCACAAGTTTTTTTTTTAATTTTTTTATTTGTTTTATTCTAAATAAATGATCTGTAACACCGAGAGAAAGCATTGCATTTCACAAAGTGAAGTGAATATTCTCTGTATACTGTAGACTTAACTCAGAACAAGTTCTCATAACTTTTTGTCACTTCACAAGCATGAGACGTGGTCTGTTTTTTCAAGAATTACTTTAGTAGGATTCATTATTATGTCCCCCAATTTCTTGATTGATCTTATAATTTATTCATTGTTATTAAAAGAAACTACTCACAAAGATATAAACTGTCAAGTATTTCAGTCTTAATTTAAGAGGCATAACGACTTTTTTTAGAACTGAAATTATTTTATTATGTAATAAAGGAGACTTTTTCGGCGTATGATTGCAGTGAAGTGCTCACGGGTATACAGCCGGATTGTGTCGTAAAAACACGAAATATTACACGTGAGGAAGATGGCAAAGTCATCCGTAAAGTATGGTGTTTTTTGGAGATACACCTGTGAAGACTTATTTATAACTTTTTTTAACTGCTTTACATCTCTCAACAGCGAGGTTTTTAGAGATGGATAACTTTCTTGATTTTAGTGGAAATAATAACAAGGAGTTGAAAGGACGCATGCTATTTACTCAAAAATAATGAATTGTGGCGATTGATCAAATCATCCCAAGAGGGATTAATCGAAAGCCAGAGCGGCACATGTAAGGCGGCTTTCATCAAAGAACATGTGTATCAAACACATTGAGGCGTTGGCTGAAACAACAATAAGTCAAGGGATATACAGCTGCCTTTATTAGCCGCTAAATAAATAGGTATGTAATTATTACAATTACATTATTTCGTATCAACGAATAATCAAATTTTTCAGCAGCAAATACAGTAATTTGTCACAATTACTTTATCTGCAAATACATAAAATGGGAATAGTGAAACAGTGAATAAAAAAAAATGTAAAAAATATAAAAAGCTTTAATTGTGTAGCTCAGATGACGTGTACGACACATAAAAAATAATAATGTAGTTACAAAATCATACTAAATACCAAACATAACTCAAATTATAGAAATGTGTACTCAAAACAAACGCAAGTTTTAATGAATATGTGCAAGTGGATCTATTTATTTATGAATCATGAAGGTTGATGAAAGGATCCGCCATTCTGTCTAACGACTGTGGGATCCCGCTTTGCTGGATTGCAATCCCTAGTTGCAGGCAAACTTGGCACCTACATCGGCTGCCTTGTTCCCCGATTCCCACATGTCCTGGTACCCAGCAGAATAAAACCTCTTATCCATAAGATTGGGAGGGCGTTGTGGATATCCGGGGCTAGAGGGTCAGCTGCGTACATGTTTACTAAGGGCAGCATACAGCTGAAGGAATCAAAGCATATGATGAACCTCTTATCCCGCATTACATTCATATGCTACAGCGACTTTAGCAAAATGTAATGTTCGTCCGTGTAACCACTGCACCTGCCATCGAGGAGAACACTACGGAGCAGCCAACTCCATTAGCCTGCTTAGATCCATCTGTGTACTTGTATACTGGGGTAAAAATGTGATACTAATTTAAAATATCTCTAAATACATTAATAAAGACACTGTCAGCAGTTAAGAGCTTATTATACAGAGACAAATCTAAAATTGTTCTGGGCCTCTTTAAAAGCCAGGGAGGAGATTTACTCCAAACCTGGTGATAAAAAGCGGGCAGCTCAAATCCATATTCTTTTATAATATTCCCTTGTACAGTAGCTGAATGGTTTCGTTGCTCTGTGGCGATTGGTCTAGAGCCGTTTGAAAATTTGGGTGGATAATTACGTTGTACACGGGACTGTCAGGTTGTAAGATAACCTAAATTTTGTCATCTTATAACCAAAATTTATTTAAAGAATATCAAGCTAACTCCAATTCTGTTTCAAATCTTAATTTAAGTCATTTTCTTAAGTATTTCAAGGGTTAAGTATAGATAAGCAATGATGTTAAGTCAGAACGTAAAGTAAATATAGCCATATAATGCAGTTTGGTTTAATTTGTGAAAGAAAACGTTGCATTCCTTTTCAGAGTTACTTTAGGCTGTAAGAAGCAAAATGAGATATGTACCTTAACAGGTAGAAATTTTCTATGAAGAGATATTGGCATTCCAAAATTAATGCTTTCCTGGTTTCATAAGTCATAGAAAACATTAAAGAATTCCTGAAGCCACAGTTTTATAGATATGAGAGTGATTCATACCTCAAAGGTTATGTTAATTTTTATCACAGATTACATAAAAGTTTGAGAAACGTAGCTAAAATTTAAGGGTTGATTTTGTAAGGTTTAGTAAAAATTGTAAAACATGTGTCTGACAAGAAAATCATTAGGTAGAATACAGTGAAATTCAGAAGAGGAAACTATAGTCAAAAGGAAGCACAATTTATCTTGAGCATTTGGCAGCAAGTTTTATTAAAAGCCAGACAGTATTTTGGTAAGAACGGGAAAAAGTTATTTATTCATAGTTTCGGAAGAATTTGTCCACTTCTTGTTAACCTTTGCCAAAACTTGTGCAACTAAGTGACTAGGCGGTAATTGAAATGACATGAAAAACGCTGTTAAAGAACAGTTGTTATAATTAAAGATGATCACGACCTTATAGGAAATTGTACATAGAATCCCTTAAAGCATCTTTGAGACCTGTAACTTTAATACTTTAAGAGATATTGATTTTCCAAATTCATAGTTTCTATTACACCTATTTAGAGGTTAATAACCAGACAAATTTATATATTGGGAGATAGAGACAATTGAGTAAGTCACTTTAAAAGTGGTTTCAACTCGATAACGTAAATACTCTAGACGTGAAAAGACATTTCAAGATTCGCTATGAAAATAATTTTTTACAGCCGAAGTATTATAGATACAGAAATTTTCACTGGGATCAATTTTGACATTTAGACGGTTGACTACAAATTGTAAAAATTTCAGGTTGATTGGAAGCAATCCTATTCCCAAGGAAGTCCATGATTTCGCGGGAAACTGGATATTTCAGGATTCTCAGACCACAGCTATAAAAGTGGTTCGAGTGGAGGGGGAAAAGAGGTCAGTTTGTTGGAATCGCTTTGGTAGGCTCCATGTCGGGCTTGTCAGTGGTTTGGCGCAGTATGTGGAGGTGAGTCGGCATTCAATACCTGAAGTATCTCCATTTTGGCAGCCATCTTAGAAATTTTTGGATGTGTGTGCTGTGTTGCGAAATTCTCATGTAGCTGTTATCACTTAGGGGTCCCTGAGAGTTAACCTGACTTGATTCACTTTTGTGAACCTGCAATAATTAATTTTGGAGAAGAATTTCTGATGCCAATAGATTGTTTGACGAACTTTTATTTTATCACCTACTTTTGCTAGCTAAGGTGAACTCACAATCTATTCTCCTTAGGCAACATTTACAGTCACAGTTCATACAAGCTATACGTACATGCTTAACCCCCATGATCAGCTTGGAGTCTGAGAAGGTGTTATGGCAACGTGCATGAAGTGTCGCAACATGAGGAGATGCCTGTGGGTGGTGAGCAGAGGCTTGCCTGACTCAGCACAGATGCTGAAGATTGGGCTGGTGCAGTAGGCACCCATGACGAACCGAATTACTGCATGGTGGACACTATCCAATATCTGCAGGCAGCCATCCCGTTCCGAACCGTATTCTAGCCACGACCGTACAAAGGCTCTATAAAATTGTAGCAGACGGGAGCGATTGGCACTCCACGATCTGCCACAAAGACATTTTAAAACATTTAAAGCTTTTTGGGGTCTTGATTTTATAGCATTACATGGCAAATATTATACAACAATTTCACGTCTTTAAGATGTGGAAGCCAAGTTAGCCTACAGTCTAATCTGAGTCCCAGAAATGGGATAGTATCAGTAAAACTTAAAACACTGTTACTCAAGATAAGGTGGGGCTCTGGTAAAAGACTTCTGCTAAAAAGTACAAATCAGGTTTTCTTGGCAGAGAAACAAAGACAGGTGTGCACTGACCATTCATCCAGCCTGTTCAACACAACTTGCAGCTGCTGCTCAGTGGTTCTCAGGCTGGCTGATGTACAAGAAATTAAAAATGCATCCATGTATAATGAGTATTGTATAGGGTTCCTTATTACAGTTGAAATACTGTTAATCACAAAAGCGAAGAGGGTCACACTTAAAACTGATCCATGAGGGACAGCGTCTACCTGATTAAAAAGGTCTGACACTTCACTACAGACTCGGTACCAGTAGCAACGTCCTTATAAAAAGATTTAGAGAAACAGGACAGCTTTTCCCTAAATTCCCTCCCATTCATGTGGTTGTTTTAAAATGACATGTTGGCAGGTAGCATTGTAGCCCTTTTCAATATCCAAAAACACTCCAACAAAGTGTTGGTTGCAAATAAATGTGTTCTGTATTGCCACTTCCAGCAGGAACAAGCTGTCCATGGTGGAACGGAACTTCCTGAGTCCATGCTGAAAGCAGCTCAGAAGGTTTTAGGATTCCAGACACCAGACGAGACGGCCATTAACCATCCTCTCCAGTGTCTTCCCCATGCAGCTTGTCAGAGCAATACTATGATAGCTACCTGGCAACAACGTAGCGTTCCTACAAGGTTTTAAAATAGGTATTAACATTGCTTCTTTCCACGAGTTGGGAGGAGGCAATAACCACATACAATTAAAAATATCCAGAATGTACTCTTTAGCATCATTACTAAGATGCCTCAGCATCTGGTACTGGATTATGTCAGGCCCTGCTGTTTAGCACAGATTCGAGCTCCCAAGGCGAAAATGGAGTGTTATAGGCCTCCGAGCCTGACGAATCGAAGCACAGCATGCGTCTTTCAGCATCAGTTCTTTGTTGCTGGTTGCGAGGGTGCAGTTTGTCCGACAAAGTGATGGCAGCGAAATTTGCACTGTGCTTCGTTCGTCGGTAACTATACATCCCTGATCCAGTAATCCAGATCCTGATGGACGGGAGTACCTTCCGGATATATGGCGGATAGACCCCCCATGATGGTGTAGTGGAATGGTCGATTGTGCTCACAAAGTTCTGGCAGGACCCTTTCTTACTTCTGTTAATAACATTACGTGCCTTAGCTCTTGCAATTAGAAACGGTGTCAGCTGTTGGGTGCAACCGAAGTCGGTGTAGAGCCCTTCTGCGTCCCTGAAAGGCAGAACAGCATCCACCAGGGAACAAGCGTTCTTCACAGCGTTTTGGAGCTTTTTGGCATGGAAACATCAGCCGCCTGGTGAATCGCATTTGTGAAATGGTCCACCATCTCCTCAGTGTTTTGACATGGCTGGAGGCATACCGATCGGCGGAATAGCGGCCAATGAGCTCTGCTGACATTCCATTTGCGTCGGTTATTGCCTCCTCCATGTTTAAACTCCACATGCATCCTTATAGAGAAGTGGTCACTTCCATGAAAGTCGCAGTCAACGGAGACCGTAATGGATGGAGAGCACAACGATAGGTCAATGGCAGAGGACAAACCAGAAGCATTGGTGAAGTGCGACATTTGTAATGTATTTAGGATACATACCTCCTCTTGCTACATAATCAACCAACTACTCGGCTCTGGGGCAATCTCTGTTGGAACCACACAACACACTGTGTGCGCCGATATCCCCTAGGAGGTGGAATGACCGAGTAAGCTGTCACAGTATGTCAGAAAGGTCATCATAATCAACGGGTGCATTCGGTAGTAGATAAATGAAGCATATGGTCAGTTTAATAGGACCTCACTGTCACTGCTTGTAGATCAGAGGAGAGAGCTTATAACCTGGCTATATTCTTTTCAACCTCTCCAGGAAAGCCAGGTTCTAACCTGCCGATGATGCCTTTTATTTGTTTTGGCAGTTGTGCATATTAATGTAAGGCATGTAGTTGAATATGATGTTTAATAAACAAGAAAAACCACACATACACACCAACAACATGAAACATTTTATCAAAACCAGATAGTAAACACTCTCGCAATCTTAAAACAATCCGTGCTCTCTTTTTTCTTCTCAGTGATCACACACATCTCTCTCTTACTATATATAATTTTCTTTGGCCGCGTCCGCTGACCAAAGATTATTGTCACTTAAAGTCAATACTTACAAACTAGTCTTAGCGTATATGCTACACCTGCACCCACTTTGAGGCAGATTAATGAATTTAACACAATTTTTAATTTGCCGAGAAGTTATTGAAATACATAATATTTTCTCCTTCAATACAACGGGCAACAGTTCTTCCCAAATTTACTTTGCAATGTCCTTACTTTTTTCACACTATGCTAATAATTTTGATTAAAAATCCAAAGTATTTTCACAGTCTATATCAGTTCACTATTTACATTTTTGCTTGTCACTAAATCTGGCATCATAGGCACTGTATAGCATCCAATTCTACTATTGTTCGTTTGCCCTGACACGTACACTCAGTTCAGATTAAACATGGTCAAATTTCAGTCTTAACCATTACATTTATCATGCTACTTTTTCGTCACAACAAGGCGTTGTCGCATATAAATGTGACGTCGATCTTTGTAATTAAATAAATAAAATTTGTAGACTGTATTTCGTTTATAATCTTTTGCAGTTTATTTCTTTCGTTTGCCAGTTTAAAAGTTCTCTAATACCAATAATGACCGTGTTTGAGACAACCTTGACATCCCAAGATTTGCAGGTTTGTTCCTACTCAAGATCTCTCAATTCAACTCCACGCTGCTACCAAATCAATCTTGTCTTGGTTGTTTCCTCTACTCAACCATTCTCACCTCACTTCACTTCTTTTTTTTCCAGAGATCATTTCTTTTAAAGCCTCTCTGGGCAAACAATATTTATTAACCTTTGTATTATTATTCTTATTCTTTATATATATATAAATCATTTTAACTTTTAATCTACCACTATGTCACAACCCCTCCAAAAATATTCCTCATTTTTTTGTTGATTATTAATGAACAAGAAAATGGAGGAAAATTTTCTTAATTTCAATGTCGTTATTGGTATTGAGGTTTTAAAGTTTTTTGTACAAAATATTAACAAGCTTTGCTTATTCTAAATCAACATTCATTTTACATAAAAAAGAACATAACAAATGAACAATAACAAAAACAGATAAAAACAAAACACTTTCTCCAAAGTCCTGTCACGCTCGCCATGTCGCATATAAATGTGACGTCGATCTTTGTAATTAAATAAATTTACAATTTGTAGACTGTATTTCGTTTATAATCTTTTGCAGTTTATTTCTTTCGTTTGCCAGTTTAAAAGTTCTCTAATACCAATAATGACCGTGTTTGAGACAACCTTGACATCCCAAGATTTGCAGGTTTGTTCCTACTCAAGATCTCTCAATTCAACTCCACGCTGCTACCAAATCAATCTTGTCTTGGTTGTTTCCTCTACTCAACCATTCTCACCTCACTTCACTTCTTTTTTTTCCAGAGATCATTTCTTTTAAGGCCTCTCTGGGCAAACAATATTTATTAACCTTTATATTATTATTATTCTTTTTTTATATATATAAATCATTTTAACTTTTAATCTACCACTATGTCACAGCGTTAACAATAAAATTACATATTACTATGAACCATTGGATTGCTTTTCGTGTTTCCTTTATGATACTATTCTGTTTTAAGATCAATACAATATTACTTTGTCAATTACTTAAGATTTTATCTTTTTAGTCCTTTGTTCTATACAATTTTAAATCGACCACATTTCTTAATCCTAGTATTTTATTAGATTTGGGATAAGCAAGCAAATAGGCACTCGCATTTGGCTTATCAACAATCTTAAAAGGTCTGTGATAGATTTTAAAGAATTTTTTTACTCTCTGAATTTATTTCACAATACTTTTGTCTAGTTTCCACCAAAAACCATATCTCCGAAAAGGATTCGATAATGGAAATACTTGCCCCCGTGAGTAACATTTAAGCTGCTTGCATACACATCGTTCTACCATAGCTTTTTCTTCTGCCTCTTCCAATTCCTTTCTGCCATTTTTTTCATATTCTTCCAGTCCTTCATGTAATTTCTTTCTTGTTTTCCATTTCACCTTTCTATGAGACCATTATATCAGGTGGGTACTCTTTTCTCAAATAATTTGAAGCAATTTGGTGTCAGCTGTCATCGATTGTGTCCTGCAACAATACTTCCATCACTCCCCTTTCATCTTTCCCGTCAAAAGAAACATATTTAGCGGCATCTGTATTACCGTACCGGAAAAATACATTCGTTGTTTTATAGCTACCTGGGGGTGTAAGGGTTTGGGAGAGACTATACTAGTCTTTTCCAACCAAATGTCAACCTCTCCTTCACGTGGTCCACCCTGTTTGCACGGACGAGGCTCTGGCGACTGAAAGATTCCCGGTATAAGGAGTCACCCACTGCTTGCCAACGGCTTCCGAAAGGAGGGCGGAAGAGCGGGGAGCGGTTCAAGGCACCCTCTTGCCCTTGGGGATGGAAACGGCCCCTAAAGGCGGATGAATCAGAAATGATCAACGGCATGGGTATGTAGAAGGCAACGGGAAACCACTGCATTAAAGACCCTAAGGGTATCCTGAGGACATGTAATCCTCTCAAATTACATATATCATGATGGCTTCTTCCTGGGCAAAATATTCCGGAGGTAAAATAGTCCTCCAATCGGATCTCCGGGTGGGGACTGCTCAGGAAGGAGTCATCAGAATGGATAGAAACATTCTACAAGTCGTAGCGTGGAATGTTAGAAGTCTGAATAGGGCAGGTAGGTTAGAAAACTTAAAAAGGGAGATGGAACAACTTAAGTTAGATGTTGTTGGGATTAGTGAGATTAAATGGAAGGACGCACAGGATTTCTGGTCTGGGGAGAACAGGATAATTAGCACACAAGCTGTCAATGGAGTCACTGGTTTAGGATTTGTAATGAATAAGAAAGTAGGGAAACGGGCGAGTTATTATGAACAGTTTAGTGACAGGATTATTTTGATGAGGTTAGAAACTAAGCCCGTCCCAACCACATTAGTACAAGTATATATGCCAACGTCACAGGAAGATGACGAAGAAATAGAAAAAATATACACTGAAATTGAAGAATTGATCCAATATGTGAAAGGGGAGGAAAATCTAATAATCATGGGTGATTGGAATGCAATAGTGGGAGAAGGAAAAGAGGGGAATACTGTAGGAAGTTTTGGTCTACGAGAAATAAATGAGCGAGGAAGCAGGTTTCTAGAATTTTGTGAAAGATATAAGCTAGTTGTGGCGAACACAC
This sequence comes from Vandiemenella viatica, assembly GCA_031002005.1. Classification (NCBI taxonomy): domain Eukaryota; kingdom Metazoa; phylum Arthropoda; class Insecta; order Orthoptera; family Morabidae; genus Vandiemenella; species Vandiemenella viatica. The sequence goes on from CM061914.1 coordinate 67,557,487, forward strand.
TGTTTAAGAACCATGCAAGAAGAATATACACCTGGAAACGTCCTGGGGATACAGGTAGATATCAGCTAGATTATATCATGGTCAAACAGAGATTCAGGAATCAAGTTCTAGACTGTAAAGCATACCCAGGAGCAGACATAGACTCGGACCATAATTTGATAGTAATGAAGTGCAGGCTGAAATTCAAGCGAATAAGGAAGCAGCATAAGCAGAACAGACTGGAAGTGAATAAACTGAAACAATCTAGCACAAGAGAAAAATTTGCAGAAATGGTAGACTTAGGTCTAAGAAGTAACTGGGGAAGGAGCTCAACCGAGGACGAATGGAATGCATTAAAGACCGAAATAATAAAGCTGGCAAAGAAACATTAGGCTTTAGGGAACAAGCTGCCCGAAAACCTTGGATCACAGAAGAAACTTTGGAGCTGATGGATCAGAGGAGAAGGTACAAAAATGCTGAGGATGAAGCTGGAAAAGAGCAGTACAGGCAATTTAGAAATCAAATAAATAGGAAATGCAAAATAGCAAAAGAAAAATGGTTACAAGCAAAGTGTGAAGAAAAGGAAATGGTTGTAGGAAAAGTAGATGTTGCATATAGAAAGATCAAACAGAATTTTGGAGAAAAGGGGTATGAACATTAAAACTGCCAATGGGAAACCTCTTTTAAGCTCAGAAGATAGAGCTAACCGATGGAAGGAATACATTGAGAAATTTTATGATGGGAACGACTTGAAAAATAGTGTATTTGAAAAGGAGGGCGATGTCGACATTGATGACTTAAGAGATCCTGTTTTGAGGACAGAATTTAATAAAGCTCTGAATGACTTGAAAGCAAATAAGGCAGTTGGAATTGATGAGATCCCTGGAGAACTTCTTAAATCTCTAGGAGAGGAAGGAATCAAAAGATTATTCAAGCTGATATCAAAAAGTTATGAAACAGGAGAAATTCCAACTGATTTTAATAAAAATATCATCTTCACACTTCCAAAGAAAGCACAAGCCGACAAATGCGAAAATTATCGCACCATTTGTCTAACATCACATGCTTCAAAATTACTGACCAGAATAATATACAGAAGGATGGAAAGGGTAGTAGAAGAGATAGTAGGTGAAGATCAGTTTGGGTTTAGGAAAAATCGCAGTACAAGGGAAGCAATTCTGTCTTTAAGATTAATACTTGAAGGGCGGATCAAGAAAAACAAAGATACTTTTATGGCATTTGTTGATTTAGAAAAAGCTTTTGATAATGTTAGGTGGGACAAGATGTTGAAAATTTTAAAGAAGTCAGGTCTAAAGTATCGAGATAGAAGAATATTCTATAAACTATATAAGAATCAAGTGGCGTTGATTTAGAAAAAGCTTTTGATAATGTTAGGTGGTACAAGATGTTCAAAATTTTAAAGAAATCAGGTCTAAAGTATCGAGATAGAAGAATATTCTATAAACTATATAAGAATCAAGTGGCAGTAATAAAAGTAGAGAATCATGAGAGACATGCATCAGTTAAGAAGGGTGTGAGACAAGGTTGTAGTCTATCCCCGTTAATATTCAACTTGTATGTAGAAGAAGCAATGAAGAAGGTCAAAGAAAAATTTCCATGTGGCATAAGTTTTCAGGGAGAAAACATCAGTATGCTACGATTTGCTGATGACATTGTCTTGTTAGCAGAGAGGGCTGAGGATATTGAGAAGTTATTGAATGGCATGAACAAAATACTGAAGGAAGATTTTGGACTGAATATAAATCAAAGTAAGACAAAAGTGATGAAATGTAGCAGAAATGATACCAATACTAGCAGATTAAATATAAAAATTGGATCGGATACAATAGGAGAAGTGAGTGAGTTCTGTTACTTGGGAAGCAAAATTACAACCAATGGCCGAAGCAGGAATGATGTTAAAAGCAGAATAGCCCTAGCAAAAAGAGCCTTCATGAAAAAGAGAAACCTTTTAGTTTCAAATATTGATCTAGGAATTAGAAAGAACTTTTTAAAACTCTATGTGTGGAGCACAGCACTTTACGGTAGTGAAACGTGGACTTTAGGAATACCGGAAAGAAAGAAACTTGAAGCATTTGAAATGTGGTGCTACAGAAGAATGCTGAAAATTAGGTGGACAGACAAAGTAAGAAATGAACAAGTTTTGGAAATGATGGGTGAGAAAAGAAGTTTATGGAAGAAGCTTACAGGAAGAAGAGACAGGCTGGTAGGTCATATTTTGAGACATGCTGGATTGGTTAACTTGTTAGTGGAGGGAACAGTCGAAGGTAAGAACTGTAGAGGTAGACAGAGATTAGAATATATGAAGCAGATAATTGAGGACGTGGGTTGTAACGGGTATGTAGAAATGAAGAGGTTAGCACAGGATAGGAAAGGATGGAGGATTGCATCAAACCAGTCTAAAGACTGACGACAGCAAAATAAATAGCTACCTGGTCCAATATTCATTTCTTCGGTTCCCATCTGCGATACATTTTCATCTTCTTCTTCGTCATAACTCCTTATGAAAAACATTCTTATTCCACTTTCGTCACTTTCTTCATATTCATTCTCGCTACTTCTGCATTTGTACTCTTCTCCATTGCTGCTAGGAACATTTTCAATTTCTTCACTTTTGTTAATACTTAAAGGTAGCTCGCTATCATTATCTGCTAATTCTTCTTCCTCGAATGTATCTTTTAACAACTCATTCCGTGCTTCCGCTATACTCATTTTTTTTTCAACAGTTTCTTCATGACTTCGTACTTGGCCTTCCAAAATTTCTTCCATTTTACTTTCCATATCGTTCTGACTTTCTTTTATCTTTCGATTTAATGACCCTTCTACCGTTTCAACAATAATATTCTCCTTTTCTTCCATATTGCGATCCACGAAAACAACGACATCTTGTTCCATAACTTTCTTGCTTTCAAGAACATCTTCCCTCGTTATTTTCAGTTCTTTTTCTGTCTCCTTCTCCACCCTCAAAATTCTTTCAGACACACTTACTATCATTTCTTCTATCCTTTTAAATACTCTGATCAATACCTTCAGTAATCCTTTTCTGAAATTCTTGATTCCTTTGTACAACTTGCGTGATTTTTTCATTCATTATTCCAATGTCTTGTCTGGTTTTTTCTTGGCTCTGTTCAAATCCTCGGATGTCTTGTTTCATTTCTTTCCTGGTTTCATTATGGCATTTAATATCAATTCAAGGTCCGTATTCATTCCTCGAATATCGTTCGGTCGATCTGGTTTTGGTGAAACTGCACTCTCTATCAATTTTTGCCCCCCCCCATTAACATTATTCTCTTCATTAATTAATTAATTATTTTAAGTATTATTATGAAGTTTACTATTTGCAACATAACCGGAAAGCTTAACTTTACTCCCGCTAATATTCGAACTATCAAAGGATTCGTTTTGAATAAGATTGTCATCGCCAAAGACTCCCATTAAATTTACATAGCTGTCATTAAAACTTACTATTTCTGAACTTTGTAGCATATATGCTAAGACTAGTTTGTAAGTATTGACTTTAAGTGACAATAATCTTTGGTCAGCGGACGCAGCCAAAGAAAATTATATATATAGTAAGAGAGAGATGTGTGTGATCACAGAGAAAAAAAAAAGAGAGCACGGATTGTTTTAAGATTGCGAGAGTGTTTAACTATCTGGTTTTGATAAAATGTTTCATGTTGTTGGTGTATATATGTGTGTTTTTTTTTTTTATTATCATATTCAACTACATGCCTTACATTAATATGCACGACTGCCAAAACAAATAAAAGGCATCATCGGCAGGTTATAACCTGGCTTTCCTGGAGAGGTTAAAAAGAATTTAGCCGGGTTATATTTGGCACCCCTGCCAGGATTCTAACCTGGAATCTTCTGATACGCAGACAGAGAAGTACAAGAGAAGTAGTTGAATGGTCGCATCAGGGAGCGATAAAAGATTTATTACAAGAAGATACCTGTAGAGAAGTGGAAAATGAAATAAGACAACCAAATATTCGGAATAGATTGCCAAGAGCTTGTAGATACAGGGAGTGATTTGACAGCAATATCCAATTAATTCTATGAATATATAAAAAAAGAGACGAGAAATAGATGAAATGCCGGTAAACTGTGTGCAGATTAGAGGTGCAACCGGGAAGTTAAGTAAATGGTTGAAGAAGTAAATTTGGCTGGAGTTGGAATTGAATAAGCTACGGATAGAACACCGATGTATAGTTATACCTGGATTAAATATAAATTGTATATTAGGGATGGACTGGTTACAAAAATACCAGGTTGTTATCGATTGCGGGGAAGGAGAACTAAAGCTGACTAAAGAGGGAACGAGTCATGTAATTAAATTCGGAAAAGAGATAGTGAATGCTACTGCATTATAAGGTAGTTTATAAGTACAGATAATGTAACACGTTTATGAAGAAAAAGATGGATTTATTGACCATGAAAGTTTTGAAGAGAATTACGAAGTGGCAGTTGAAAAAACAATAAGGAATAAAATAAGCGAGTTGTACGGCATTACTTGGGAGCAGAAGGAATGTATGAGAAGAATACTGGAGCGTAACGCTGATGGGTTTTTGGACTGCCCGGGTATGGTGACGAATTTCGAATGTACACTGAAAATAAAGCCTCATGTTCCGTTTTTTGTCAAGCCTTATCCGGTACCCCTGGCCAAGAAGAGTGCTGTGGATCAAGTAATTAATAAAATGATAAATGGGGCATTATTGAAAAGAGCGACAGTACTTACAATAACCCGTTGATTGTTGTTGGGAAAAAGGACGGTTCCATACGCTTAGTTCTGGATGCAAGAACGTTAAACAAGATAGTTGAAAAAGAAACTGACAGGCCTGAAAATTTGGAAGAGATGCTACAAAAATTTTACGGAGTACAATTCATGATTAGTCTTGATTTAACGGCCGGCTATTGGCAAATTTCTTTAGCAAAAGAGTCACGGAAATATACCGCTTTTTTATACGGAGGCAAATGTTTTCATTATCGTGTCGTCCCGTTTGGCCTTAATATTTCGGTTTCGGTATTTATTAGAGCCCTGGACCAGGTTTTAGGAGAAGAATTACTGAGTAAGTTATCCATTTACGTCAATGATATTTTAGTCAGTTCAACTGATTGGGAAGATCATTGTAGGGCATTAGGAGAAGTGTTTGAAGCATTAAGGAAAGGAGGAATGACACTGGAACTATCTAAATGTGATTTTGTTAAAAATGAACTGAAATTTTTGGGACACAAAATAAATGTTGATGGAATAGTGCCTGATCCAGATAAATTGCGTGTAATTGAGAAATTCCCAGTACCACAAAACAAGAAACAATTAAAATCATTTTTCGGATTGTGTCGTTTCTATAGAAAATTCGTGACTGACCAGTCGTTTAACGATCCTCATTTAAATAAGCTACAAAAGAAAAATGCTGTCTGGGTATGGACGAAAGAATGCCAACAAGCCTTTGACAAATTAAAACAAGAGTTAATTAACAACAAGATTTTGCATCATCCGAACATGGAACTACCTTTTCATATGGAATCTGACAGCTCAGACTATGGGCTGGGTATCCATATTTTTCAAATAGAATGTATTAACGGCAAGAAGGAGCTAAAATCGATAGCGTTTGCGAGTCGGTTGCTGAACAAACACGAACGAGCATACGAAATCTCAGAAAAGGAGGCATTGGCATTTGTATGGGGCTTTCAAAAGTCCAGATATTATTTATGGGGACATCATACTATTATATTGACCGATCATAAGGTTTTAACCATCCTTCAAGAATGTAAATTACTACATGGTGAGATTAACCAGGTGGGCACTTTTCATGCAACAGTTCAACTATGAAATAAGATATATCAAAGGTAGCGATGCCTTATTGCGGCTACCTATGGGAGGAAGTAGCGCGAACAAAATAAATGATTCAGAAAGAGTGTTTAAAGTCTATTATATGAAAGGAGTTACAACTTATAAGGGCGTAAAAGAAATATGCAAAGATATGCGGAGAAGGCAGAATGAGGATGAATGTCTGAGATTGGTAAAACAAAATTTGTGAAGTAGAAGTGATAATAAGCTAATGAAGTACTATACTTTACACGACGGAATTTTGTTCCGGAGGCAGGAGGAATCAAATGAAGATTGGAAGTTACACTGGCCACATCATTACACAGACTTGATAATAGATTACACACACTTAAGCTACGGGCACTATGGAATTGAAAAATGTTATAAAAAATTGCAGGAGGTTGTCATTTTGTCGCACAACGGCTAGCTACCTGCGACCAATGCCAGCGTACAAAAGTGTCTGCAGTAACTACTAATAATTTAATGCAGAACATATTGCCAGAAAATGTATTAGATCTGTTGGCGGTAGATTTATATGGCCCACTACCTAAGTCAAGAGGCGGTTTTGTATATATTTTTGTGTGTTTCGACATGTTTTCGAAATTTATAAAATTGTACTCGATAAAGAAGGCCACAGGAAGAGCACTTGCAAATAAGTTACAGAATGATTATTTCTAATTGATCGGACGGCCAAAATCTGTGTTGTCAGACAATGGGAGTCAGTTTAAGTCAAAAAGTTGGTCCGATTGCATGAGTGAAAATAATGTAAAACATATTAGAATATCTGCCTATCATCCCTTGAGTAATCCTGCAGAACGTCAAATGAGCGGGATAGGCCGATTATTTCGGACGTACTGCAGTCAGAAACACACGAAATGGATAGAATACGTACGAGATTTTGAAAATGTAATGAACAGCATTCCGAGCGAGAGTACTGGACACACTCCTTACCGCATTATGTTCAATTAAGACCCACCTGACTTTATAAGAGAAAATATTAAATTTCCTTCGGTACCAAATGTTCACCGACAAAAGCTATTGAACAAGGTCAGGGAAATAATGGAACAAAAAAGGCTGACGAAAAGGAAAAGAAGATATGACAAAGGACTGAAACCCATTGAATTCAGTTTGGGAGATATGATATTGGTAAAAACTAAACAAAAGTCTTGTGAAATAAATACAGAGATTAAAAAATTCTTTAAAATCTATCACGGACCTTTTAAGATTGTTGATAAGCCAAACACCAGTGCTTATTTGCTTGCTTATCCCAAATCTAATAAAATACTAGGATTAAGAAATGTGGTCGATTGAAAAGCAATCTAAAGGTTCGTGGTAATATATAATTTTATTGTTAATGCCTTGTTGTGATGAAAAAGAAGCATGATGAATGTAATGGTTAAGACTGAAATTTGAGCATGTTTAATCTGAACTGATTGTACGTGCCAAGGCGAACGAACAATAATAGAATTGGATGCTATACAGTGCCTATGATGCCAGATTTAGTGACAAGCAAAAATGTAAATAGTGAACTGATATAGACTGTGAAAATACTTTGGATTTTTAATCAGAATTATCAGCATTGTGTGGAAAAAGTAAGTACATTGCAAAGTAAATTTGAGAAGAACTGTTGGACATTGTATTGAAGGAGAAACTGGTGTCATCCATTATGTATTTCAATAACTTCTTGGCAAATTAAAAATTGTGTTAAATTTATTAATCTGCCTCGAAGTGGGGGCAGGTGTACCATATACACTAAGACTAGTTTGTAAGTATTAACTTTAAGTGACAATAATCTTTGGTCCGCGGGCGCAGCCAAAGAAAATGATATATAGTAAGAGAGAGATGTGTGTGATCGCTGACAAAACAAAAAGAGCATGGATTGTATTAAGATTGCGAGTGTGTTTAACTATCTGGTTTTGATAAAATGTTTCATGTTGTTGGTGTATATGTATGTTTTTTTTTGTTTATTAAACATCATATCCAACTAAATACCTCACATTAATATGCACAATCTGCCTAAACAAATAAAAGGCATCATCGGCAGGTTATAACCTGGCTTTCCTGGTGAGGTTGAATAAAATATAGCCGGGTTATAAGCTATAGTTTTGGAATGGACAGTGTTTCAAACAAACATAGCCCCCCCCCCTTTTTTTGCTCGATCACCCTTGGTATTGTCCTTTCGATATATGTCATATCATCTTAGACTGGATCATGAAATGGTCTAAATTGTCTCTTTTGAGACATAGATACAATGCTAAGAATTGAACTTCACCTTGTGAGCCTGATACCCGTTGATGTTCCACTGATTCTACCTATTTAATTTCACCTGGCCCAGTTTGGGGTGGGTCTTCGGACGGTGATTGCTGAGGAATGAAATCACATTTGTCCACCAGCATTCCTTCGTCTTCATGATCCAAAGATGGATCAGATTGTGAGAAGGCCCCGAGGACTTGCTGATCTTTTTTCCAACAAGGCCTCTGCCCCTCCTTTCCCTGCCAGCTGAGAGTAGAAGAGGAAGAGGACTTCACAAAATAGTTGGGTCCAAATGTTTAAATTTGGACCCCGAACTTTCTGCACAGTTTGCCATCTGCTGCTAGTGATGCACGTTGCAGCCATTAGATCTGCTGCAGGTGCTGCTGGTGTTGCAGTAGGTCCTATGGTTGTTGTTACTGCAACGGATGGCTGTGTGTCTTATGGTGGAACCGATAAACCTGCTGTCCTTGTGGTCGATGTTTCAGACATGTTACTACCAACGTCCGCAGTCCTTGGTGTTATGACCTTAATGGGTTTGGTACCACATTTGCAGTGACATGAGCACATTGTACCAGCGCTCATGTCCGCAATGGATGTCTGGGGAGTTGACTAGGTTTTGGTGAAGACCGGTGGCACAAGTGCCTTGAACCACTTCCTCATTTCACTATAGGATAGTCGTTCATTGGTTTTCAACTCCTGTATCTTCTTTTCATCAAGATACACACGACGCTCCCTGCTCCAGGCTGGATGTGACCCAAAGCAATTGATGCACACCTGTGGGAAGGTGCAACTAATACCCAGCTCATGAGCTGCCTTTCCACATTTCCCACAGGTTTGAGTTGCCCTTGCAGGTCACCTCTGGCACTTGAAGCAGAGCATCGGGTCCAGAACATACGGGCAAATATTAAGATTTAAGTATCCTGCTTCGATAAGACTTCGGTAACATCGGAGTGTTGAACGCCAGGACTGTCATTAATGTTTCATGTGATCTGACGAACCTTGACCACATATTCTGTTGACCACTCAGTCTCTAAATCGATTAGGTCTTGACAGGTAACAATGCCTTTACTTGAACTTGGAGTTTTATGTAGTTCGCAATTTACTGTGAACTTTCCGAGCTTCTCAGACTTGAGGAGGAGGACAGCCTCCTTGATTCCAAAAGCAGAGTCCCATTCCTCAGCTTCTTGACTGATTTAAGAGCCCCAGCAACCCTCTAACCCCTTTCTGTATATAGAAGGTGGACACCTTCTCAAAGGTTCCCACCTTTCTGAACATAATAACAAAAGCATTATCTATGAGATAATCCTTCCTGTTACTCAATTCAGAATTCTCAAGCGGAGGGCTTAGAACCCTCGCCAGCTTACCACCTCTTTGGGCATTATGTTTCACCTGCAGCATGCCCAAGCCACAGGTAGAAGAGTTAGATTTAGGATTGTTTTTCATTTTGATCCTAGGAGTTCGGAGGAACTACATATCGAGTCTCGTGGAGCACCTGCATCATGCCACCAAGGCCAATACAACAGGTGCCCCTGAGGTTGTACTTTAGCAGGTGTTTTGCTTCAACACCCATCCACCTCCTCACGTTACTCGCCTTAAGGTTGAGGTGTTTTTTTTTAAAGAGCGGTTCATACTGTCCTCGCAATAAAGGCGTTGAAGCCAAGATCTCCGTTCTACTTGTCACACAACGTTCCCTACGGTGGTTGTTGAAGTGTGGAAGGAGTTAACAGTGTGGAAAACTTGCAGTACACACAAGTTTCAAGCTCGGGCACCACGGGTTTGCCAAACCCGTTAGGGCACTAATGACCACGTTGTCGAAGTGCCCTAAAGCAACAACAACAGCCAAACCCGTACCTGGCACCTTGCATACCAGGCCCCTGTGGGCGACGAAATGCAAACAAGCCATGAAAACTTGATATAGATGTAAACATAAGAAATAGCACTATTTGAGAAGAGATTTTGGACCTAGCACAATACAATACATTCATTTTTCATTGATCTCAATATAAGAGACTAGCTCTGTGGGATGTCGAAAGTTGTCAATTTACAGTTAAAAATTTTCACAACAAAATAATACATCACCAGAAGATGTACAGTAAATAGCATACATGCTACACTAATTATGTCGACTACATTTACACAAACTACCGGCAGTTATTTGGTAGATACCTTAGAAATAAATTCTTCAATAGAGTAGACGGAGTTGTCAATTAAAAATTCTTTCAATTTTTTTCTGAATTTAATCTTATCATCTGCTAGATATTTAATATGTGTTGAGAGCTTACTGAAGATATGTATCCCTGAATATTGGACCCTTTTTTTGAACTAATGACAACGACTTGTAATCCTTGTGAAGATCACTTTTACTTTTAGTGCTATAATTGTGCATTTTACTATTTGTTTCGAACAAAGTATAGTTTGTGACTTCACAGGGCTTTAATGCGAATATATACTTAGCGGCCAATGTTAAAGTCCATAACTTCTTGAATAGCTCTCTACATAAAGTTCTACTGCTAACCCCACACATATTACCCACTTTTGGGCTCTGAACACTTTGTCTCCGAGTAGATTTGCCCCAGAATATTATTCCATATGACATTAAGGAGTGAAAATAAGCAAAATAAACTAGCTGCCTCATACGAAGATTGCCTATAGCAAAAATTGTACGGATTGCAAATGTGGCTGTGCCCAATCGCTTTAGTAAGTCAGAAACATATACCTTCCAATTTAAATTATGATAAATATGCAAACCTAGAAATTTCACACATTCTACCTCTTGACTTGACTGGCCTGCAAATTTTATGTCTATATCTGGTGTTAATCTGTGTGATGTACTGATTCGCATATATTGAGTTTTATCAAATTTTAAAGACAAAGCACTAAGTGTAAAGCATTTATTAATAAGGCCAAATACATAATTTAAAATATATTCTGTAGATAAATGTGGAGTATTTTTAATTCCTATGATTGTGTCATCTGCTAACTGGACAAATTTGGAGTTTTTTGATGCAACATGGGAGAGATCATTTATACAGGGTGATTAACGAAGATATGCAAATATTTTAATATGTTATTCTACAAGTAAAACTAAATAAAAACGTTCATATAAACATAGGTTCCCAAGTGTTTAGTTATGGAGTTACGTCTAGTAAAAGATTTTGCGTGAAATTTAGGAACCTCGCAAATATGAAGCCATCGCAAAACTGTACGACGTTACAGTAAAGCACGATTTCCATTTATTTGGTTGTTTTTAATCTGGTGAATGTAATAAAACAAGTCACAGAAGTGTATCTCCAGTAGTTTTCCAGAAATTCCAGAGAAGCAAAGAAATAATTTGGATAAATTTGTAATTTATTAACAACTTAGCCCATTCTATTAAAAAAAAAAAAAATAAATCCAGACGATTGCACAAAGTTTTCAATGGAAGTTGTAGTGAATTTAATTTTGGAAAATGATGGTAATAAAGTTAACTAAAACAGTATGAATGTGCCATATAATCTGCTTTTATTAATACCATAGCTCAGGGTTAAGGAAGTTGTACAGTGTACATACAATTTCACAATAAATGTTCAAAAACGTCTCCACTGAGTTCAATGCATTTAGCCGCATGTGTATGAATAGATTTTGTTGCTCGTTTCAGTTTCACAGGGTTGTTCTTAGTTTCATCTATTGCATTCATAATTCGAGCAAGTAATGGCTCACGTGTATTGACTTTGTCCTTAGTTTACAAGGACAAAGTCATCCTTATACACAAAATTCCATTTGTGTTAAATCTGGCGATCTGGTTAGCCGTAACTAAACATTTGCGGACCTATGTTTATATGAACGTTTTTCTATAGTTTTACTTGTAGAATAACATATTAAAATATTTGCATATCTTCGTGAATCACCCTGTGTATATATTAAAAACAATAGTGGCCCCAATACAGTACTCTGAAATACTCCACATTTGATAAATTCCCACTCCGAAAACAGTGGGCCACATAAGGCAGCCTCAAAATTCTCTAGTGACACTTTCTGTTTTCTATTCAGAAGGCCAGGGGCGAATCCAAGATTTTGGTTTGGGAGGGGCTTGAGCGGATTTTGGTTTGGGGGGGGGGGGCTTGAGTTGGGCAAGGGTAGCCTTTATAGTCTCCTCGGATTACCGCCCCCTCTGCTCCCATAAAAGATCAGGAGAGCTATTAAAAAAGTCTCAAAACTTACAATGTCAGGGGTGGACCTAGATACTTTGGGGGGGAGGGGGCTTGAGCGACCTAGCCCCCCCCCCTGGACGAAGTTATCTATACCATAATACTTTAATTTCTGTTTCAGAATTTTATGATATACACAGTCAAATGCTTTAGAGAAGTCACAAAAAATTGCCACGGGAATTAATTTATCATTTATTCCTTATAAAATATTGTCAGTGAATGCAAATATAGCTTGTTCTGTTGAATGGCAGTTTTGAAAACAAAATTGTGATCTAGTTTATTATTATTTTAAAAGTGTTCATAAACTCTATTGTACATTGTTTTCTCAAAAACTTTGGAGAAGGCTGTTAGTAATGAAATTGGACAGTAATTCGATACGGCTGGCTTGAACTGGTTTAACTACAGCACACTTAAGCCCATCTGGAAAGGTATCCCCAAGCAACGATATATTAAACAGATAACTTGGTACATTACTTAATTCTGTGGAGCACAGCTCAATTAATCTGCTAGAAATCCCATCATAACCCCTCAAATATTTGCTCTTAAGAGACAATAACTTTTCTTCTTTTTCTGGAGTAGCTAAATTTACAGACATAGTGTCAAATATTTCTAGGAAACCTTTATTGACAAAATCCATGTGATGTGTTACTGAGCTTTTGGCATTTAACAACAGATTTTTTTTTTTTTTTTTTTTAAAATGTTTACTAAATATATCAGCAATTGAAAAATTAGATTCTACTGATTTTATTTTAAAAGCTAAGTGTCATTAGTGGTTTGATTATTTTTTCCTATTTCCTATGTCCCAATTTTATTTTCAGAATCATGAGTTTTATGTTTGTAGTACATAATTTTATATTCTTTAATAACCTTTTTCAGTACTGCTTGTGGTGTGTTTTAAGATTAGCATTGAGACTGTTCCTAGAAGAAGTGCTGCCATTTCTACGGATTTATCGGTAGATCTACGAATTTTTATGACAAGTTAGGATTTTTGGATTTTGTTCAAATATCTACGGATTTTTGAAATCTTTATCATTTGTTGATTTTTCCTTATATCGGTGTTTTGTTAAACTTTGAGCGTATGGTGTTAATGTATTATATAATTGTCAATAACTGTGAATCATTTCCTTGCAACTGCTTGTGTAAACCAACGATTGAAATAAAGCTCATATTTTGTTTGGTTGCAATTTTAAGAGATAAAATCCCATAACACAAAACTATCGGCGCATACTTTATGCACGATGACACGCTCGTAGGCACGACTTACAAAGCAGTGGCTTTCGAGAAGGCTTAACCGATATAAGAGAATCAAAGGGTTCATAGTTTTTAACATTTCCTGTTGTAGAAGATGTGCTAAATTTAATGTCAACAAAGAAAATGTATGTCACTAGGGAAAAAAAAAAAACAACTGCTAGGCATAGCAGCAGCAGTAATGAAACTGCCGATGTATAAAATATGTTCAGAGATATTTCTTACTTTCAATGTAGAATTTTTTTTTTTTTTTTTTTTTTTTTTTTTTTTTTTGTAATTTTAATGACCTGGAAACAAAAAGTTTCTTAATTTTGACTCTCTCTTGAATAATTATTGTTTGAGTCTTTCAGTTAGTGAGTCTCCGGATTTTTGTATCAAATCTATGGAAATTTTAGCGGCCGTCTACGGATATTCAAATCCAAGTGGCTGGCAGCACTGCCTAGAGGTAATATATAACTTCATTTTACAAATTCATAATGTTCTAATGTCCAAAGTTTTCAGAAGCATGACACCTTTTCAAGGGGACGAAACTTTCAAGGAAGTTTAATACAATGCTACTAAAAATGTTGTATTTTTCATTCCTATCTTGTGCGATGTGAATATGTTCCCAGTTTGTGGTATTCAGGCACTTTCTAAAACTAGTAACTTATTCATCATTTACTTCATGCTGAAGTTTAAAAACACTATTCTTGGAGCTAGTTCCTATAGAACGGCTGATAATTAATAACTGTGCATCATGATCCGAAAGTCCATTAATGGCTTGATTGTATAGATGAATGTTGAGGTATCTAGTAAATCATTATCTATTATTCATTATTCTGATGGGAAAATTAACTATGTGAGTTAAATTGAATGAATTGACTTATGATTCCAACATGACTTTACAGGGTAAGTTATTTTAAAAACCTACATTAAATTCACCACATATGAGTAAGTTGGCTACTTTTCTACTTAAAATTGATAATAAGCGTTCAAATTGGTTCAGAAAAATAGAAAACTTTACTGAGGTTGCTCTGTTTACAGTTACTATTACTAAAATTTCACTACTGAAAATTAGCCGTGTTAGCACAGGCTTCAAAATGTTGATTAGAGAGAATACTTGTTAACATTTATATCATCAAAACTAAACCATTTCTAACATAAGTGACAACTCCTCCTTTTTCCAAGTTTTTATCTCCAGTAATGCGAAGCTAAATTAAAGCTAGTTACATTTGACATACCTATTCCTGTAGACAAGCATAAAACATCAATGCTATTTACATCATTTAATTTATTTATGTGAACTAGCAATTCATCCAATTTGTTTGATAACCCTCTGGTATTCTGATGTAACAAATTAATCCCTACACTATTTTTAATGTTGGTATCTGAAAACTCATTATTGTTTGAACTAATTTCTGTTAAAACTCTCTGACTGAACTAATTTCTGTTAAAACTCTCTGCCTAATAATTTATCCTAATCTAAAGAAAAGGAACTGCCCTGACACACTTAACTACAGGAATAGTTACTTGAGAAATGGTGAATTCTGTGATTCTCTTAATTTGACCATCACTATCGGATAATTATACTATAATCTAAATTTTCTGAAATATATATTTTATGTACATTTTATTCCTATACCATACTGGAGGTTATTGCATTACTTAATAGGGTATTTGACTACTTCTTCACGGTTTTAAATTGTTTATTGGTACACCTTATTCACCAAGTGAAGAGATTTTTTGACGAAAGTGCTTTATTTTGCGTAAAATTCAAAGTTAAAATTTAAAGAGTTTAAAAGCCCGCCAAAGCACTCCTTCGATACCTGGCAAGTGCAACGACAGTTGTGATGTCACACGTCTGTAAACGCTACCGCTGCGAATGGAGCTTTTCCTATTATCCAAGTTTTCAACTATTTTTATTGTTTGTTGCTGGTTATTTCTTGTTATTAATGAAAGTTCATTTTGAACATAAAATCAAAAAGCCTACAGTGGAAAAATATTGAAAGTAGACGCCTTATCTGTGGGGCTAGCTATAGAAACAACCACTGAGTTTTATTCTGTGGAGCTTAAAAATGTAACAACTTCAATTTGATATTGTGACAGTCACTTACAATTTTCTGTAAAGCTAATTTACACCGCAATTTTGTAGAGTTAAATGCAATACGTTGTTTAAGGCGAGAATTATTAGGGTTATGGTCCTAAGGTTCGATCCTCGCTTCGGAACATGTTCAATTAGTTTTCTTTTGTCATTTTCTTTGGATACTACTTGTTGTTGGCTGCATCACATAATCATTTTTTTCCCGAAAATCCACCAAAACATCAATTTCAGTTTTCTTTTTTCTGAAGGCTTCACAACTTTTGGGATAACAAGTGAATTACAACCATTTGAAACAACCAAAGATTATTTCAAAATGGAAATTGGATGTTACTTGCACGCCAAAAAACAGATTTAAAAAAAAGAAAAAAACAACTTGCACATTAAAAGTAAATACCGCCTAATAGACGCACTTATGACAGGAAGGTAACCTGCAGTTGAATCTTCACGTAAAAATTCCAACGAAAGGGACACAAGGCGTTCTGGAACTGTTGCAAGATTAGCATGAAATTTCTACAAGTGGTGTCACTTCTAAAATAAATTCCATTATTCACCGCGGTGCACTTGTATTTTTTGCATGCTATTCTCTCTCTGGTAAGTTTAAAAAATAAAAGTTTTTATGTATGGTAGCAATTTGTTTCAAACGCTTGCATGACACTTAGCAACTATTATGAATTCTTCGAATAAAAACATGGTAGTGCAAAAAACAGCCAACAAAAACAGAAAAAATGCAAGCAAAAAATATTATCCCAACCAAGGTACGAATGTGGGACGTTCTGAATTCGATTACCACTCTTCAATCACGCAGCTATCCGGACACTACTTCTTAATTGCTTCTCTTTATGTTAATAGTAAACATTTCACAGTTTTTTCGTGTGAGATGAAGTGATACTATTTAGGTAAATGAATAAACAAACAAATTCAATTTTATTGACAAAAAAAAATCATTTATCTATAATCTGCAATTAAGAAAAATGGCCCACAACATCCAATTATTCAGAGCGTGGTGAGTGAGCGGTTAACGCACTGGCCTTGCATCTAGGAAGACACCACACAGCGTGATATTTTCTAAATCTAGAGGGGCAAAAGTCAGTTTTGATAATAGTCTACACAGTCAAATTATATTCAAAGTAGATAAACCATATTACTTGGAACAAAGGTATATTTTCCACGCATTCATGCCTAACAATAAAAAAAATAGTTTGAACAATGGCTTCCTGGATCCACCGATGAAGCGCTCCAGTCAGCCGCGCCATTCCAATGAGCTTGGTCAATGATTACGCTGTGTTTCTGCATGTTAGTAGTGATTTGTGTGTTGCTATTGCTTTGGCAAGCCTCAAGGTAAGTTTACGCATGATTTTTCCATGATACAATAGCATCATTAAAACAGAGCGAGATTATTTTTAATTAAAAAAAAATACTGAGCCAATTTCATGTTGAGGTTTAGTTCTTTATACCGATCTCTTACTATATTTATTTGAAAGAGCTGCTTATTAGCTACAAGAAATACCTTCATTTGTTTGCGAATATTTGCGACACCCATACTACTTTTCTTTATTTTCAGCATGACTGTACAAATTTCACGTACAGAATTTTTCGATGTATGGTTTGCTATCGCAAAACAATCAATCTCTAACTTTCAGTCTCAAATTGAAGCTGTTACATTTTTAAGCTCAGCAAAATAAAAGTCAGGTTTTTTTTTCTTCCTATAGCCCCACAAATAAGGCGTCTATTTTTGATATACCATAGGGTGTAGGGTATGAGAAAAACATTGTGACCAACCAGAACTGTCCAGGTGGGGAAAAGGTATGCTATTTTCTTAAGTGACTGAGGGAAATAGTATATCTAGTTTGTTAGAATTAATTTTTCATAATACTGTGCAGGGTACTTGGGTTGTTTCATATACACTAACTGGGTATGAGGTTTTCGTATATTAATGTTTTGAACATTTTTTGGTAAATCACAAAGTGTTATTCAAAAATTATGCTGCAGTTGCATGCACTAATATCATCAAGGGGGTTTGGTCTAATTTTGAATTGGGCTCCACGGATTCCTCAATGTGTATGTGTAGAAGAGGAGTGATTGAAGAGCTATTACATGTTCTACGATTTAATGTTTGTTGTGAAGATCCTTGCCACTTAGAATATCTAATAGACTGAAGTGGTTATTTTTGCCATAAAGTCTTTTTCTTTTTGACGAACGGTCAATTATCCATTAGTTGTATTTCTATATGTGTTTATGTGGGAATGTTTTATGTTATTCTATAAATAACAAAGGATAGGGAAAATAAACTGTCACTCACCAAAGTTGAAGGCTACGACAACTACACAACACAAGAGACAAATCCTAACATAAAATATTTCAGTTTAAAATCTTATTTATGTAGAAGAGACTGGATCATTTGGTAAGGGAGATGTGCACACATTGAAGTTTGAGTCATGAGGTAAACTTCGGTGTGTGTATACATTGTGCTGAGTAGTGTAATGGGCAAATTTAATGGATAACGATTAAAATGAATAAAGGAATAAATTGTGGAAATAAAGGTTGAGTGAAGGCGACAGCTGTGTAAACCGCGAGACCGGTAGTGGTCGAGACAGACGCTGACAAAGGCAGATTCAGCACTGAGCGAGCGGTATCGGGTGAACACTTGCATTCAGGCAGCTTCGGGAACATTCGAAGCTGACGTCCGATATATGCTGAGTGGCTCTCGAGCTACGAGTTTTTTCTAGAATGTACAACGAACTTTGATCAAGGTCTGCCAAGTCAGTACACTGCTGTACTATATAAATGAGGCTTCAGAGGGCCTCGGAAGTGTTATACTGATCGACGCCGCCACTATGTCCGTTTAGGAAGCCAGCTGGGTCCAACCGGGTCCGATCTCGGTTCCGATCGCGTTACCATCTGTTCGATCGAGTGTTCCAGTAAAGTGTAATTGCTCTAAGTACTGTTACCAGCGCCTGGATTAGTGCTCCTGGGATAACCTAGCGTGTGTGGAATCGGACTAATGGAAAGCAATAAACGGGTTTAAAGCATTTACGGACTTTCACTGTCTGCTTACCAATTCGTGTCCAAGTTGCCTTTCAGGGGAAGTTAGAGCCAACCCTGAAGCAAGCTGAAGAGAGGACGTTCGAGGACGCGCAGCACTCCATGCAAGTAAGTGTTAAGAGGCTACAGTGCCTACCACTTGCCATTCCTGGCTAACTGACTAATCACCCCACTAATAGTCGTCACAAGCTGTGGTTACGAGGGGTCAATGACAATCTGGAGTTAAGCCGGTTGCAGCTTAGTGTTGGGTGACGAACAGTCGGTTACGTAATGGTAATTAGCCATTACAGTAGTCATCAGACATATTTGCTAGGGATGCCATTATTGTTACATGTTCAAGAACTGTGACAGCAAGGAAGATTCTGCACCTAAGCAGACTTCTGCCCACAACATACCCCCTCGCCTACTAGGAGTGCAAAAGGTTTTAAGCATTTGTATGTTTGAATGTGAAGACAATGGGCGATAGTTTCACGACCCACGAAACTAAGGCATGTGTCTCGGATGTTGCATATCAGAGTCCACACGAGTGACAACGGGGTCCATGCGACCAGGATCACGAGACATGACTTGCTGGCTGACCGTCACTGGGTGACAATGAGGGCCTGCCTGCCACTGGCACCACTAGGTGCTTCACTAGTCGCATTCCAGCCAACCTCGCCAGATTTGGGATGACCTGCCTGCAGAGATAGTTTTACACCACCTACCCAGTCGGTCGTGTTGAAGTGCCAGGGAACTTTGATTTCCATGAACCGGGTCAATCCAAGATGCCGGACTCGACAGCCGTCTCACATTGGTAATGTATGCTTGGTGACATTGCAACCACTATGATTCATGTGCCCCACGAGCCTATTATCATAGGAAAATTGCAGACAGCCTCTCCAATATTCTGTTCCTTGCGGTGCCATATTACGAGAGATCTCACACTCTCACCAACAGTTCAAATTCGCTAGTCGTGGCATATATTTGACTGAAAACAATAATGTTAATGGAATTACGGCCTGTACACCTTGACCTCGCATCAGTTATATTCATGTGTTTTCTTGTTTTTTTTTCTTTTTGTATCAGAATGTACTAGTTGTGGCACCTGTGATGTTCTTGTAATTACCGGAATCCTTTGTGTAAAATTAAAGGATGCAAATTTTAGTTTTTTTCGTGTTATTATTGGACTAAGGATAAGAACCCATCTATATCCCAAGTATAAATGTTAACTTTGTACATTTCTGCTCCATCCTTATCGGTGTTAGCAGGAAAATTAGCCTAGTGATTGTTGCATCTTAACATCCGTTCACGGGTTGAAACATTATAACCCCCTTTACCAAATGACCCAATCCCTCCTACATGAATAACAATTTAAACTGAAATTTTGTTTGTCTTGTGTGTTGTATACACATCACAGCAACAGCTTTGATGAGTGAAGGATTATTTCCCTTATCCTTTGTTATTTACATTGCCTAAAAGCAGTTTCCTTTTTCCTTAGTATCATTGTTATTCTATTTGTGTTTTGGTTAGTGGCAACAATTAAAATTCCACTTCACAATGAAAATAAGGAAGAAAAGGAAAAAAAATAACCTGTCACTTATCACAGACGAAGGTAGGAGGGACAGATAATCATTAAAACAATTTACTTTATTTCAATTTAACACCTTATTCATTTATGTAGTATTAGACCAAAATACAGAAAAGTTTTCATTTGGCCCTACTGTTTTCCTTCATCTGTGGTAATTGGCTATTTATTTTCGTAATCACATATGTTATTTCTAGTGAAGAGCGATCTTTCATCCCCCATACTTAACCATAGTTGATAAATGAGATATTATTTTAAAGATTAAGCTCTCCACATTAATAAAACAAGGAACATTTCAAAACTCAATCTGAAAGTGGCAAAATTAAGAACAATCAAGGTTACGAGTATGGAATAGTAAGCTACTAGGCTATGCTGGTGTCAATAAGGATTATTTGCTAGATAGCAGCACCAAATCACACAGACAATGGTGAACTGTGTGTATTTCATTGAGTAAGGAGCATTTAGGATATCTATGCATCTGTTACAGAAACCCTTCATCGTTACTAATCGTTTATAACACGTGTTTTGCCATGACTGGTTTCATTTGACAAACATTTGCAACAAATAAGCCAGTTCTTCTTTCATCCAACAACAAAACTTGCTATTCATTGCATATCATTTTCAACTGGCCACCCATTCGTTCCTTATCTGTTTTCTGGATGAGTTACATACATCATATTGTGACAATTACAAACTTGTGTGATTCATTACTTCCTTATTTTTAAGCATGCATTGATATGGCATTTTCTTAATTTATGGAATGCCAATACTTTCTGATAATTTGTGTAATGAATTGCTTTAAGAGTTTCTTTCTCTGGGGATGGTCTAGTTGGATTTCAACTGGAAACCTTAGTTTTTTTTTTTTTGCAACAATTCTTTCTTTGTAGCTGATGGATTTCTATAGCAGTAGCACTAAAATGTTGACTCATGGTGTGCATATGGCATCACAAGTGATATATTTATGATGTCGTATATTTGTATGCCAAAATCTTGGCAGTATAATAGGCCTACACTTCATCAAGATTTCAATTAACAGTTTTTGATTAGTTTATTAAACTGCAGTAAGAGCTGACCAAAAATGTACTGAACTACTTTGGAAACAATCTACTTCCATAAAGATGAATGAAATTACTGATATGAAATACATGCCATTTGTAATTGATTATTTCTTCAAATTAAAATCCACTTTTTAACCGAAAGAGTATAGGGTGACAATCTCTAGAACAATAGTAATAAGTTGTGTATTTATGAATAAACCTTGTTTGTAGCTTATTTTCATCTACAATTTTGATTGTTATATGAATTACATTAAAAAAACCTCTGTCAAAGGAATTTGATATAAAGATACAATCAGATCTTTTCTGAGTTTGGAACCCATATTTGGTAGCACATACAGGTGGTTAAAAGGGAAGCCGATAGATATGTATGGAATATCACAGCAAAGAATACAATCGTTACTGAGATAGTATCCACGCAATGCTCAGGAGCTGAATATGAAAATTCTAATGTTTTATCTCGTTTGATCAGATGGTCAAAAACATTCTCCATCAACAACCATTGTGACCGATTTTCCTACCATTTTGGAATGCATACAACATAAAAGTGAAATGCTGCACGTGTAAAAGCTTCGTTATAGCCTAGATTAGATCGGGGAGGGTTTTTGTAAACCAAATGTAGACAATATTATTATTATTATTATTATTTTTGTATATGTGCGTGTGTAAAGTTCCATTGAAACGGGATAAAAACTGTGGATTTATATGAAAGAATGTTTGTAAAAATTAAGGGACGTAAAGCATGAGTTTTAGCAAACCAAATGTATGCAGTAGTTTTTCTTTCATTTTTGTTTTAAAGTATAGGTGTGCAAAGTTTTAGAAACTGTGGGTTGGAATAAAACATTTGTAAAAATTAAAGGGGTAAAGGGGGATAGTTGTAAGGTTTTTATAAACCAAACATAAGCAGTATTTTTTCTCGTTGTTTTGCCATATTTTTCTCTTTGTATTAAAGTATATGTGTGCAAAATTAGCGATTCCTGGAGATTGCAATTCTGCATGGAACTGGTATAATACTGCAGTAGTCAAAACGCAAGACACCAATAGAAATACTTTCCAAAGTATATTTAGCAGTGGCTGGTACAGTGTTTATTACAACCTAATTTCTGCAAGAAAATAATGGTCCAGGCTCCATTACAATGGATAACGCTTGAAAATAATACATCTTGCAATTGACTACAGCAGTATTATGTTATTACAGAATGTTGAACTGAAATCACAATCTCCAGTAGAACCCCAAGATGTATCGAAATCTGATAAAAACTGTGGGTTTGTATACAAGAACATTTGTAAAAATTAAGAAGGTAAATGGGTAGTATGGTTGGGATTTTGTGAATCAAATATAGACAGTATGTTTCTCTCTCTTTTTCTTTTTTTTAAAGTACACATGTGCAAAGTTTCATAAAGATTCGATAAATCACTGAAAGTTTATATGCTGCTCTACCAAACATTATATTTTAAATTTCAAATTCCTGACCACTAATTGTAGGACTGGAATCGTCCCAATGCCAATAAATAATATATATTATGGCCTTTCTGCACATCACCATCCACTTTGTCAATTTCCCTATGGTTTCAAGATATCTGCAAAAAAACTGAACCACTGCTCGTGTTAATTTTTCTTCATGGGGGAGAGGAAATGGTTTTGTAAACCACATTTAGACAGTAATTTCCCATTGTTTTAAAGGGTTTAATTCTAGATAGGGTACAACTACAATCTCTTACTGCCTCGCAGTACACACAGATCATGCGGTATATATGACATTTTGAGGTATTCAGTCTGTGCGTACTAACACAGTAACAGCGATAGTTATGATTTTAAAATTTAGTATCTGCAATATCATGCATTATGGTTATGTTTCACTTTGGTCCAGGTTGCATTATGACCGAAATGCATATTTATAAAATATGATTTCATTAATAATCATTTGAGTGTACGTCGTAATGCAGCCTGGACCATACGTCCCAATGAGGTCATATATACCACATGATCTGTGTGTTTACTACACAAGGCAGTAAGAGATTGTAATGGTATCCCCATCTAGAATTAAACCTGTCAGATTGCTGGAGATCGCGATTCTGCCAGGAGTTGGCATCATAATACTGCAGTGGTCAAATCAAGACTCCACTAGAAATTCTTTCCGAAGTATATTTAACGGTTTCATGCTGGTCCAGGCTGTATTACAACAGAATTATTGTTTGAAAATAATACGTCTTGCAATTGACAGCAGTATTATTTAATGTTGTTGTAGCTGAATAACAATCTCAAATAGACCCAAACCTTTTAAAGTTCAAATGTGCAATGTTTCATTGAGATAGGATACAAACTGAGTATCTGTATGAAGAACATAAAAAACTCATTTTTATATGTAGAGGTACAAAAACTAGGGGATTACTGGAAATGGCGATTCTGCCAGGAGTTTTCATAATACTGCAGTGGTCAAACACAAGACTCCACTAGAAATTCTTTCTGAAGTACATTTAACTGTTTCATGCTAGTCCAGGCTGTATTACAACCGGGTCTACTGGAGATCGCGATTCCAGTACAATAACATTGTGTCTGCATGGAATAGTGGTATTGTGTGTAGGATTTTATCGTTATGGTTATGTGAGCAGTACGTTGTTATTGGTTTGTGTGAATTTTGGTGGAGATTTTAATCTTGTATGAAATATTGTTTTTTGTGGCATAATTTGTCGGTTGCTTAGTGTATGTATCAATGGTGATCGATTAACAATGTGGTTATTATGTCGGACCGTTTCTTAGATTGGTCAGATTGCAGATCTGTTGTTTACTTTGTGTTACTCTGATACACAGTGATGGAGTATGGTCAGTTATGTAGGAAGTTGGCTTGTTACTGTGATATATGTTTGTTTTATGGTATTCTTATTTGTTGATATTGAAGTTTTTGTGCGTGGTTTTGCGTCATGTCTTTGAAGAGGAGCTGTTTGTCAGTTTAGGCTGGACCTAGTGAAAGTGTATATTTGCAGTTTATGTTTATTGGTGTGCGGTTTCGGTGTCGTGTTTCGAATTTATAGTGAAGGTTGGTGGGGAATTATGTGCCGGTGATTTTGTTCATTTTTCATTCAAAGTAAGTGTTGTGTGGTTTATGGTGGTTAATGAGAAATTCTCGGTTAGGTGGTGTGGTAGCTGTAGTTTTGTATGGTTGTTTTCTTGATTTATAGTTACTTGGCTACTGTTTTCGCTATATTTTGATTTGGGTTCAAAATGCTTATATGTTGTTCGTTGTTTAGTATATGTCCTTTTCTTTGTCGATGTTTGGGGAGGCATTTTATTTCGCGAGTTTGTATTGGTACATAATTTTTCCGGCGGAAGATAGTTTATAAGTGTGTTGAAGATTAGTATTTTGGTGTATAATTTGTAGTCGTTGTATGTGTTTTTTGTGATGAAGGTATTGGAAAATCTTTTTATATTATTTCATTGAGTGTTATTATTTCTTTCATTATGTGGTTGTATTGGATATTTTGATCTTGATTAATGTTTTATGGGATTGTTGTATATGATAAAATTGGCTTATAACGGTCAGTGTATTGGGAAGATGGTGATATCGTGTTGTATAGTTGGACTGATGGGATTAATTAGAGATGTTGTTATCATGGTATCGGTTTTAAAATGTGTTTTGACTAGCGATTCTTGTTTTCGATATGGTGGTATCATGTTGTACAGTTGGATGGATGGGGTTTATTGGCGATGATACCAGTATTTGTCAGTTACTGGTAAAATGTATTTTGAGTAGTTACTATGTTTGTTCCTGCCCACATAACCACCTAGTACCCATTAGTTACATTTGTTGCTGCTCGGACTGGTGTTTACATCATGACGCCATGGTATAATGTCATAGTTTAGCGTGGCAGAAAGTAATTCTAGCAGTATAGCGTTCTCCACCTAACCTAATTTCTTCTTGAAAATAATGGTCCAAGCTGTATTATAACAGAATTACTGCTTGAAAATAATACGTCTTGTGACTGATTACAGCTGTATTCCAACGATATTACTTAATGTTGTTTTAGCGGAATAACAATCTCCAGTAGATCCCAAACTAGATTCGAGTAACTGGGGGAGGTTGGAAATAGAGACTACTGGGAGTATATAAATACAGACTGTGAATGTCACCTGAATTGATATTGTGAGAAGAACTGGAAGAGAAAATATGAACACGATATTTATCATGAATAGCACTTTATGGACTGTTTTAGGAACGGGAAACTTGCATTTCTATGGGAGACAAAGAGTGAAATAAATTGTCACTGGAAAATTTTAATGCAATAAAAAGTAGATGGATGGAGAAACTGTTACTGGAACATATGCTGCATCACAATTAAATTTGGAAGAAATTAACAAACAACGAACTTTAGTCGAAGTAGTTTCCTATACAACCAATTTCATTGGCAGCACTTTTTTTTGCAGCTAAACAAAACACATTTTCGAAGCCCCCGAATTCGCACCTACAGATAATTTCCAATTTGCGAGAGCTCAGTTCGGAAAATCTAAATGTATTTTACAAATACTGCTACCTAAGTGACCACTTTAATTGCTATTATATATATCTAAATTGTATCAAAATTGATACAAACTGTAATTCTCATTTTTCTCTGTAATTGCTATACTGTAATTTAAAAACAGCAAATATTAACCAGATTCAATTTAACGTGACACAATAAATCACAGTATA